>VZRE01001168.1:704108-743259 GCA_013396775.1 Cephalopterus ornatus
TGCTCGCTCGCTCCCGTCGGGCGCCGCCGCCCCGACAGGCCTCGGCTGCTCCGTGCCGGGGCCGTCTGAGCATCTCGGGGCGGGGAGCAGGGGTGGAGTGCTGCCGCCTCCCCATCCGCCCCGGCCGCTGTGGCCCAGCTGCCCGAGATGTCCCATGTGCTGTGTAAAATGCTTTGCATAAATGGCTGTGGCTGACTTTTTTTCTCCTCCATCGTCTTTAAATCGAGCCGTAACATCTTGTATCTAAACATCAAATGCTCCCCTGACACCTTGGCTTTGCCCGCTCGCTCAGAGCAGCCATAATACCGCTCTTCTTGTCCAGCGCCACCAGTTTGTCAGCTGGATCGTGGTAATAGTCCGAGGCGTAGAGAAGTAGGGGGAGGCTGTGTGGGCTTCTATTAAGGTGAGATTTGAGGAAAAGTGACCCCGGGATTGTATATCGGTAAGCATTTCCCACTTGCAGATGAGTTTCTTTGAAATGCAGCTGCCATCAGCGATGATGGAAGCCCCGGATCTGTGCCAGTCTGCGGGTCTGAGCAGGAGGAGGTGTTTGGGTGACGTGATTGTTTGCCCTTTGGAAATAAGGACAGATATAATAGCACGTGCGAGGAGCAGGGAGTGGCACCGTTTATGTATCAGTGGCATTCGTCCTCCCCAGCAAGGTGCCAAGGCCTTCGTTGCGTGTGTGGCTCAGTACAGGTCTTTGGGTCATCAGAGCAGATCACAATGGGACAAGAGATTAAGTACCTGAGTGTGTGCGAGAGATAAGGGTGCAGAGAACTTTTATTTCAGCTGCCTTGAAGCGTGGATGAAGTCTGCAAGAAATGTGTAGCTCAGCCAGAAGGCCAGCTAGACTTGAAGTTGGAAGATGGGGAATAAAAATGAGATCACTACTGATGCATGTCCTAAAAGATCTAGTAGTGGTGTGAATACTTTTTGTATTGGCGCTACTGAAAATTTGAAGTGCTTATCAAAGTGAATATTGCTTATCAGTACTTGGCAATCTGCATTCCTCCTTCAGATCCCAAACTGAGGGAAAGCAATGAAAACACTGAGATGGAAATGGAACACAGTAGAGAAGATTTACTATAGTACAGTTGATAGAATCATATACTGAAAAAAATATAAAGGGAAAAAAAATCTAGACTATATAAGTAGTAAATGAAGATTATCCTGATTACCAATATGATTATCTTGGATTGCTTTGAATATTGAAGGCAAGCCCATTTATCTAATGAGTTCACAAAAGGCCTGATTATGGGTTTTGTGGGGAGGAATAAAAAGGCACTACGTTTTTCTGCAAAGCAACATTCTGTCTTAAAGTCCTCAAACCCTTCCCCTAAAGTAGCATGAGACAGTGATACTACTTTATATATATATGTATAAACAAAGTCTTTGAAAGGTTAATTTGGTAGTACTTTGAAATTTTTATATCCAGCCTTGCTGATAGGTCATTGCTTATTAACCTTTTGTAGAGGAGATTGTTCAGGGGTCTGTGAAAGGTAGTGTTAGAGATTTAGTTCTTGACCCCAACTGCTCTGGGGGATGATTACTAGAAGAACTACTGCAAATAATGGGAATTCCTCAATAAAATGGCATCTGAATTGGCCTTTCTCCAGGGGACTGTCCCTTCCATCAGAACTGAGAATCTGGCATCCTTGCCTTTGGATCTGGAGTAGAAATCCAGATGTTTGCATTTTTTTCACAAAAAAAAAAAAATAAAAAGGAGAAACTGTGGGAGTTATCTTGTAGTGGAAAGGAGATATTGGGGCTGGGAGGTTTGTCAGAGGAATGTAATCTGAACTCATGATGAAGAATTACTCTGGGCTTCTAAAATTTTATTTTTTTTAATATCCCAGCTTTTCTATTTTAAAAAATACATGGGATCTTGAGGAATAACAAGGATTTATGTCTGCTGTAAATTGAATCAAAACTATTTTTCTTTTTTTCCCCTCTCTCCAGTGGAACGCCGTAGCTCTGTGGGCATGGGACATTGTGGTTGATAACTGTGCCATTTGCAGAAACCACATTATGGATCTATGTAAGTAAATGGTGAGGAACATAGGTGACAGTTGGAACTTGTTTGTGTTCAACAGCTGAAATTTCTCCAGTCGAGAATATAATTCAACAAATTAAGCTTTCAGTTAGGAACTAAGTCTGCTACTAAGCTCTATTTTATGTAACACTGAAGTCCTATAATCTACTTTTGTGATCTCTGTCACCACACTGCTTTTCCCCTCACCTTTTTCTTGTAAAGAGTAGAATCACTTGATGCCACATCAACAGATGAGATGATGTTGTTGAGTGTATTTTGGATGCAACAAAGAGAAAAAGAAGTAATAATAAAGAGCCATGAGGAATTGAAATTATTCAGGGTCAACAGGCATTGCTCACAAAGAGAGGTGTTATATTTCAGAGTTGAGGATGTTGCCATGACCATCCGCTTTTTGATGCTACTCATGAAGCCTTGTAACACTCTCTGTGTCTGGCCAGGAAAGGCATGGACCAGCAAATTAATCTGACTCCTCATTCTATAAAACCTACCCTGTCTAACTAAGTTAGTGTGTATTATAGTAGGGGAATTTTGTAGCCACCTAGAGAATTAATTGTTCATTTACAAAGGAGAGTAATCAAATGCCAAAATAAAAAATGCATTGCTAGTATTAGTTTGATTAATTTTTTTTTTCCTTTCTCCCCCTCCCCCATAATCTGGATGGTTCATTTCTATCACAAAATAGGCGTGAATGCATGAAGTCACTGATTTCAGTCCCTTTAAGTATTGATAATAAGAATAAACCCTTTTTTTCCCTCAAAACTGACAAGATACTGTTGGCACCATAACTGTCCATCTTGTTTCAGTCATGAGGGACAGGAGACCTTTTATTATACCCCAAATAGAAATTTTCATATATTACTAAGATATGAGGATGGTGGAACCCCCCCAAAACAAGCACAGGTACAACTACAGTGCCTGGGGATGGCCTGTCATGATCCCATTGCAGTATTTTGTTGCACTTGGGTTTTATGTGGTTAGCCTTCGAACTACCTCCAGTGGTAACTTACTGTCAATAAGCCTGTGTGAAAATGAATTGTGTCAGAAAAATGAGACTTTGAGTTTATAGTAACAGGTGGTGAAAGATGCACATGATTTTACATTATATTTAAATAATAATTACAAAACTACTTTCTGAAATTTTGTTGGATTGTTTTGTTTGGTTTTATTTGTTATAAAGAGAAAACACACTGGTCTGAAAATGGGTTAAGCAAGTTCAGTTCTCTTCTTGGGGACAGATACGTTTATACTTTGAGCCAGCTGCTGCCTATCCATGCCTCAGTTTATTCTTGGTTAAAGGGAATGATAACATTAAAAGGAGCAGGGATTATGAAATATACTGAGATCCTTTGATGTAAAGATTTCCTTTTTGAGTGCTGCTAACCTGTGTCATCTTGGAAAGTAATTTCCAAAGGAGGTGGACAATGGACTACTACTTAGTCTCTCAGGTTTATGATATATTAAAGAGAAAAGCATGTTGCTGACAGGAAAATGGAATTTCAAAGATTTGTTAGACTGTAAGTTACATTTATAGAATTTATGAATGTATAGAATAAATATATAGAATCCTCTAAATCAAGGTAATTATTCACCATAAGTGGTGAAGATAGTATTGTAAGATAGTAAATGCTGCTGTTTCATTCTATGAACCTACCTCAAAATTAATAGTGCTTTCCATGACAGACCAAATACAGTCCCGTGTATTTGCTATTTTTTTTTATAAATAGCAAATAGGACATGTGGGGATGAAAGAGAGGTGCGGAGAGGCTGAAAGAAGAATGGACCGATGTTATTTTCCAGTAATGAATTTTGTTTGTCAGTTCTTAAAAAAAAAATAAATTCAAAAAGTCCTACCAAAATGTGGGTGGGGGTTGAGAGTATATAGGTAAGTTAGGAAAAACAGTAAAGGAAAAGGGCATAGGTAATTTTTTTTTTTCTTATTTGAGTTGCTCAGGCATTACATGTTATTAATTTGTGTATGAGCAGTGTTATGAAAAGCCTGGACTGCAAATGACAGGCCAAAATTGACAGTATACAGAGTAGGAGTGGTATCTAAATTGGTATTCCAAGATCAGTGTTGGCTCTGGATTTACTCTACTTCCTTGTTACAGATCATTAATGTTGTTAAACAACCCTTTAATTAGATTTTCAAACATAAGATGTGAAGTGATGGCAAATTGAGGAAAAATTAATAGAATGTGCAGGGAAGAACAACACAAGATTCAATTTGAGAAAATGCAGGATACAAATGTCTCCCACTCCTAGCGACGAGGGGAAACCTGGAGTGGGAAGTCATTAAAAGAGTGATAAGTAATGCCAGCCATGGTAATGGAAGTTTGTTAACGTTACAAAGTCAGGCATCAACGTTAAAGTGTCCTGCAGTTCTTGTGCATGTGCCTTATGACTCAGTAATAATGTGGCTGAAGGATTCCCCCTGCCCTCAGTTTGTTTTGTATTCAATGTACAGAAGGAATGAATAGATTTTCAGTGTTTTGGTTTCATTCTTCTCTGGAAAGACCCAGGTCCGGTTTAGACCTTCCTTTAGCCTTTGAAGAAAGGCTTGCTCTCTGGTGCTGTTACTGCAACATGGTAAATTGAGAAGTGTTACCTAAACACTGCATTTAGTATATTTCATTGTCTTCTGGTCTTAAAATATGGAATGTAATATTGTAGTAAGGTGATCAGCATAGTTTTGAACTGCATAAAATGTGCCATTAAAATACTGTCCCCTTGCTTTGGCAGTGAGATGCAAAGTACCATGTTTGATATTCTGGCTTCACAAAACAGTTATATTGCATAGAATCCAGAGGAGAATCTCACGATGCTTAATAGATTTAATACTTTTGGGTTTATGAGAAGAGTAAAAGAATGGAACTAAGTATATATAGTTGCTAAGTCGTAAGTAGGCGTGGAAGATGATAGCTGTGTATGTGTATTTTGGGAGTGTGATACCGACAGCAAATATTGAGAGTCATATTGTAAGTAGAAGGAATCAGATGATGATGTGATGTAGGGGAGCTTACGGTAAGTATTTAGTAAAATCTGCAGATCATTCCGAAGTAACTGCAGGGAACTGCAAGGGGGAAATTCTGAAGTTTGAAAACGTAGATTGAAGAGCTCATTCTGCATTCTGGGGAACTGGACTAGGCCAGAATAGGCTACGTCAGTTGGAAGGGACCTACAACGATCATCTCTTCCAACTTCCTGGCTGCTTCAGGGATGACCAAAAGTTAAAGTGTGTCATTAAGGGCCTCTTAAAGACTGACATTCTTGGGGCATTGACCACCTGTCTAGGAAGCCTCTTCCAGTGTTAGCCTGCCTTCTAATGCTTTGTAATGTCCAGACTAAACCTCCCCTGGTACAGCTTTGCACCGTTCCCATGCATCCTATCACTAGGTACCAGGATAGGTGCTCCTCATAACGACAAGTAATAAGTGTAGGTAAATTTATTATCCTGGTTATTTGGTTTTTCTGTCTATTTTCTGAGTGAGTACCCTGTGTGTTGTGTTAGCCGAGCTGTGTGTATTCATTTATTTTTCTTCTTCCCAATAACTCGATCCCTTCATGGCAGTTTTAGAAGGCAACATGAAAAGAGAAAGGGGAAACCCATACAGTGGTTACTCTTGCTTGAGCTGAAACAGATTTGAAGAACTCTCATCAAATTTACCAGTGCAGTGGCCTGTTTCTGTAGCTGCAAACAAAAGAGATGTACTTGTGTTACCTGCTGTTATGGCTACTTAAGTCTGGAGATACAGAAGCTTTCTGCAATAGAAAATGTATAGGAAGTGGAATAGTTATGATCCCAGGATTCAGAAGCTGCCATTATGTAAGATGTATTTCCGTAACTCCCTGACTTGAAATGCCTCCATTGCATCTTTCACAATTATTTACAGGTATTTCAAGTTTTAGCTGTTTCTTTCTGTCCTCACCTCCAGACACTGTCAAAAGCAAGGCAACAGAAGAGTTGTTTAGTGTTCCTCCATTACTTGTTACTGTCTGACTCTTACTGCTTCTTTTGGGTCAGCAGATGGTAAATAGCTTCTCTTTCAGAATCATCAGCTTTCATTCTCTTGACAGATACTGTTCGTGTATTTTATTTCTTTGTTGATATATTGTCCTTTTCTGAAATGAAGCAAGTGGGAGACCAAAAAGTGGTTCAGCTTTTGGGAAGCCCGTTTTTGGCAGCCAAGAGGTAGCAGTGCCAGCAGTAGTCTCCAGCCTGTTTGAGGAGGGAGTTAAATCTGGATGTCTTGTTGGAAAGGGGCTTAAATCAGCACCAGAGGACTTCTCCTCAGCTGTTTCCACGGAAGCTCATCTGTCCTCTTAAGCTTTTAGGACTGTAATGCTTTAGACTGCATTTTCTTGTCAGAGAATGTTTGAGTAACACTAAAATGCATTTCAGTGATGCTTTTCTTCCTTCCCTAGACCGCCTTTCTTCCCTCTCACTCCCAGTCAAAATACAGAGTGCTTTAAAGCCAGAAACAAAAATTGATAATTGTGTTCCAAAGCATGCAGCTCCCAGGTTAGGTTAAAGAGGGAAAAAAAAAGACAAAATTACATAAAAATGGACAAGATGGACTTCATGTCTAATATGCCCAATGTTTTCAGCAGGAAAAGAGAAGAAACAAGGTAAGTGTTTCTTGTGTGCTGGAGCATTTTTCTTGCTTTCAGCAGAGACTTCCTGAGCTAAACTGTGCTTACCCGTTGACTTTTCTCCTTCAGATGAATGTTCTCACCATTTTCTACTACTACTCACCATTTTCTACAATTCCTCACCATTTTCAGTTACTTTACAGACTCATGCCAGGTGTTCAAAACTTAATATGCCCTATGATCATGAGTCTATACTGCAGTCACAGTAAATTTGTTGCATCAATCTCTGGTGTAATAAATGTTGCAAATGTTCAAAGTAATTGAAGTTCTTCAAGGGTCTTGAGCATCTTCCATTTTCTTAATCAGATTTAGTTTTATTGCTGTTTGTATTGAAAGCTTCAGGAATTGAGACATCAAACTTTTCAGGTGTGCAGGATTTTGTTCTCCTCTATAGGCAGGCAAGGGATTGAGCTTTGGACTTCTGCTGTGGTATATCATATCTTGATGTAAACCATATGATAAATACACTTTCATTCAAATCTTGCAGAACAGCTGCTATTACTGAGTTTCCTTAGATGTCAGTCTTTGTGACTAAGGTTAACTGACCTCTCTCACATCTCAGAAAAAATGGGTTTTTTATTTTGTTCCTCTGCACACCTGAAAAAGCCTGAAAAAACTGATAAAGGGATGAATAGGACAAAGCAAATAGAGATCACATTTCTGAGCCAAACCTGTGGCGTTTGAAAGTTTTTGAATCTGAGCATATTCAAGCACACAAACAGTAAGCATAGAACTAGAGCTCATTCAGGCGTCTTCTTTGCCAGAGGGAAAAAAAAGATCTGCAGGACAAGAAAGCAACAAGCCTGTGTGTTGAGTTCTAAGCTGATTGTCTGTCAGCATGACTTTTTAAATCATTTGGGCTTGACTCTTAAAGAAAGCATCCTTTAGCAGGAAGTAAAATGTTGGTCTCATATCATAGGTTTATGCTGTTGACTGTGGAAGAGTTGGATATATCCTTTTTTCTTAAGTTTCTTCTTGAGCTGGAGCAAAGTGAATTGTTCAGGCTCTAGAATGGAGAACCGGGTTGCAGGATTTATTTCCTCACTGCTGTTCTTCCTTCTTTCCTTACCCTCTCTTGTCTCCTTCATCCACACCACCTGACACATAACCCAAACCCGTAAATAGTTGGGGGTTTTTGTGGGGGTGATCCTGGGTACTTAACTTCAAGGTGTAAAAAGTCTAAACCATAAATTCTTAAACTATTGTGTGGTTTTGGGGTGTACTTACCTATCACAAGACTATGGAATAAAGACAGGCAAACTCCAGATTACAGAAGCAAACTAATTTATAAATAGAGTACATAATGTCTGACAAGATAGTGAATTTATATTGAGAGAAACCTGGGTAAGGAATTTAATTAAATGTAGCTTCAACTGATAATGAAAAGATATCTCTTAAAACACAGGCAGAAAAAATTAAAAATATTTATCCTTGAAATTTGGGAAGGAGACACGTGTTGCCAGCAGATGAACTATGTACTCTTGCCCTCTCTAACTTCAGAATATGAAAAAAGTAGAGGAAGAAGGAAATCACAACTAAGTATAATTTTGGTCAGGTACTTTTGGAAAAACAGTACACATTAAACCACAGCTCTTGACACTTTCTGATGTAATAAATCCCCCCCTGCCCTCACTTGCTAATATGAAGAAATCTACCACTTGGTGTTGCATGTACATCTTCTACTCCTGTGTATATCTGTTTAATCTTTGTTTTCACAGGCATAGAATGTCAAGCAAACCAAGCATCGGCTACCTCTGAAGAGTGCACAGTTGCATGGGGTGTCTGCAATGTAAGGAAAACTGTATTATCACAGAGCTCATGTGTGGTGTTCAAACTCCGTATATTTAGTAGAATTTAGAAAGGAGAAAGAGAAGAAAATAAAATGAAAGTTGGAGAGATGTAATAAGGAGGACACAGAAATGAAGGGAGGAAGATAGACCTTTACTTTTTTTTTTTTTTCCCAAAGAATAATAGATCTTTCATTCTGAGCATAATTTTTCTGATCAAGGTTTGTCAAGGAGCTATTCCTTTTTTTTTTCCCCTGGTAAAAGGATTAATTGGATGTCAGCATGCTTGATTTGTCTTCGTGCAGGCTGATTCAAGGAGTCAGTGTGGGGTAACTGCATGCTTTGCTTCCGGTTTTGGAGGAAGATCAAATTGATACTAGTGGTTCGTCTCCAGCTCTTCCAGTGTGTTGCCATATATGCTCCTTTGTACATGGTCCCAAGAGCACGTGAACTCCAAACTTGAATACCTCTTAGCTAGCCTGGGCCTGAGTTGGAGGATAACATTTTCCATAAAGAAATAACTTCCTCTTCCTCGGTTCAATCCTCACTAAGCTGTGGGATCGAGTTACAGCATGATAATGCTGGAACAAGATTATAAATGTTGCAATTCTGTTTGCAGAGGACAAGAGCAAAATTTTTAACCACGTCAGAATATTCTAGTGTCAAAATTACATTGTTATGTACAAGAGTACCACAGGTGGAGCCTTGGTTTTAAGTAGCTATATGGGGTATGGAAAAGGGTGTCCTTATTAAACACAGAGTTGGTTTTCTTCTTTCTAATTTTTCAAATTCCTTTTTATTCAGGCTCTGGTTTCTTCTGAAAACTGACAGAAAGCTTCCTTCAGCATGTATACATTCATATCATCCCTGCTACTCACTCTGAAATCCTCTTTCTTTCTGATTATGCTTCTTACCAGCATCTGCTCTGCCAATTTTAGCAGCTGCTAAACTCTGTGCTCTCTCCTTCATCAGAAGTCAGTCAGTTGCCACTGCATGCACATGCTCCCTGCTGCCATTTCACTAGTGTTTCTGTCGTCTCTGAAAATGTGGATCAGTTCCTTGGTGTTTACCAGTGAATTGGCTGATCAGTCCTCCCCACTTTTGCCTGCAAACACTTACTCTCTACTTGCTGTGGTAACTTTCACATTGAAATACCTTCGTACGTTCTGAAATGATGTGATCTGAACTTTTGTCTTCCAGCACGCTTTCCACTTCCACTGCATCTCTCGCTGGCTCAAAACTCGCCAAGTATGTCCGCTGGACAACAGGGAATGGGAGTTCCAAAAGTAGGTATCCTGCACAGATGTCAAGATGAAAAATCCAATTGTCCTTCTGTTAATATAAATGATCAGTGTGAGATTTGTGGGGCTGAGGGCGTAGTTGCTGTTGGGAGAGGCTATTTCCTCTACCTTGCTGTATAGGGACCTTTCCTTAGCCCCCTGGTGCTAAATGAGCTCTGAAGGAAGTCCAAACAGCTGTGGGGTAAGTGGGAGCTGTTAAAAAATGGTGATTTCTATTGACATTCCCTCTAAAGGATGGAGAGCAGAAGAGCAATGGAATTCACTAGAAGTGGAGCCTCAGGTGAATACTATACTGCTGTATGAGCAATTTAGGTTTAGAGAATTACCTGAATTCAGCTGCCTGGGTTCCAAAGTGTTTCTGCTGAGATGCCAGACATCTTCCTGGGCCCTTCTGTTATCTTGGTGATTTGGTTTATAACTCGGAGCCTCAGAGATTGATACAGCTGTTTTCCTAGCATCTGGAAATCAAGTGTCCATGTAACCATTGCTGCAGCTCAGGCCTATTTAGTCATAATTTCTGTCTTGTTTTTGATTTTTGAGGGGTAATTGTATTTTGAGAGGTATTGAGAATAGCTAGGAAGTTTTTCTATCACTCGCTTTGTTCTGCACAATTTATCCATTAATCTTGTCTTATCTGGATTGTCCCTCTCCCCACCTCCTTTATTAAAAAAAATATGCTAATTCTAATCAGAGTCCAGGTGGAAACAAAGCAATACAGATATAAATATTGAGAATTGTCTTTGGGATCTGGTTCACAGTCAGTTATGCAAATCATCATTAACATGACAACTCAAGTATCGTAGTTCTCATATTAAGGTGTTTAGTGAACACACAGTGAAAACTAAGTCCATGTTGCCTGGCTGGTGACTTAATATTGCATGGGCAGCATGATGAGAAATGGAGACATGAATTAATATCTTCTGATGCATGTTCAGTGTTATTTCTGGGGCTATGACAAGCTTTGGCCTTGTTTTCATGCAGGACATATCTGAACTGGGATTCAGGGCAAAAGATGATGATGTTGAGGATCTCTTGCACATGGTGTTGTGGATTGCTCAGGCTCTCTTCTAAGTGATGTCTGGATAGACTTTTATGGGAAGTGAAATGTGGAGAACTTCCTAAGATTTCCCTAACGTAGCATTTCACCTTCATCCCATTTACGTGTTAATTACATTGTGGCAGAATGAAAATAAATCCACCCAATCAGCACTACCATGAATTGTAATTTTTAAAAAGTCATTAATATATTATCTATTCGCAGGTATGGACACTAGAGAGATGGTCACCATGCTTCTTGTTATGTCATCAGACTCAGTTGTTCTTGTCACTATCGGTTTGTTTTAGCAACTTGGAAAGTCAGTAATGTATGCGATTGTTCTTTTATCCTAATTTCTTCCTATTGTACACCACTGAATAAAGTCTCGCTGGAGCTTCCTGTCAAAGTTTTTTGTCTTATCTTCAGGAGTGGGCAGTTGGAGCATGAGGGAGGAGAATTATCTGCAGACCAGGGACTACAGCTAGGCTTAACTCTTTAGCTGAGCATTGCTTCGTGTTGCTATGCCAGGCTTTTGCCTGAGTTTGAACCTACTCCCACACAGCTGAGAACTACATCTCTGGCTCGCTGAGGTCAGCGTTAAACTCCAGCAGTTTAACTCCAGCATTAAACTGTGCAGTGCGATGGGCGCAGGACTTGGCCTTGCTAAGAGTGATTTATGCAATAGCATTTCATGTGGACATGCTTTCTTACAGCTGAGTTGAAATGATGATCTATACAGCTAGGGGTTGTGTCATCATTAGAAACTACCCTCTCACTTCTGCCCGTGTGTTTGACTAGACCAGCTCCCCTGCAGAGGAAATTTTCTCCAACTTCCCAGTTCCGGCTCTTTAACTTTGGGGAACACAAACTGACTGTTACTTTTTGTCAGTGTTCATAAAGCACTTTCATGTGTCACGTGAAAATAAATAGAAACTTCATGTGCTAGATTGGGTGGAAAGCTAAAAGTGTGCAGTGTATGTACAAACTAATCTGTGGTTGGCTTTCTACTGGTACTTTTCCCAGTTCAAGCCAAACTGGCCAAAAATTGTTCCTCTGAAAACTACATGATGTTCTGTTTGGTGTCTCTTCTACCAAATGGCCTGGTATCCTGCTCACAGCAAAAAATTTTGGTCCTTATGTCAGAAGCCTCAGCAGAGCTGGGATCTCAAACAAGGGCCAAGAAATTCTTCCTGCTACAACAGGCTGTGTGCCTTTGTGTCAGCAGTGGTAGACATGGTAGATTTCTTTCCTTGCCTGTTCATGATGCCGCCTTTGGATCAACACTTTTGCTAGTTATTGAGGATGGGAAGTTTGATAGCTGATGTCAAACATTAGTGTACTGTAGTGATAGACGATAAAGATGGTCATTGACAGAGCCAAAACTCACAGGTTTTTCAGTAATTTCTGGGGCTTGCTTTAATCTGCAGCAAGTAAATGTCAGGATTATTTTGTCAGCTGGTGTCAGTGCTCTGAAATGAGGTGGTTTGCTGTTTTCCACCCTGAAGAAGAAAAGAGGAGCAAGTAGGATCAGGAGAGTTTGTAGACAGTTTATTTACAAGATTTTTTGGTAGAAAGTTCATCCCAAGTTTGCCGGTTAGTTTTGGTGATAGAGGCAGGAATGGAACAGAAGAGGAGGGGGCAGATGATCTCAACAGTAGTCAAAGTATTCATCCAGGCAGCAGGGTATCCAGGTTAAATGCCATTCCCTGAAATTTGAACTCCTATTTAATGTCCTGTCTAGATAAGTGCAATGACACGTCTCTGGTTTTGATTGTCTGTTTTGTTTGCAGTATTTGGTTTTTCAGGACCCGGAACCCAGATGCTCACTGATCAGGGAATTTCTATCCTTGAGAACTTTGCTTTGGGTCCAGCTACATCATTCTGATTTGTCCCCCTTTAGTCTGTGCACAGTGCCCTGAGCATATTTTTTTGGCTGGGGACAGCCACATCAGTGCAGGCATTTCCCTCTCCTTAGTGGCTTCATGTGCATTTGCTTGAGGCTGTGCCTGCAAAAAGACAAGGGGGGTTGGTATTTTTTATTGCCTTTTTTTTTTTTAATGGGTCCCTCCAAATGGCCAGCTACAGGCACTCTCCCCACACACCCTTTGAACCTCTGCTCTGCTGCAGTGCGTAAAGCCCTGACTGTTAAATTTGATTTCAGGTTGCTTTTGTAGTGTCTGTCCCAAACCTGGTTTTACCAAATGGAGAAATACAGAATGTAAAGCACCAATTGCTTACAGACCCAGGAAAGAAAATCCTTTTTCAGCTGCTGCCCATTGCAGTGGCCCTGCTCCCACTTTCCGTATCACGATCCATGGCTGCTCCAACACTGGGCTGCTGGCAACCCCGTCTTCCGTAGCACATTAAGGGTTGTGTTTGGAGGGAGGAGGAAAAGCTTCAGCAAGCACTACAGCACAGTCTGCGCCAGGTGAAGGTATGAGGGATCTCTTGTATCCGAGGGATCTCTTTTTATCCAAAGGCACAAAGTGCCCCATTTCCCCAGGGCATGGTTGCTTGCTCAGGCTGGCGTTGCTCTGTCCTGACTTTTACTGTTTGGCCTCCATCTCTGCTAGACGTGGTGGTGGTGGAAGGGAGAAAGCCCATGCATTCCCACTGCCTTTTTTTCCTGAAGCAATGGTAATTTTTGACTACAGCTGCCCTTTTTGCAAAATATGGAGAGCTTTTTGGGGAGGAAGGAGGAAGAGGGCACATTTCTAAGTATCCTGGGGGGAAAGTAGGTGTGCAGGGGAGAAAAGACCACGTCAGTGCTGTTTGCCCATCCTATAAATGGAGGATGCATTTGAGCTGTGGACCCACAAATAAAATCAGGAGAAAATGACAGTTGAAACTGCAGAGAGCAGTGTATCCTGCAGCTGCCCACCTTAGAGAAAAACAAATCACTAGTAGACCCACTGTGGAGCAGAAGGCAATTTTGACATTTCTGATTCTTTCTGCAAGTTTGTCAACCGAGGCATCCCTGAGTAGGCCCTGGCAGAGAGCAGCCAGAGCGACCAGGCAGTGCCTTCCTTCTCTGCCTTTTGCAAAGGAAACAATAAGCTCCAGGTGCTGTGTGGCATCGGCTGTGCCTCGTGTGCCAAATCCCTACGTGGTCTTGCATTAAAATGCCAGAATGGGGGTGATGTGACACCAAGATGGTGCAGCACGTTGGGCTGCATGGAAGTAGGAGGGGACAAATGGGATTTTCCCTGTCAAAATCACACCACTGACCATACATTAAAAAAATGTCAGGCTGTTGGGAGTCTGCTGGTTGAAAACTGTCTGATGGCTGAGAGAAACGGCTGAAGCCTCAACCAGTTTTCCAGGCTTGTAGTGGCACACCATGGAATAAACTTCATGATCATGTCTCCTGCCTCAGACAGGTAGGAAGGGAGTTTCAGTTGTGGAGATGCAGATGTTTAGGCTTGAATGAGAAAGCTTTGCAATTGTTTTGGGTGGCCCTGTGCAAATACCCCTCACAGAGGAGCCCCAGGAGCTGCTCCCACTGCTGTGCGGTCGGGTGTGATGGTGAAACCCCACCCACACATGAGAAAACACACTTTCAAGGCGGGAGCTGTCTGTGTGCAAAGGAGCCATCAGCCTAATTAAGAAGTTAATGGCATCCCCAAGTAGTCTGGGGCCACAAAATGCTCAGCAGAGCGGATGTGAAGATGAGGCAAGAAGCACTAGTGGTGTGTGAGCTGCAGAAAAGCTCTCTCAGGCAGAGGGCTGAGCTTCCAGGAGGGGAGCAACCACCTGAGATCTGCCCTGTTACTGGAAAACTACCTTCTCCAAAGGCATCAGGGCAGAGTATGGCAGCAACACACTTCCCTGACTGACTCTGCCTTGAGTTTCATTCCTTGAGCTAAAAAGAAGCAGCTAAGAATGGGTAGGAAGATAAAGAAGATGGGCAGAGGCAGAAACTGATTGTGCTTGCTCCCATCATCAGACAGGCAAGGAGATGTTCTGGAGTGTGGGGACCACCCTTTGTGAAGAAGATCTTCCCCTTGTCAGCATGGGAGTAATCCCACATTGTACTTGCACAGCAGGAACATGGTGCCATCATGGGACATCAGAGAGGCACTTGAAAGGTGCAGAGCCGATACCTGTGATGTGTTGCTTGGCCAGCACGCTGACGGTCCTTCCCCTGGCCCACCATGAACTTCTGTGCTTCTGCCCTACGGCAGCTGCTTTGGCACCCAGTGAAGGGATGAGCCCCTCAGGAGGCTTTGGGTGGGCCCAGTGGGCACTGGCACCCCAGGTTGCTCAACCCAGTCTGGGTGAAAGCTGTCACTGCCTGGAGATCCCCAGGCCACAGCTGGAGAGAAGGAGGAGGTGACACTGCTGAGGGTATTTTCCTAACGAAGGTTCCCCTGAGGGCTGAAGGGGAGAAGGAGGATGGGTGTGGAGAAGCATCCTTTGTCTCCCTGCTTTGCTCACCCTGTTCTCCCCACAAAACCTGTGGGAAGACTGAGCTCTTCTTGCCTGCTCTTACTTTTCCTCACAAGTTCACTCTGCCAATATCGCTGCCAGCTCTAATTGCTGTGAGGAAACACACCATAACCCCCACCAGACACTCTGTACATTGCTCTGTTCTCTTCCCCAGTGAAGCTCTTCCAAAGCTTACGGCTTTGCAGTAAGCCTGTTATTGCTCACCGTGGGGCACCTCGGTGCATGGACGGCTCCCACATGTCCCACACCACACCACCACCCTCTCCCCATTCCCTGCTGCTCACTCTGGTCTGTACCCTGCTCTCCTCTTTCATTTCCCCTTTCTCTTATACAGTTCCCATGGTGATCCTGAGGTACCAATGGTGCCTGTCCTCCACAGCCTGAGGGAAGGCATTGGTGGGATGATTTTGGGCTCACCTGGGCTGACGTTGCATCCAATCCCACAAGTCAAGCTACAAGTTCCTGAAATTTCTGTTTTGTTTCTCTGCCACTTGACTCCTTCACAACAACAGGACGCTGGCCTGTCCTTTCCCTTTTTCAGCTGCTTTCCAGCTTCTCTCCATCGGACACATAAGGGGCAGTTCACCAGGTTTTTGCATCCTACCATAAACAGCAATGCTCCTGGCTGCCAAAAGGAGGGTGGGGGTGGGATGGGGAGCCATTTAAAGGTCTGTTAGAAATTAGCACCAGCTGATTCTGGAGAGATGACATCCAAGTGTGGGGATATATCACTGCCTGATGTCTTGCTGAATTTACCTGCTCCAATACAGCAGCCTGGAGTTTGCCTGTTTGCTGCCTTTTCTTTCCATATTACTGTGAATATGGCTCAGTCACCTGATTTCTTGATCCTTGCATGAAAGGTGAGTCCTGACCTCACTACTCCAACACATAAACCAGGAAGAGGGCACAGCAGTTTCCTCTGGAAAGGTACCAGAGTTAGCAGCAAGGTAGGTATCAAAACTCAAGATAGGACTGCAAAGCAGTATGACCCTGGGGCATCAGGATTTTCCATCCATGGGGCATCAGGAAGGTGTTTGGAGTTGATCTGCTGTCACAGGCAGATGATCCTGGATGCCAGCACGCTGGCATTGCCTTTGAGAACATGTCCTCTTCTGGTTGTGCTGTTCTTCCTCTCATCTCCTCTTTATCTTCCTGTGCTGGATCTCAAGTGGATGCTTGTGAGCTGGGGAAGGGTATTAAAGGAGGTTTTCTTCTCTTGAGATACAGCCTGCTTAGTATCCTTTTCATTCCCCTTCCTCTCCCATGTCCTAGAAGACATCATTTTCAATGCAGATCAAAAAGGGCATTCATCTCCTGCCTGCTCACTGAGAGAAGTGGCGTGCTGTTGGAGCAGTCTCTTCATTGCAGTTGTATTGGATGCATTGAAAGGATTCATTTTGATTTTTAGACATGAAACACTATGATTTTTTAATGAAAAACATGGGCTTGAATATTTTGTGTACTCTCCCCTCCCACCTCTTGCCAAATGTCAGTATTGTGGATTTTTTGAAAGGCATGTGTTTGCCAAAATTCATCCCAGAGCTGCAGCCTTTTCTGTGAAACATGAGTTCAGTTTTGCATGGTTTCAGTGTGTAAGTCATTATGCTTGTCACAAAACCTTTTCACTCATGTTCAGTTTTGGGAGTGAGAGATGGCTGCAGGTGCCAAGGCTCTCGCGTCGCCATGCTGAGTGAGTGGCCATCCATCTCCCTGTTTAGCTAAGCAGAGACCAAAAATTTAAATACTCATAAATCACTGATCTGCGTAACGTTCAGAGATGAAAGTCTACAAAGAAAGACAATAGTTGTGTGAGGATCATCCATAAGCCTCTGGTTGGCCCAGAAACCTTCCAACAAGATAAACTGCTCCCTAAAGGGACTTGTGTGTGGAGCAACACAAACTTGTGCTCCCCAGCAGATATTTTGGGTGTCTCTTTGTGCCACTGTGTACCTTTCTAGTGGGGTAATAAGATGGCAAAAAGGTGTTGCTCCCAGGTAGGAGGCAGAATGGGATACTCCATCCTTTTTCAGTCGTTTTAGAACAGATTTCATTTTATCCATGTGGGATCTTCTTGAAAGGGTTGCGGTAATTGTGAATCCCCATGGGTCTATTGGACACAACTTTCAGGAGGATAAAATTCAGAAAGACCCATGCTAGATTTGCTTCAGGAGATTTTTAACTATGTCCCAGACCTTGTTCCTCTGCCTCCTGGTGTCACCCATGAGCATCAGCCTCTTTTCAGACAGTCACCAGCTGTTTATAAAACCAAACAACAGCCTCCTTTTTTTGGTTCAGCTGAGACCTACCTTTAAACCTGAGACTGGCACTTAGAGATGCTTCTTCTGCTAATGGAGAAACAGAGCCCATCTCTATTCTGTTCCCATATTACATATGACATCTGTCTCAAAAATTATTTTTACTGTTTCTGCAGCCACTGTGCTCATGCACCATTTCTGTCCTGGATTGTGACCACCTCCAGCACCTCACTGACATGGCTCATCCTGCTTACAGCTGGAGACCTCTGAGGGGCAGGGTGGCATTCATGAAAAAGGGAAACATCAAATCCTCAAAATCACAAGCAGCTGCAGCATTTGGGCCAAAAATCACTGTTATAGCCCCAGCCATTGCTTGCTTTATGGCTGTTTCCTCACTTGATGCTGTAGGTTGCATTGGCAGAATGGAGCTATGGGTGAAGACAGTGGCCCTGGAGTTGAGGCCACTGTTGATCAACCATCTACTGAAGCACCAAAAGCAGCTCCTGTTAGATGAGGCAGCCTCATTTACTTTCTCCTTTCCTACTTGTCTCTTCTGGGATCAGTACATGGGTTTTGGCTTTTTCCCATGGGCTCATTGTCAAGCTCTTGGAGTCGTCTATAAAAGTAGTATCTTCATCAGTGTTTAATAATCTCTGGTCATCTCCGAGAAGCAGCCCAGGAAGATGTTGTGCTTCTGACAGGAGGCACCTGTGGACGGTCACATCTATCGGGGTAGCACACACTCGTCAGAGCTTTGCATGGAGAGCGGATGTTCCTGGAGTGAGGACAATGAGCTCAACCCAGCTCTTTTCTGCTGCCCATAAATCACACTAGAGTGTATCAAAGCCTTGAACTGTTAGCTCTACCTAGATGTAAATACTGTAATTATCTTAACTAAAATTAAGAGTTTATCAGACTTCCTGTGTTGAATCTTTTTATTACAGGCTTTTTTTTCGTCACAGATTTGATTTGCCATAGAGTTTATGTGACTCTGGATTATAAATCTCTGGCTTTCAAACACTACCTGACATCATGAGCTGTTGCAGCAGCTAATTGGCAGCCGTTCAGAGGCTTATTTTGCTGAGGAGAAGGCTTTTTTCCTGACTGCCCTGAAACACGCTGGTCCCTTTCAAAACAGGTTTTCCCATGTGATGAGTGATGCCAGATCCATACCAAGGTCCTATGGGATCACAGCATGGATGCAACCCTCCTCAGCTAAAGCAATGAGCCTGTGCCAAGGAGCACATGGGGTGGCGGGTGTGGGGAGAGGAAAGGCTCGAGCCTTCCTTATCCCTGCAAGGTAGAAGGTGGCAGCATTATGCAGTGAACACAAGGATGATCTCTTCAGCCCACCATCCCCACCAGTGACTGCCACCATGGATGCCTCCACGTTAGGTGAGGCTGCTCACAGCAGCTGCCAAGGTAGGAGCTTCAGGGAGGTGCCTGCACAATGCTGCACAAAAAACATCACGGGTTATTTATAACGCAGTCAAAGCTTTCTAACGATTGTATCAGGCTGCAGAGTTCAAGTTGTATGAAATAACCTTTTTTTTCCCCCCTGTCAGAACAAGGCACTGAGCAAAATTACTCCAGTAACAGCGAAGCACTTGACAAAGCCCAGTGCTGTGTTTTCCACTGCCCACCTCCCTGCAGCAGAAGCCAGAGGACAGTCTGCACGGACATTTCACCGTGAGTTATACGTGGTAAAAAAAAAGAGGGCTGTACTTCGATCGCACAAAAAAAGGAGTCTTTTCTCATACAAACCTTTGCACTGCATTAGGAGACAAGGAATGTTACTGCTTTTGTCCCAGCGGAGCCTGGCATGACAGGTTTGTCTCAGATGTTTTTCCTGCCTGTTCAGTGCCTTTCCACCAGGTCCACGCCTCCTGAAGGTGATTCAGAAAATGAAACATGACAAAACAAAACTCATTTTAATAGCTTGTCTTGGCCAAGGCCAACTAGGAATATAGCCATGTTATTATCATGAGCTGGAACGCAGAGCTATTTACTTCATTAGCAGGAGCAACAACAAAATAACAGCCCATGGTGTTGGCAAGGGTAGAGCCATAACTAAAATATTGCATACAAAATAGAAGACTTGGAATGAACTCCTTATTATGGATCTAAAATATTTTTTCTTGGACAAAATAGGCTCAGAAAGCTCCAACATCTTGTGAGAGGTTCCATGAAAAGTGGGGTTTTATCCAACGTCTGACTGTGCAAACCTCTGACACCATGAGGAGATGCCTCTCGACGAAAGCCAGGGGCTGAACACTGGCACTTCACTGATGAGTGAATGCTTAAAGGCTGGAGACCGAAGAAGAAGAGAGCTAAAGCAATTTACTAAAGTGATTTTACATTTTGGACTGAATACAGTTCTGGAACCAGGGCAAGCATTGAATATGTGTTTCCATTCCCAGCCATTGAAAAAAAGAGAGCTGCAGGTAGAATAAAGTACGAGTAGGCTGAATTTCTCATCACGAGACTAACATAACCAGGTTGGTGTTTGGTTTGGGGTTTTTTTGTTTGTTTTTTTTTTAAGTAAAAAACTCTCCATGTGATTTTGACAGGTCTTTTCACTGACTATAGGCAACTTCTTTCAAGAAGGAGATTTCATTCCCCAGCTGGACCTGGAGCAGCTCCCTCCAGCAACGTGGACATGGAGGGATTGCATTCTCTGGAGAGAACACTTCATCCGAAGTACAAAACATGAGGATAAAACATAGAAAGATCTGCAGTAAAATCTGCTTATCTTTGGAAGAGGAACAGACTGTTTATCTGGTTGTAACAACAAAATGTCCTCCAGTTTTGTTCCAAATTTTCAGTCTATCTTGGATTATCTTTTGCATTTTAAGTAGATTGAGCTGTCCCTAAATGCCCCATGAACATACCTGAAAGCAACACGTGCTCTACCTCAAGCGTGTACAATGTTGTCTTCTTCCTCCTCAGTCCACTGGAGAAATCTTTTAAAACAGCCCTTCAAACAGCCTTCCAAGTGAAGGAAGGGTTTCCTCTGTGGGATTTCGGTTTTCTCTCCGTTGTGAACACTCAGTCTATCCACTCTGCTCTGCCCCTCCCCATCTCCCCAGCTGTGCCTGCTTCCAGTACACTTGCGGGCACTGCCAGAGGAGACCTTGCACCACCTGTTCTGGTGAGCCAGAAGGTGGCTGTGCAAGGTGAGCACCAAAAATCTCCAACAGCTCCAGAGACCAGCGTGAAGAGCATCCCAAAGGGCACTGGGGTGTGCCAGGCTGCACCACCAATCCTCTGACACAGCACACCAGGGCAAATGGCTTGTTCCTGGGGTCATAGGTCCTCCTACCCCCAGTCCAAACTGCTGTGAGCAAGAGATACAACTACATGTGCTTCCTCCAAGCCACGTATGTTCATGCCAGCTTCAGGAGGAGATGTAAAAGCTGTCAGAGCCACTCTGGCTTCCTTCTTTCCTTGAATTTGCACCACCACTTTCCCCCACACTGGTGCTTTGGGTTGAGCTGCAGCACAAGCTGTATGGAGGCTTGAAGAAGGCAAGGCAATGTACGTGTCCTGGAAAGGAGGAGCTTCGAGGTATTTAGTCCGTGGGCATGTTTGAGTGCAGAACAGCGTTCAAAAGGACAGCAGGAAGAGAAATACAGACGAGTCCTGGCTCTGCCTTTGTGAAAAGGCTGTGTGCAGCAGGGAGAGATGAAAAGCTCTGCCACACCCGCGCGCTCTCACTCTGACTCTGTGGCTTTTCCAGGACGTCAGGCTCACCCTCCACCTTGGCTTTCTTGTCAGCAAGACTGGGAAAGCAACACAAACATCTGTAGCACGGGGCTAGGAATGA
This sequence comes from Cephalopterus ornatus, assembly GCA_013396775.1. Classification (NCBI taxonomy): domain Eukaryota; kingdom Metazoa; phylum Chordata; class Aves; order Passeriformes; family Cotingidae; genus Cephalopterus; species Cephalopterus ornatus. Next base: position 725,469 of record VZRE01001168.1, read on the forward strand.
TTACTCAGAGTCTACAGCACTCTGGATCAGAAAAGTGCAGGGCAGGCACTTTTATTATTTAGGTGCTAAACATGCGTGGTAATTACTCAGTGCTCAGTGTTTGGGCGGCTTTCTAAGTTTGTTTTAAAAAAACCCAAACCACCACAAATCAGTCACCAATAAAGATGTCTCGCAAAGATGAGCTAAGGTAGGGAAGTTTCTCCAGCGAGTCACAGGAAGATCACAAGTAATTTGTCAGTGACTTCCTGTCCTTGGCTGCTCAAGCCATTTCCCATCCCTCTGGGTGGCCTCTGGGCAGCCGCCCACTGCTGGTGGCAGCATCCAACATCCCTGTGCACGGCCCCAATCCTCACCTGTTTTCTGCGAGTCACAGGGCCTGGGTCCCCCTGCACGCCTCTATGTGTGTATCTTTTTTCCTCCCCTAAATGTACTCTTTGGGGTATCTTTCATGGATCATCCAGAATGTGAAAGAGATTTATGTTAGGGCTGAAATGTAACCTCTTCCTCTAACAAGCCGTACTGTTTCGATACAAGAAAAATCAAAAATCAATTTGCTTCCTCCCCTTCTGCACACACACTGTTAGAAACACAGACTAAATTAATTGCAGGAACATCAGGCACCAGAGGGGTAGAGAAAAAAAAATCCAAAGCCTTGTAGTACAACTGTAACACCGTTTCATGCTCTCTGGGGTTTTCACTCACAGTGACTCTGAATCAAGGTTTTAGTCAGACAGAATTTAATGCCAATTTTTATTCCACTCATCCCATGCCGGCGACATGCGCTTCACCTCTGCAAAAATATGCTTCAAGGCCTCAGTATATCAGTGATTTTTGAGTCTCAGGTATGAGCAGGCCCCTAAAATGATTTCTCTCTTTGGTCCACTGTGAAACAACAAGTTTCTCCTCCCTTTCTTCTCTCTGGCACTGATTTAGCAGATAGGCACTATCCATCTGTGCCAAGGTTCCAGCTCTTGGGCGAGGTGACGAAATTGAAATCTCCGCTCTAGGAGCTGAGATTATTTCTTTTAATAAATTGAACTTCCAGTCTTTCATCATACCGACAAGAAATTTGAAAGCATCACCTGCAAGATGTTGGCTGAAGTCTGTGGAGATGTTGGAGCTGTAGCTCAAAGAAGACCATGCTGCACTGTGCATCTCAAGCAGGAGTTAACTACAAGGGTTATTTCTACAAGAGCTCTTCCCTGGTTTGTGGCTGGGATAAATCTTACTGGTGAGGTGGGAGTTTTGGCAGAGGTCTCTCTTACTGTCAGAGGTGTGGGAGCCTCACAGCCCGATGTGGGGTTTGATATTGTACTGAGGATGGGGACTCCCCACCACTGAACTGCCAATGGGAGTATTTTGGATCACCTTTAGAGATGATGATGATTTGGAGGCTACAGCAAACTGCAGTGTGTCTGGCTGGTGGCACGGGGCAGTGAGCCCTGCAGATGTGCCATGCTGTGCAAGGAGGGATCATGCTGCAGCCCCTTTTGGAGGGCTCTATAGGAAGATCTCACCCTCCCACCAGGAGTGCTACAATATCTACCTGTTCCTTTCTGAGGGTGAATTTTTCAGTTTCAGTGGCTGAGGTGGTGGTGCAGGGAGCAAAGCGCTCTGGTAAAGCTCTCCAGGTGCCTGTGAGCAAAATGCCTGGCTTGGAAAACGAATCCACCAACCTTTTATGCAACCAAACATCTTAAAACACAAGATGCTCAGTGTTCTCCGTGGACCTTATCTATAGGATTATCTTCCTCTCGGAGCATGCTGGAGCCTGGACGTGTCAGTCCTCCAGCCTGTGGAGGTTTACTGGGGAAAGCCATCCTCAGGGCAGTTATTTTCTGAGCTCTGAGTGAGGAGCCTTGTCAGATAAAATCACAGCAAGCAGTTAGCAAAACTCTGATCACTTGTTTTGCCATCAGTGTGTATGCCTTCTTGCACAGAAAGATTTCTCAGCCATCACTGAGGCAATTGCAACTCCCATACCACGCCAGTAGATTGTTCTGGCTTTTCTATAATAAAGGAACTCACTTTGAATCCTGCTGCTTTAAAGTATTCGCTTCCTCTTACTATCTTCTTTTTTCTTTCGTTTGGTTGGGTTTTTTTGCCTTGAGCAAGTGAAAGTAATTTGCCTGTTCTTGCAAGATCTGTTTTGCTTATTCCTTCCCCAGGACTGACGTATCGCTTCTGGGACCAGGAGGTGACTAAGGGCTTTCCTGCAGCACAAACACCGAGCAGAGCCCTTTGCAAAGTTGCATGCCATGTAGCGGGGAAGGGTAAATATGACAAAACAGTGTCAGCACTCAGCGTTTCAGCAGCCAATTATCCCAGTTCAGGATGAATCACCTCAGAGCTGCTGCAACCTCAGGCAGGTGCTGCACCACCAGAGCCCTCCCACCACCTTCCCCATGGCCTTTTCCATCTCCTGGCAATGCTTTATCCAGCAGCAGCAGCAGCATGGGTAGTGCAAAGCCACAAGCACTCTGCTCTCCCCACAGCTCCAGCGTGATGGCCGGAACCTGTCTGGCATGGTGGGACACCGCCATGGACTTATTAGATGGCATCAGCAAAACAGGAGAGAGAATCTCTAGCTGGGAAGTTTTAGGAGGTGAGGGGTCTCTCAGCCAGCTCTAGGATGACCAGAAGATGGTTGGTTCTATAGTTGGAGACAGGCTATTTAGAAGAAGAAATTAAAAACTACCCCTTAGTGATGTGATAATTCATTGTTTTGCCCTGAATTCAATTGCTGTTCTTTCAATTCTCTAAGAGGAAAATACAGTAAAATAGGGATTTTTCAGCCTCCTTTTCTTTACAGTAAAAGATAAGATCAATACTAAGCCAATGTACTGAGCTTTGCCATGAAATTCTGAGTAGGGGGGTAATTCCAGTATGAGATCCTGGACTGCAGGGAGTTCAACACTTTTCATATTTACAGCCCTTCAGATATCCCAGATCTCTGGGAGCTCAAAAAATGTTTCATCCACTTATAAGTTTTCCTATGAATGTATGTGTGTGTATATATATATATATATTTGTATATATATAGAAATTATGCCCTGAGCTCACTGATGGAGAGCAGGGGCTGGCTTTGGGGTGAGGTGACATCTAAGCCTGTGTGCAGGTATTTTTAATGTGAAATGCTGCATTTAAGCTTATGATTTTTCCCTGTTGTTTGTCCCTAAACAGCCTTCAGGCCCTTTGCTTAGGAGCAGGACAACACTGAGAGGAGGCCAGCCATACAGCCACAGCCCAAGAGGGGTTTTTCCTCTCTTTTTTTCTTTTCTTTCCTGGATGCTGAATGAAGCAGCTCTTTTGTGAGCAGTGCTTGTTTACATTCTTCCTAACAAAAGTTGGGATTTCCTCTGATGCTAATAATCTTGTCACTAATACGTACAGCCAGCCAGAGTGCTTGGAATAGCTTTTTAATAATGTCTGGGCCAAATTGAGTGTGATGGACGCTGGGAGGAACAGAGTGCCACCAGAACAGGGAGGCAACTTTTCATCACTGCCTTCTTCAGTAAGGGCAAATTGCGCGCATTGCTCCCTGCAAACCTCAGGCCAAACACTGGGCTGCATTTGGAGGTTTTCAAAGCACCCGCCACCATCCTTTGACTTGCTGATACACATTGGGGTCCCTGATGTACAGGAGGTGATCAGCCAAAGAGTGTCAGACAATTCCCAGTTATCCTGGGAATTCAGACATGTTTTCCACATTTGTATTTATGCTGTCTAGTAACCTAAGGCAGTGTTTTCTCTCTGTTTGAGCATTTCTGTGCCAACTTAGTATTTAACTTCTTTTTTCTCTGAGGGGCAGTGCTTGGCCTTGGTCTCAAATGTGTGGTGAGGTGAGAAGACTGACATTTTTCTGCATTCGCATCTGCACGTGGGGATTATCCTAAGGAGGAGCACAGACATGGGGGACAAGTTCTGCTGGGTATTTGCTGATGTAAACAGGGAAAAGTCTTCCTTTCAGCAGCTGGTCTTGGCAGGCACTAGACTGCTGTTGAGTATCACCCCATGGAATCACAACTCGCACTGGAGGATAAGGTGGGCTGTGATCACCAGTGAGCTCAGCAGCGTGCAGCAAAGCAGCTGCAAGGGGTTGGCTGTGACCGAAAATGGAGAGCATCACAGACCCTTGTTTTTTTGTCCCCAGCATATCCTTCAGAAAAAGCTACTCGGCTGCATGAGCTGCTGTGCCCCTGTGCTCCTGTCATGCATTTTCCCCATACCCAGGGAGGACAGGAGCATCCTGGCGAGCTCCCAGCTCCTGGGGTGCTGATGGCCCTCCATCCCTTGTCCCAGACCTCTTCCTATTGCCACACCAAGGCCTAGATGGAAAAGAAAGGTCCTTTCCAGAGGAACTCAAGCAAACAGATACCCAATGTTTTGGTTCTGCCCATAAAACTGAAAGGGTTTATCAAAGCCTGCTGTTCAAGTACCCCTTTGACATTTAAGCAGATTTGTTTAAGAATGTTCTATGTTTTAGAACATCGAATCCAAGAGCATCCTGCCATGTCCTATAACTAAAAATATTAGGATATCTAAAAAGAAAGTAATTTACTCTGACTGTTAAGAATGAATGAACACCAGCAATCAAACTACATGAAAACACTGCTAAAATCATAGCCTTTATTTTCTATATTTGAAAGCATTCTGAGCAGAGCTCAGTTTGTCTCCTCAATAATCTCTTGATTTCATGTCTATACATTTTTGTTATTAGTCTCCTAGTAGCTCTTTTTAGATTACATGTTGAGAAATAAGATTTCCTCAGTGATAACCTCAAACTTACAGAACAAACCATGAGTTTCCAACCAAACATCTCTTCCCAAGATGCAAAAATTTGAAATGCAACAAAGGTAGAGAGAGGTATTTCAATGCCTTTGAAAGCAAATGTTACTACCAAATGCAGAAGTACTACCATTTATTAAAGTTCAACACAACTTCACCTCATACAACTGCTGTGGCAGAGTGGTCAGAGTAGCTGGAGGAATATGCAGAAGGCAAGGAATAAAACAAAGGCAGGAACCTCAGACAGAGATGGGCCAAGAAGGAATGCAGGTTCAAGTTGTGATCCTTCCTTAAAATAGTCATCAACTCAGAAGTGCTATGATCTGACAGGTAAAAGCTGTAGCTCCTGAGCTGGCAGGAGTGACCACCAGGGTTTGAAATGTCCCTCGGTGATGAACAAGCAGGTGAGCAAAGGTGGGTGCAGTCACCATGTGCACGCTCTGAGGCTTCACCATCATTGCTTCTCCTACCCATTCATCCCCTAGTTAGGAGCACTAAGAAGGAGATTCCCCCCGGGCTCCCCACAGGTTTGCTCCAGGGCAAAATTTCCTTTAGGCACTGAAGCATTCCTGGTCCATCCTGCCTGGCTCCTGCTGATCCCCCAAGAATCAGGGCAGGGGAGCACATGGGCAGCCCTGCTGCTCCCCTCACTGCTGCAGCCCCCCTGGCTGGGTCATGAGGAGCAATTTGGTGGGGTTTGCATCCAAATCAGGGGGCGAAGGAAAGATTTTTCTCTTTCCTTCTGATATTCTCAGAGCAGTGTCACAATGGCACAAAATGGACATAAAATCAACAAAAAGTCTTTTATAATAATTTAAAAAATAAAAGAGAGCAACAGTGGATCACAAAGGTTTCTGAAAGTTTTTCCTCACAGTGCCTCATTTCCCTCTTGAATTCAAAACCACCCACTAGTGATTTAGATTAAAATCTCTGAAAATATAAAAGCTCCAGAAGTGTTTCTGATTGAAAGAGGTGGACAACAAACAGATCACAAAGCTGCACACAGTCACCATAGCAACGGGGCTTCCAAGAGGACGCAGGGGAGCCTCAGCCTCCAGGAGCATCTCCAACTGCATCAGGAGAAGCAGGAGCATCCCAAAAGAGGGGTTGAGGGTTGTCCTGCACAGGGAGCCATTCAGGGGGACAGGTGGGAGGTTGCACAGACAGGGTCCTCCCTGCCAGCCCCCTTGCCAAAAGAATCACTGAGCAGATGTAGGGATTTTGGGATCTTGGGAAGAGACCTTCAGAAACGTGGCCTTAGGATAGCTATTGAATTGCCTGGGCTCACCGTGGGCCGTGGGGATGGGAGGTGACCTCAGTGCCTTCACCAGCCCAAATTTCTATTTGAGACTGAGCCCTGAAGAACTTTTAAAAAACAAATGAATGAAAAGCCAACAGAGGCTAGAAACAAACCAGCTTGGCTCCACACAATCTTCCCTGTAATGCACTGATTAAAAAAGGAGCATTGGATGCTCCTGACTCCAGCATGGGGCACAGTTCACAGAGGACTTCATCTCACATCGTAATAAGAAGTTGAGTAAGGAAAAGGATTGTTCTGCTACCCAATAAACAGGCAATGCTATTGATAAATACTGTCAATAAAGTCAAAGTCCTTCATACTTTTTTTTAGTATCAGTCTTCAGTGAATATATTGCTGCCAAACAGGCAGCCAAGAAAGGGAATGAGATGTAAGCCTGGAAGAAAGAAGTGGTTAGAGAGCACCTGGATGACATAAATGTTTTCAATCTCATTGTGCAGGAGGATTTTCACCCAGCACTAAATAATGGTGGTGGATAATTTGGGGAATTTGTGATGGATATGTCAGTGCCCCCCCAAGTTTAAAAAAGGGCGAAGGAGTTCCTATCAACAGAAAAGGGAAGACAAGAGGAGCCAAGAGAATCACAGACCGGTCAGCTTAACTTAACTCTCTGGAACAAACAATTAATTGTAAACATTCAGGAGATGGCAATGAGATGAGAAGCAGCCAACTTGGATTAGTGAAGAGCAAGCTATACTAAACCAACCCCCTTTCCTCCCAAAGCAGACGAGCAGCAGAATGTCCGGAGGTGCCGCAGCTCAGCTCCAGCCAGACTTTGGCCCGGACTCATGCAATATTCTCCCAAAGCAGGCAGAGATACACACTGGATGAAATCAGCAGAGGGCCAGTGGCAAAGCCCTGTGCTATTCTGGTCTTTAGCAATGATTTATTTTCCAAATGAAAATCCATACTGGGCAAGGGTGAGCCAGGATCTGGTCCAGGCACAGACCCGTACATGGCTTTCACATAAATTTTTTGCCTGAAAGAAGAAAGATTAGCTTGGTTAAACCTGCAGGTGACCCAAAGCTGTGTCATGCTGCAAGTAACACAGATAACTCTCCCTAAAAATAATGCAAAAGAGGCTTTATAAAATAAAAGAAGACATTCAGATTTCAGGTATGCTTACTAATAGCATCTCAGAAAGACTGAATATACATATAGATGAGATCAGTCAAAATCCTTAGCTACATATCACCTTAAATCAGGAAATTGCTTTCTACCAGAGCACCATGCAGAGCTAACCTCCTGACGTGTGCCGTCTCTGCAAAAGGGGAACAAGAGCATCTTTTATTTTACATTTTCATTTTTTATTTTCAAGGCCCCCATATTGCTTCAGGCACGCTATAATTCACACTGGTTACAAAGAAATGTGAAAAGGCTTCACAGCGTTACAAGCAAGCCTGGAGCCTCCATGGATTGGGAATTCAAATACATTTTGACCCTTACTTGGACTGGACATTGTGGAATGAGAATAGACCCAAAGCAGAGTCAATACTAAGAAAACCTGTCAAATACTGATTAATGTAACAGTGTTTTGTAGGTTTAGGTCAGAAGCCATGAGAGTAAGGGAAAAATCTACGCCAAGTTAGCACCCCAATTGTTTTCCGTTAAAAAATTCACGATATTTTAACTCTCACAAGGAAAATGTACCAAGGAGAAAGTTTGCTGAGCAGGATACCAGGTATATTTCTGAAAGTTGTCAGATTTCCGCTGGCAGCATGTTATACTCCCTTTACCTCTGCTGCAAAACTAACATCTGCCTTACTGGCAAGGCTTCCTCCCATACATATCTCTATATTATATTACAGATGAAGGTCTGATTAGGCAAAAATTAAGGGTCACTTGCTGGTATACGACTTCTCACCACAACTTGTGAGGGACCTGGATGTCAGACACCATTCAAAACATCAGGGCTCACAACTGGCCTGACGGCCCTACAGTGTGAACTCGAGGCTGACTTAAGTAGAAGTTACACCTGTACAAATGGTAACAATGTGGGAAACGTGGCTCTTTTGTATCATTCATTCTCCAAAATAAAACCACCAACATTACCTCTCTGCATTGCGCTGGTTAACACACGCAGAGGAAGATGAACTGGACTCGAAGCAAGGGCTCTCACCGGGCTGGGAAGGCTGCAGCCTGCTCTGGGACCACGTCAGGCTCCAGGCTGTGCGCCCAGAGGAAGCCTTCAGTGCTGTGCTTGGCATAACCAAGAAATACGGCCATGGATTAAAACCCCCCAAGGAATGATGCAGATGAAATGATGTTTATTTTTACCTTTGTTTCAATGAATCAATTCCGCCTCTTCTTGTTTTTCTGTTGGTATGAATGGGGGAACGGGTGCATTGGTGGGAAAAATACGCTTGGAGGACTACTAAAATTAAGTTGCAAATTAATTAGGATGGCAGTCTTTGGAGCTGAAAACAAGATTATGCAGAAATATCTGGGTTTACCTAACCATCCTTCTGCTTTGGTAGTGGAGGAAAACTGGGCCACTTGTGAATATACAGACAATAAATGTTAACGCATTTTAAAGTAAGCTTAAGGAATATGTGTTAAAAGAAAATTACCATGGAGATGTCTGTTACGTTACTTTCCCAAACAGAGCTAAAACTAGATTACCATATGACCTGGGTCATACAGCTTGGCAAAAAATCCCAAAGAAGACTGGACATCCCTCTTTGGAGCGGAAGAGATATTTTCTTCAAAGGAAGGATATATATCCTTATATCTTTCGAAGACCTGTGTTCTTTACCCAGGGGGTCACCGCATCTGCCAGAAAGCTCACTGGCATTTCAGCCTGAAAAGACTCTGCCTCCCCCTTGAAATCTCCCTGGACAAGATTAAACCTAAATAATGCCTTCAGTGGCAACTTCACCAGTTACTTTGATAGATATATAATCTGATGACCAATCATTTGAATCTACTGATCTATTGATTTGATCTTAATCATGATCTCAGTGTGATCACTTAACTGGTCTGCCTTTAATTAGCTTAGTAAAAATAATGAATTGGTCTAGCGATATCCTTACTCAGGTGTGCCTTCATCTGTTCATCCTTTTTAATCAACTCTGCAGGGAATATGCAAGGCAGGTTTACTCTATCAAATAGTCACTGAAGTCACAAAACTTAGGGCAGCAGTAAATTCGGGTAGGTCATATGCCAGCAGTTCAGCTCTGCATCTCTCCAGCCAAGATCTCACACACCCTGAGAACCAGATTATCTCCAAGCATGTCTGGTCTCCAGCATCTCCCAAAGATCCCACTGAATTGCTGAAAGATTGGCGAGGAGGGCTTCATCTCAGGTTTTCAAGCACGTCTTTCTCTATGAGGCACAGCCAAAGAGCAGAGGACAGGACATCCTGCGCCCCACATCAGGTGATTTGTCCCCCCTTAGCCTTCGCTCGCAAGCACACAGCTCTCTCTGACTCTTAAAGTCCTCAGGAAAAAGCTGTGACTGAAGTAAACTTAAAGAGAAGGTGAGATTTTGAACTGTAAGATTTTGAATAACACATTACTGGGGTGATAAGCATCCCATTGTGTTTTTTTATTTTTTGCATTATCATAGTTCTTGGATACCAGGAGAGATCACACACCCTGTGGGATAGGTACCACACAAAGAGCAAGTGGACTTTTATGTGAGATAGATCAGTGGTGGAAGGAAAGGAGCAGATGAAATCCCACTAAAAGGCTCTTCATTTGGTGTTTGCACCTAGATAGTTAGAAATTTTGAGCGAAAGGAGTGAGACTTCATGTTTGCCACAGGATATGAGTGAAGAGAAAGAGAAGGAACTGAGCTAGTGCCCATGGAGTAACCCACCATCAGAGCACACGTTCCCACTGCTCCCAACGCCCAGGTGACTCTTCTTTCAGGATCGATGCTTTCAAATTCAGGTCAAATGCATAACCACAACAGAATCTGCAGGAAAAAAAAAAAAGCAGCACATATTACAGAGGCCATCACACTGCAAGTGGGTAAAGGATGCAGCTTTCCTGACCACTCTGTTTACTAATCTTGTTCTTTATGGATATTGCTATGTGTTAGCTTTGTGAGGAGATAGAAGACATCATCTGAAATGGCTTAAAAATTATAAACAAGCACTTATTTTATTTTTTTTTTTAACTGGAGAAGCTGTTAGAGGCCGGGTTTGAAGCCAGTTTAAGTGAATGGAAGGATTTAATCGGGCTTTGTTTCCAGGCGTGGTGGCAGCCTCTTTTAAAGACGTTCTTCTGCTTATAACAAGACTTGTCCCCATCAGATTTTAATCACTTCTTCCTAGGTTAGGCACTGGGATGGGAGGATGATGGTCCCTGCTACAGTCACATACCACTTGTGTGTTCCTGGCGTTCGAAGCCAGGCTGCTTCACTGTTTCCACTGCTGACTGTTTGCAAACGCAGGAGAGGAGCCGGGAATGAACAGAGCAATGCAGAGTCGGGGAGGGAGGGGTTTGGTGGCTGGGCTGGAGTTAGTCACTGCAGACTTCCATTTCCAGATTGTGAGGAAGGACTCAAGCCATTTTAGGCATTTTGTTGGACTTCCTTCTCAGCTTTTAATTGAAATACCCAGGAGGGATGGAGGAATTCACAGGCCCATTTTGCATTGATGTGGGATACTTCTGTGCAAGTACAGACACGCTCACTCTCCGTATCATAGTGTCAGACCACTGTAGTTAATTCTTGGCTTGGTTCCTTTGCATGGGAACAGGAAATCTTCCACATATCTCACCTTCTGGAGGCTGATGCACTCCTCTATGAAAGATACTTACAGTGGTGAAAATAATTTTAAAAGATTTTTCTTGCAGGGGCTAAATATGCCGGGATGGCTTGAAAACTCAAAACAAAACACATGTAATTTCTATACCCCTGAGGTATATAAATACACATATATATTTGTATATATATGTCTGTGAGTGCCACAGACAGGAAGACATATGAACCAGCAAACTGCAAAATCACAAGTGGCCTGAAACACCCTTGTTTCTTTTCAGCAGGAACTCAGGTGCCTACATCTAGCAGAGCAAACAGGAAAAAATTCTGCGTAGCTGCCAAGACAACCGGTACATCCAGCTGCCAGGCTTTTTGCTATGCTTCTCGCTCTGGTGTTCTAAGTTTTGCACCTCCCCTTGCCCAGCAGCACTGTCCTTTTTCCTGGAGCAGCTGTTTGGGACATCACTACCAGTATGTCCCGAGGCAGACAGGTAGCAGGCACACTAGGAGAACATCCAGCGTGGCCAAGGCAGAGTCCCTTCTGTCCATTCCCAAACATGGGGGCAAACACCCACCGTGCAGGGCAGCAGCAGCAGAACTCAGGATTTTTTGCAGGGTCAATGTTACAACCCGTTTTCTCCTGCTGAGACAAATGATTTTTTTTTCTGTCCAGGGGATCTCGGTGCCCTGGTCACGCAGAGAAGCCTCTCCTGTGCTTGATGCTTGGCCTTTCAGCACCACGTAGGATGCCCACGGCCAAGCCCCTTCATGTGGAGTCCAGACACCTGCACAAAACATTTATTCATCACATACATGATGGTGAAAGAACAAAAGTTTCTGTCATTTTGTGATGCTGATCGTGTATCTCACTCTTTGTGTTTTGCTTTCTCGAAACTGGTTCTTAATTAGTAACAAAGTTGCAGTCACATAAACACTGAGGAGAGAGGAGTAACATCAACCTTGAAATAGTTACTTTTCTGACCACTAGAAAAGCTCTCTACCTTCCCCCAAAAGTTACCTAGATGTTTCTTCAGTTCTAACAAAGGATAAACAAGCCCTTGCTGAGGAAATATCGTGCCAGCCACGACTTTTGCTTCTCACTGGGGCCTGCTGGTGTATGAAAGTTTTTTAATGACCAGTCCTGCCATCTGAAAAGGCTTTAGTTTTACTCCTAGATGGTTGCAGCTTTATTGTGGTGCCTGAGCTGGACGGGGCGAACAGCCTTTCCCTGACATCCCACTGACATCCCAGGCTGTTTGTGACCATCTCCATGTACTTCATCTGGGATGCACCATGGCATCCCTTTCCTATGCCTGTCCTGAGATCAAAGGGAAGGCATCTGAGATGGCAAAAGAGGTGGGAGTAAATATCACAAATCAGCTTATAAATCAGCCCTACTCTGCAGAAATGATCTTTCCAGGGCTTCAGGCAATGTAGGAGCACAAGGAGGAAATGCATGCTGCCTGGGGCTGCCACAGCTTCTGCCTTCTTACTGCTCTCTTCGTGCCTTTAAAAGATCAGCACCATGAGGGGCTGATTCTCCCTTCTCTGAGGCTCCCAGGCCTTATGCGCAGGGTGGACGGAGCATGAGAACAGGACATTTAGGGTTTCCTGATGTCAGCATCCCCTGCTAGAGGAAACCAAAAGGAAAAAAAGCCTCACAGGCATTGAAATGTGAGGGTTTGCAAGGGAACTTCTGGGAAGAGAAGTGATAAGCCCATATAAATTAGGATGGTTGGGAACTGAGGATTAACCCTATTGTTTTACACAGAGTAGTTGCATTAGAATCAATTGTCTTTTGGTGCTTGTAGTTACTTATTGACTTGTATCTGCACGTGGAAGGAAAGCACTCGGGCCAAAAAGACAAGAAAGTACAAGGAGAAAAGCAGAAAAAGAAAAAAGAAAAAAAGCCAACCAGACCTATATTTCCTGTGGAAAATTTTTCTTCCATGGCAACTGTAAAAACAGCTCAGATTGTGTTGAACAACTAAGTGTATTATCCCCTGAACAACAAAGTCCCATTAACTTCGTCAGAAGGCCAATACCCTCTGTACTGAGAACCTCTTGATTCACTACATCTCTCTGCCACAGAGTGAATTCCTGCTTGACCAATTGAAGGAATCACTTTATATCTTGAAGCATGAAAACAATTAAAGCAGAAAAAAATGTTACTTTCCCCCTTTTTGCATTTTGATTGCAGACATCAAGCAACATGTTGAAGTCCAGCACATAGAATAACGTTGCAGCAAGTAAAAAAAAAAAATTAAGAAATACTGAGTGGAAAAAAAAAAAAGCAAAGGAAGAGATTGTATGACAGCAATAAATGTATTCTGTTCTTTGTAAGCACATGTGTGGACAGTGGGTTTGTATCTGTGGGGCAATTCAGGAAACAAATTAATAGATAAGTTTGGGGTTTAAGCTCAGCAGATTTCAGAGCTCATTGTTTATACCTTCTGTGGTGCAATAAAGCTTATCAAGAACTTTTCCACTGGATACAAGAGTCAAAAGAAATAAGAGGAATGTGAACAGCATGCTTCCTCCGGGTTGTTACAGTATCTGTCATCCTTTCAGCACAGATTTCTCATGTTAGCTTAAGCTCCATCTCACAACGATCATTTCTAGCAGATAATTGTAAATATTTTGCTGAGCTGTTGGAGTTGCTCAGAAATTTGCCATCATTTCACTCTCCACAAGCTCAAAGCACGTGGCAAGTTCAAGGGCCCTTAATTAAAAATATTATATTTTCACTATAGAAGCTCTTGCTTTCATCCTGGTAATACTCTGGGATAAATCAACTGCTGATGTAAATGCATTAATTTTAGTGTATTTCACTGAGAAGCTACAAGAGTCCTACATTTTCATTTAATGTTTCAGATATGGTTTCTGCGATGGGGGAATAGGATCACCTCTCTGTTACAGAGGGGAAAGCTGAACCTGGGAAGTGAGAGGAGGCAGCAGTTTGGCCAGCCCTTGGTAAAGCTGGGAGAGCACGCAAGCCTCTCGCTCCTATTCCACATTTGTGCTTTCAACAGGAACTAGATTATGGAAAGGATGTATGAAAGTACACACATTTCAGAGCGTGAGCTTCGGCTCTAGATCACCAGACCGCAAAGCTGCAATATATCCCAGGCAGAGTGTACTTTTGCACCTCTCTTCTACTGAGGGGTCAATTTTTGTCTTCCTTTTCTATTTTGTTCATGTAATGGGGGGACTGCATGGCATGTTTCTTAGGACTGTAATGTTGCATTTGCTAACGAAATAAAGTGGTTTTTTTGGGAGAACTCCTTTTAAGCAAAACCATGTGTTCCAGGGAGGAAGCATTCTTCTGGTAAACAGCTGAGCCCTTAACATTTAGCAACATAACTCTGTGTTTGCAGCTATTGAAAACTGTGTGACCGAGGAAGTCTGTGTTTCTGGGGCTGAGGACTGAAAGCATTTCGCTTGCTGTCAGAACGCCAGCCCTTTCTTTTATGTATACACTAGATGCAAGAAAGAACCAGTTCTTGGATGGTTGCTTCTTATGGTTTTAATAAAATTTGTCTCATATCAAAACGCTGCTGGGTTTTAATGTTGACGCTGCGCTGAGCGATGTTCTCTGCTCCGGCACAGCTGGCTCCTGCTTTCCAGAAATATAGCTGCACCCTGGCATTACTTGCAAAAATTGCACCCTTAAATCATTTCCTCATCCCTCTGACCTGTGCCAGGAAGGACCCTCCACACGCAGATCTCCTTGCTGTTATGGAGAAGGGGATCACTCCTCCTTCACGCCCCCGGTGCAGCGTGAGCAGGGAGCTGTGGTGGCAGAAGTTACCTGCCAGACACGAGCAGCAGCCCTGGAAAGCTCAGGAAAAAAAGATAATACAGCTGGAAACCGCAGGCAGAAACAGGACTGAGAGGATGGGAGAGCCCCATCCCTGCCTCCTGCTTCCCATTCCGTGAGTCCACCTCTTTCAGAGACACTTGAAATGCCACGGGGCTGCAGAGAAAATCCTGCTGCTGGGAAGTGGGGAAGTTTTATTTAGTATAAGTGATTTCCTGAGCAGCATTAGGGAGGGGATGAGGCTGGTTGGATGACTTGGAGATCTTACGCTGCTTCTCCATCCAGCAGCTGGAAGGCAAGGCCACAGCCCCGACTCCCTCTGGATAGAGGGAGATGATTATTCCTGTGCCCGCTCATCTTGCTGAAGCTGGGCTGCTGAGCTCTGGGCATCATGTTGACCTTTGCAGTACAAAGGGATCTTATCTTGTTCTTTGTAGCCCTCAAAGCAACTTGGCATGGTTACAAATTTCAGTAACGACCAGCTAAGGCCAAACAAGATCCCACGATAAAAGTTCAAGGCTCTGCATTCCTCTTCTTATTGCTTTCCTGAGCAGATTCTCATTTTAATCGGACTTACGGTACTTTCATCCAGTTATCTCAAACTACATAATGGCTACTTTAATTACTGGCAATAATGAACTAATCAATTCTTCTAGGTATTATTTTCAAGGGATAAATATTAGTATCCCTGCTGTAAGAATGGGGAAATCGAGGCAAAGAGGAGCAGTTGTTGGTAAATAGGTTTGTATTATTTTTAATGGTATAACAATGTCCTAGTTTTATTTGTATAGGTTTATGTATTTGCTCCTTAGTATGCTTTGTGTTCTATTATTGCTTTCCAGTAATGTTATCTGCCGTTGTATTGGCAGATAGCACTTAGCAACAGTTGGCTGTGTGCATGTACTAAGGTTCACTTAGGAAAACTGCAGTGATTTCAGGAAACTTAACAGATGCTGAAGGGTTTTTTTTTTCATTTTATATATATATATATGTATTTATTTATTTGATTTATCATAACCCTATTTTCCTGGCTTTTCCTTTTTCTTCCTCCTTCTCTTGTTTTCGCTGCCCTCTTTTGCAGAAAAAAACACAAGTAACATTCTTTTCTATTTATTTTCTGTATACTTCAGCTTGCATGTAAATCTCTAATATGGGAAGCTAACTGAATATGACTTTTTAATGTCTAAAGAACTAAGATAATCTACTGGTTATGAAGCTTGCAAGGCAGAACTATGGCTTTATTAATATATCAATTAATAACTTCTATCTGTAATTAATATTCAGAATATATATATTGGTTTGGTAGCATTTACCCAAGAGTTTAAAAGTACTACAGTTCAGGTATGCTTCCCTGAACTCCTTTGAAGGGTAAACTGACAGACAAGCATCCAGATCAGAGGGGTCTGCTGTACCAAAAAAAAAAAAAAAGAGAACTTTACTTTGTTTGTCAGCTTGATTTTGGTGGAAATACGTGCAATATAAAACTAAGCACATATGTAGCTATTCGTAGGATCGAGACTTTAGATAGGAACAAGTGTCATGAAAATCTTATTTGAAACACCTGTTTTGCTCCAAACTTGTTGTTTAGTAAGGGCCTGACTTCTAAAAGCATTTAGGTGTTTATGTGCATCTGGGTGTCTTTATAAAGCTAGCACTAATTCCTCACTGAACTGTGGACTAAGGGCCTCTGGAGAGTCTGAGAACCTTATATAGACTTATTCAGTCAACTTTTAATTCTAAGGAGACTAAAAAAAAAAAAGTTATAATTAGTCTCAGATGTGTTAAAAAAGTGCTTCACAAACAAGGGAATCAGTCAATTTGAAAAAAAAAAATTGAGGTAACATAAGATTTCTGTAACTGGAATATTTAGGAAATTTAGTAGCAATAAGAGGCAAAAAACCTGTGAGAACCATAACATTGTTTCCTAGGTGTCACTGTTAAATTTAGCACTGTTAGCCCTGACAGCTTTAGTTCTGAGACTTTCTGCTCTACAGATTATTTTCCTGTGGCTTATTTGTCTTTGCAAGGGTCTCTCCACCTCTCTTGTAAAAGATACGGATTTGTGCACTGCCTATGGCTCCAAGACTTTTCTGGAAGGGTAATGCGGTCTTTAAGCACGTTTGGAGTTGTTTGTGTTTTCCCTTTTGTGCCGGGAGAGACAACAACAATCTTTCTTGAAATAAAGCCCAAACAAGGGAAGCTGAAGAGTGGGAGTATGTGAGGGAGCTGGAGGATGACTGTTCCAGGGCTTTCAATCTCCACTTGTGTAGTCAGTCTGTAGTATTTATTCTGTCTGTTTAGTCTAGGCTCTTCCCAAATACCTGCTTCGGTTCTTACGTAGATTGCGGAGGGTTCGGCCCTGAGGCCGAGCGGCAAGGGAAGTGCTCCCCGCAAAATGTCCAGTTTGGATCAAAACCCCCCGCTTTTTCCATCAAAAACACACGCGTGCCCGCATTTCCCTTCCACTCCTATCCCGTAATGGTGTGCGGCCCGACGGGGTCTGAACGGCACGAAAGGGAAACGCCGGAATGGGGCATTTCCTCACGGATGAGCCCTCCGAGATTTGAGAACTCTTGTCGGGTCGGCAGCCCCCGGGGCGGCTCGGGGGCCGGGAGGGCTGAGGAGGGACGGCGCCGGTGTCACCTGTGCCCTGCCCACGGCCCCTGGCAGGGGCGGGAGCGCTGCCAGGGCGCTGCGGTGCCCGGTACCGCGCCCTGCGCCCTCCCCGGCACTCCCGGGGGGTCTGTCAGAGCGCGGGGCTTGCGGGTTTAATTACACTCCGGCACGAAGTGTGGGGGTTTGGGGTTTTTTGTTTGTTTTTTTCGTTACGCTGATCTGAGCCTGCGGCGGCTCTGGGCGCGCCCGGGCCGGGCAGTATGGAGCGCCCCCAGATCAGGAGGAATTTCTTCACAGAAAGGGTGGTTAGACATTGGAATGGGCTGCCCAGGGAGGTGGCGGAGTCGCCGTCCCTGGAGGTGTTTAAGCAAAGACTGGACGTGGCACTCAGCGCCTAGTTGACATGGTGGTGTTCAGTCGCGGGTTCGACTGGATGATCTCAGAGCTCTTTTCCAACCCGACCGGAATCGATTCTGTGATTCCGCGGTCTCGCACGGAACCTCGGGGGCCCTCGGGTGCGTGCGCCCCTCCCCAGCCCTGCT
>VZRE01001169.1:0-10649 GCA_013396775.1 Cephalopterus ornatus
AAGAACCTTCTGAAATTCCAATAAAGGCACATGCAGGCTCCTGCACCTGGGAAGGAATTACCCCAGGCACGAGTAAAGGTTGGGGGCCAACCTACTGGAAAGCAGCTCTGTAGAGAAGGACCTGTGGGTCCTCACGGACAACAAACTGTCCAGGAGCCAGCAGTGTGCCTGTGTGGGCAAGAAGGTCAATAGTCTTCTGAGGTGTGTCAGGAAGAGCGTTGCCAGCAGGTCGAGGAAGGTGATCCTGCCCCTCTATTCAGCCCTGGTAAGGCACATCCAGAGTGCTGTGGCCAGTTCTGGACTCCTCAGGACAAGAGAGAGATGCAGCTCCTGGAGTGGGTCCAGAGTAGGGCAACAAGGATGATTAAGGGACTGGAGCACCTCTCTTACGGGGAAAGGCTGAGGAAGACGGGCCTCTTTCAAGCTGGGTCTCATGAAGAGATGGCTGAGAGGGGACCTCATCAATGTCTGTAAGTATCTGAAGTGAGGATTCCCATGGAATGGAGGTGCAGGCTCTTTTTGGTGGTGCCAAGCAATAGGACAAGAGGCAACAGGCAGAAACTGATGCACAGGAAGTTCCACCTGAGCACGAGGAAGAACTTCCTTACCATGCAGATGACTGTGCATTGGAACAGACTGCCCGGGGAGGTTGTGGAGTCTCCCTCGCTGGAGAAATTCAGGAAAAAAATAGTAGGGCTGGGTTCCCACCAGTTCAACACCAACACTTACACAGAAAATAGGTTTTGTTTACTATTCATGTTCACTAAGGTACAGGTGAGTACATTAGCTTTTCATCATCTGCCTGATCTTCACTCCTTTTTCTCTTGCAGTTGTCTTTCCAGCTTTTGCTGGAACAGGGCTTCAGTGTCTTTAGAGATGACAACTGCAACTCCTTTGGTTGCCATCCTTGTTATCTGTAGGAAGTCCTTTCTGCAGCTCTCTCTCAGCAGCTAAATTTCCTACTGCCTCCCAGCTGGTGAGCAATTGAATTCTAGTACTTCCTCTATGTATAACCCACCACTGTGAGAGAGATACATTTCGTGCATTGGATCCTCCCTCTCCCAGGCTGTGCTACATATGCAAGGACTGCAACGACCTTAGTTTCTGTGTAGGAGTGAAAATTAGGCTCAAAATGTAACAGGAATGTCTTGTACAGCCAGGCTGTGTTGCTGCCATTTATTGATTTGGTGAAATGTGCCAGTGCAAACACAAAAGCTCATCCCTACATCATGTCCCTGTACAGCACTTATCCCTCCCCATAATGCAGGTTATCAGCTACAGGCACTGAGGCCCGGGAAAAACAGCTATTCCTTGATCCCACGAAGAGAAGACCTGCCTGCTGCCACCAGTCATACCCATCCCCACTCTGTGACAGCAGAATGGTTTGGAGTGGAGTGGTGTGCTCCCTGCAAAAGACAGCTTTCCCGTTCAGAAAGGATGCACCTGGAGACATCTATGATTCATGAGGAAACCCATCGTGGGCATTCAGATCGCTCTGTTCTGTCTTCCCGCACGAGAAAATGGCTTTAGGTAAGGGGTTGCTATCCCGGAACAATGATACTAAGAACAGCATGTGGTGGAAGAAATGTGGGCAGTATTTGAGCAAATGTTTAGCAAAAGCCTTAGGAGACTATTTCACGTGTGGAATGGAAACTTTGCTCCCTGCAACAGCTTTGCAGCACGGACGACAAAAAAAATCACAGAGTATCCAAACTGCAAAAAAAGAACATTTAAGGATAAATAGGAGCTTGTTCTTGCTGTAAAAAAAACACACAGACTTTAGACCCAAGAAAAAGTATTGGATCCATTGCAGGAAGTAGGTAGGATGAAGGAGGTGAAATAGGCCTGGATTTACAGACAGGGTGTTAGACTGTTCATTGCTCTGAACTTTTCCTGATTATTCAACTCTGTGCAAAGAAAGAGGAAATGTTACTGTGCTTGTGTGAACATTTTGCACTGGCAGAAATAGCTTTGGGGCACAGAATAACAAGCAAAGCTGTTTGCAGGGAAAATAGTCTCACTTTCCATTCCAAGGTACAGGATGTTAAGCAGATTTGTCTGCAACCAGGTACCTCTGGCTCGGAGGAAATTTGAAGCTCAAATTCTGCTTTTGGCCCGAACAGGAGCAAAGTCTTGGAAATTCCGTGTGATCTGGAATTGTTAGAGTAAAAACTGCTCCAGGAACAGCAGCACTTATAGTTCCAAATAGCCCCAAGACTTTAGGAGCTTTTTCAGCTTGCACATTTTCTAAGATGACAGCAAAAGAGGGAAAAGAGACCCTAGCAACTGAAGTCCTAGGATTTACTGTTACCTTCATGGATCCTTTTGAATCTACTCAGACAACAGAACAGGAAATGGAGACCCGGCACTCCTGCAGGTCAGGGTACAGGACACAGACCTCACATGTTCAGGAAATGTGCATTGATCTGGAAACAACCCAAGGAGTGCAAGAAGCAGTGATTTTCCAGCCACACTCATGTCTATCAGTCAGTTTCTCAATAAGTCTTACCAGGAACTTGGCTTTACAGAAACTTAATCTCCAGCAGCTTCCTGTTTTTTTAAAACCTGCCTGTAAGTTCTGTATTTGTTCTCTAACTTGCAGCAATGGTTCCTTCGCTTTTTAAACATTATAATGAAGAGTTTTAAAGACAGTTTTCAGATCATCCTCTACCATGCTTTGTATTTTACCACAGGGCCTTTAATTTCTGTTTTGAGTTCTAGATAGAGGAGATAAACAGATCAAGGAAATGGAAGAGAAGTGTAGTTTTGCTGAAAATTGTTTATGTTCTGAACATTTAGCCCTAATTAAATCTATTTGTTTTAACATAGGTCACCTGCAAAACCTTTTTGAAAAGTTTTTTTCCTTCTAAGGAAGGTTTGATTCTATTTCTCCAGTCCCAAAGGAAAAATCACTTTCTAATAAATGCATTAATCAAGAAAAAAAATGTATCATCTAGTTTTATGATCAGTATGATTTTAATGAGTAGTGTCAGCACAGCTGCAGAGTAATGTCAGGCCAGTGTTTTAAAAAGAGAGGTCTTCAAAAACATCTTTCTCTGGGGAAGAACACAGTCTAAATAGCAATTTGACTTTATCAGCTCAAGAGTCGAACAGTGCAGACATCCAACCTCACTGCTTGTGGATGGGGGAATAAGAAAAAAAATTTTGTATCAATATTCAGAATTTAGAGAGAAAGGGTTTTGAAAGATCCACTCCTACTCTCCCTTACTTCAGGCAAATAAAAAGCAAATCTAATGGAGGTCAGAATAAACTTTTACTTTGATTGGCAATACTTTCACACACAGTTTGAAGTTCAGCAGGTGCTCAGTCAAGGCCAAGACATCACTGTCCAGCACTTAGCACCCTATGGCCTGCATTGCATAGCTGCGGCATTTTGGTCCAAGTGACTGCATCCTCATTACACTAGCTCTGGCAATTTCTGCTTGAGCCTTTCTGGTCTCACAACATGGGAAAGTCTCTGACTATTTTCACTGCTGCAAATGGAAAACATTCACCATAGTGATGATTTTTCAAAAGAAAAGGCTACAGAACCAATATAGCACTGGTGTCTCATGGCGTTAAAGGAATCCATCAGGTTCCTTTCCTCTGGCAGGTGGCACTGATTTGGAACAAGAGTGTGGATATAAATATGTT
The DNA here is from genome assembly GCA_013396775.1 of Cephalopterus ornatus. Lineage (NCBI taxonomy): Eukaryota > Metazoa > Chordata > Aves > Passeriformes > Cotingidae > Cephalopterus > Cephalopterus ornatus. The sequence goes on from VZRE01001169.1 coordinate 3,655, forward strand.
TTCCTATCATCAGCTTAATCAATGTTGTTGGGTGAGAAAACAAATACCTCACAGCCTGAGCTAGACTTTCTTCTGCTTTTTCATTTCTCCTCATGGTGGAAAAATAGAAAGAACCCACCCCCCAATTATAAATCCTCTGAGAAGAAATATCTTCACCTCTTAGCTCTCCTTCTCTACTCCCAAAACAGATTAAATAGCTGCAGTAATCACTGAATTACAGTCACTACAGCTCAGACAACTTCAGCAGGGAAACACACCTCCAGTGTGGTTGAGACACAGCAAGAGAATCAAACCATGTCCCAGTGGGCTACGAGCAGTTTAAAGGGGAGGCAATGGCACAAGGCTTCTCTTGCTAAGTGCTCTCACACAGAGGGCACTGCAGAGAGGAAATGGGACCTGGTGTGCCAGTACCAGGGGCAACCCCGTACGCATAGGGCTGGCATCAGCGCAGGGAGACCCTGCTGGGCAGCAGCCCTGACTGCCTTATGCAGCCATCCAGGTCTGCAGGCAGAGCTTCCCCTGGCTGCAAGGTCTCCAAATGGAAACAAGCCAATTCACTTTCTCACTAGCTCTGTCAGGTGGTCCTACCATGACAGCGATTTAGTCAAATTTTCAGATATTTCTATTCCTTTGGAAGGCATGGGAACATTTCCTGCCTTTTATTTTTTTAACTACTATTTTTTCCCCACCGCATTTGAGGCAGACAAGTGATTATAAGCTACAGAGGTCTTTTCCACTGGCTATGTTTTTCAGATGATGCTTATGGACTGTGAAAATCAGATCAATCCAGTCTGCAAACAGTAAAGAGGAATGGTCCCTTCTGTTTGACTCTGGAACCCATCACCACAAGAGCTGCACCAGCTCTGTATCTTCTGAAAAACACTTGCCTACTCAGCTGCCAGCTATGAGATAACTGGCTTGCCCTGGCTGGGAATCTGAGGTATAATCCACCATCTTTGGTAACAAGATCCACATAGTCTGCATATTTACATCCCAGCAAGGTTTTTCATAATTAAACAGCACAAAGGCTGATTTTCTTAGTATCACCCACAGCAACAGAAATCTTTTCACTAGAAAATGTAAGCCTTTTCTCAGAAACATACTGTAGCACTGCTAGCACTCCAAACATATCTTTTATAAAAGTATTTTGATAACAAAAAAAAAAGGGAGATACTTCTGATTAAGTCCTCCTTCCCTCCTTAAGCAACCAAACATAATTGGTAGTTGTAAAGGAAAGCTTGAGGATCCAAAATGATTCTGAACTATGGCCTTTCAGAATTGCTGGGGAAAAGAACCTGAAAAGCTGTCCTCTTAACTGCAGATATTTTTTTTCATCAGAAACATCTAACGATACATCAAACTGTTTGCACTGCTTGCACATATATAGTCCCACTGGTATATGCCACATCATGTAGCAATGAATGCCCAGCACTCACTTAGATATTCTGACTTTAAATCACCCTCTCGCTAACCTCAGAAACATGCCTGAGAAAACTCCAGCCACATATCCACTGCAAGGAGTCATGCACCAAATGGATCTTGACAACACCTCAGACTAGTCAGGTACAAGTCAAAAGCAGAGCCCCACTGGCTTCAAAAGCTTGAAAAAACAGGAAGAAGGGTAAGTTTAAAAATACAAATCCAGAGACTGGAAATCTGACCCCCATAAATACTTGAAGTCTATGACAAATCTGGCAGACAGTCATGTGCTGTGCACTTACTCAGGCTAATTGTCTTTTTAGGTATGACAACATAACAGCAGCTTTTTAGAAGTTATCTTTGAAAAATCCCTGGTGAGATTTAGAACAGAATAGGGACATGACACTGATAATCAGATCTCTAAGACAGGAGTGAGATTCTCATAAAAATGTCTCTCCCTTCTGAATGACAATACTATCTACAGCTTAAAAGTCTTCCAACGCCATCACTCAAACACATTTCAATTTTTAGGCATACAGTCATAAATGTTTTGCATGCTCATAGGGTAGTCACACCCAAAGACATGTTCTGTAATCACTTGGTCAATGTCCCCAAACAAGGCTTTGAGTTCTGTCTCCTCAGAGACAGCTGTATCTGTCAGCTGCACTCAATACTGGGATTCTCAGAAGGCTTTAAGAGTTTTTGGTCTAATTCTCTTGTGAGGGCTTTGTTGGGAGCCAGGTTTTCAAGAAAATGTGTTTTAAGTTTTGTGTTATGTTATTACATTACGTATTGTATTATTTCCCTTCATTGTACCCCCATTTTCCCTTGTTTTCCCTGCACCCTTGAATCCTTCGTTTCTATTAGCCAGTGGTGCTGCATTGCAGTACCAGCCTTATATGGTCATTTCTTCCTTATATAGGTCAGCTCCACCTCTTGTTCCAGAGCTTTCCCTACCATACCCTATAAAAGGCAGAAGCCATGTTGATTGTGCATTTTTAGTTTAGGTTTGGTTGGTTTTCCTCATGTTCCCCTAGGTTGGCTGATCAGCCCAAGTCTTTTCTGTTCCATTAATAAAAAGTTCTTTTAGTTAATTGCCCAAGAAGTGTGGCAGCTTCATTTCTTTGAACCTGCGTGCCAGAAGTGGTGGAGAATGTGGGCAGAGACACACTGCAAGTGCTTCGTGTGAGGAAGAAAACTGCAGAATTCCAGACCGAAAAGCTTTGAATTCCTACAATCATCGCGATCAGCAATCAACAAATCGAAACACCCCTCGGCACACTGGAGGTGGGGAATTCTAATATATTCTAAGGGATTAATACCAAAATGGGAGCCCACTTAAGTAAAAATGAAAAGGAACTATATAAGGACATAAAAGAGTTTATTAAAGAAGAAGGACATCCCTTAGATAAAGATTCTTTAAAATCACTAGTAATATGGATGAATAAAAGCAAAGAGACCACCCCAATAGACCTGAACTATAAAGAATGGGATAAGTTAAAAAATCCATTAAGAGAAGCTGGCCTTAAAGGAGATAAAGAAGCAGCCAAAGCGGTACCTACTTGGAAATTAGTCTTTAAAATCCTGAAAAAAAGTTGCAAAAAAGGAAGAGTTCCTAACCCGGTATCAAGGGGTGGAAAATTTTGCCACTGCTCTAACACAAAGAGAACTTCATAAAATGTATGGCTTCGATTACCTTAATAATACTGCATGTGCCCCAGTCCAAAGTGAGGAACTTTCTCAAAATAGCCAGCAAAGAGACAATAACCTTGAGATCCAAAGACAGGGAGAGCAAAGCGGTCAAAGCGCGGCATTGGCGTCAGGACAAAGGCAAAGTTGGGAAAATCAAAAGGGCTGCTATCATGTTTCCCCAAATGGTAGTGCCTGTAACTTACAAGATGGCAACGTTTCCCACCCCTCAAGAGAAGGTGGGAATCTGGTATCTCAAAATGGCACCCCAGAAACACAAAGGAAAACTCTGGAAGACTAACCCTGGAACAAATCACCATTGCCTGCCTTTCCTTTGGACTGAGTACAAATGGAGATACAGTAGTACAGAAAGAAAATGTAGTGCTCTCACACTCCTATTTTTGGCTGAGTTTCTGAGCAGTGACAGAGAAATAAGCAAAAAGTTAATGGTTGCAGTTGGAGCAACTAATCCAATGTTGCAGCTCTCAACATCTTTTAGGCTCTTTGTTTCCAGACCCAAGCAAGAATATAATAATGGCCACAGCAGGCTGGACTCAGGCTGGACTTATGGACTCCTTTCCTTCCCAAAGCATATGCTGTGAACACTCGGCTTATCCAGAGGACAGAACAGAGCATCAGAGGCCGAGCCCATCTGTCCCTCTGACTCTGGGAAGCCCTGGCTGCTATCTCAGGTACACAGAGATGAAACATATGTCCCTTTTCCCTGTCTATCTGAGGAATGACTAAGCTTAGTGTGAAACGAGGAAATATCACACTTCCCACAGAGATGAATGACAGGAGGATCTAACCCTTTAATTGCACCAGATTGTGATGAGCTTTAAGGCAACATCTTGGTAATAAATGTTAAAAGTATTGCCAAGACATGGTGCCTGTGGACCAGGACTTAGGGAAAACAGGGCATTAGAAAAGTGGTGACTGGTAAAGAGCTGTGAGGATGCTTCTGGTCTGACATGCTTCTCCATGAGACTAAAGTAGAGTTTGAACTTGCTTTGAAATCAGGTGAGATTCCTCCCCTGAAACCAATGGCATGGGGTAACACCCACACCCCATGTGCACAAGGGATTTCCAAGCAAGGAAAGCCTGGAGACAGCGGGGGTAATCCATTTTGGTCCGTCTGCAGGAGCAACGCATTACAAATAAAATCAGCAGACCTAATTTGACTTTATCTGACCTTGAATGAGTTTTAGATCTCAAGGCACCAACCTTACAGGAATTTACCTCTGAAGCTTAATGCTGCCTCCACCTTTTATGAGTTCTTCACATAGAACTGATTTTACCACTGCACACTGAAGCACCCTTTGCTCCTCTTTTCCCCCACTCTTCTCCTGACCATATCTTCTGCTAAACAGTGCCTCTGGTGAAAAAACTGAATATGGTACTGAACTTCAAATTCACGTGCCAACAATATAGCAGTATCTGATAGCAAGAGAACATTCAGAGACTGACATGCAAAGGAAGATTCATTTACTATAAATACAGATTCAAATGAGATAAATATATTAATATCAAATTAATTACATAGAGAGAAAGCACGCAGACAAAAGTTGCATTTATTCTCAAAGAAATTTCACTGGCCTACTGACGCGTTAGTGAAGTTAAAGTGAAGACTGGCTGAACGTGACTTAAATAATTACACCTGAACTCAGAACTGTTCAATCCCTACATTAATTATAGCCATTCCAAAACAAGGTCAGACACAGCTGGAGAGAGAATGTATGTTCTAGGAATTGAGAGATTACCCACCAATAAAAGACAGACAAAGAAACCCTGCCAAGATACAATGCTTATTTCAATTTTTCATGTGCATGTTTTATTTTCCTTCTGTGCAGCTACTCCCTCTGTAGCATTTTTTAATGAGAAAAGGGCATTGTACCCTGAGATGAAGTGCTAAACAGCTCTACTCCAAATACTGCTGCTACTCTGCCAGCACATTTTTTTGTTTGTTCCCATGATCTGAAGCATTTTATTTTACTCTCAATAAACAGCATAAAAGAATGGAAAGTAAAGTTGAAAAACATTTCTCTTTTCAAAACACACTGGTATTTTATTTCTCACATTAAACACAGGAAAGGTATACTGTTCTCTTAGGAAAAAAAAAGAGGGCGAGTAGTACAAAGATCAGTATTCTGGAGAAAATACTGATGGGAGAAATCTTCTACATATGTGTAAACTAAGAACAATTCTATGTATGTTTGAAGCTACTTTGCATGTCTACATATCAAAAATTGTCTTCATTCTCATAATTTAACAATAATAATAATAAAAACTAGCACTCAGTTGGAATAAAAGAACCTTAAAAACATTCTACAGGTAAAAAAGAATCCAAGTTCTTATAAAATTTCCAGCTTATAGGACCTACTTCAGGACCTTTCTGGATGTAATTTTCTTGCCATCTGTCTTAAGAGAGAGAAGAGAGGCTTAACAGTTGCAGTAGCTAAAGTGCCAGTAAAACATGTCAAATAAAACTATGGGATTTGAGACATAAATACTTGCATAAACCTTTCCACTACTAGCTCTGGTGGTGGATCTTTTTCTGAAGCAGTATTTATTCATGATGATCTCCATCTGCTCAGGGCAACAGCATATTCAAAGATGAGGGCAGTAAGCATGAGTCATTAACCAAATTACTGTTGCATATATGTATACTGAACACCTACAGGCCAAATTACACAGAGGTAGCAAACTCATCACTTGTATTAATTCAGTGTAACACAATAGCATAAAGAATTGTAGTGTGGGAATATGTTACTGTGAAAAACAAGTTTTTAAAGAATTGGTGATAATTGACTTGAAATTGAAGGTAATAAATACATTTTTTTAGTATTTAGAACTAGATACTCAATTTTCTGCAGCACAGCACTTTCACCTTTCCAAAAAGAGTGTATTCAGTACTGCATCAGAGCGAGTCAGTCCTGTCAACTCAACTAAGGAAACAAGTTCTCTATTCATAGAATCATAAAATCATACCATCATAGATTAGCTTGAATTTTAAGAGACCTTTACAGTTCGTCTCATCCCACCTTTCCTGCAGTAAGTAGGGACATCTTCAACTAGATCCGTTTTCTCAAAACCCTTTCCAACCCAACCTTGAATGACTGCAGTGATGGGACATCTACCAACTCTCTAGGCAACCTGCTGCAGTCTTTCACCACCCTCAGAGTAAAAAATATCTTCCTTAGATCTAGTCTGAATCTACACTCTTTAAGTTTAAAACCATTAACCCTTGCCCTATCGCTACAGGCTCTACTAAAAAGTCCGCCCCCGTTGTTATTAGAAACCTGTTTTATGTACTGGAACACTGNNNGTTTTATGTACTGGAACACTGAAACAAAGTCTCCCCGGAGTCTTCTCTTATTATCTTGTCTCTATTCCTGCTATTGATGTTCAGAGAGAGAGATCTGTTTTTCAGAAAGCAAATGTCTGATTGATTGGCTGATGTTGCCTTCTAGCATCCTGGGACCATGACGATGTCATTTATGTCACCTAGTAAGTCACGTGCAAAGAGCGGCTGTGAGTGCTCTGCCATGCACCCGCAAACAGGACTTTGGCCCAGCCTATGCATATAGCAGGAGGGCAAAGGAAGGATGAACAGAAACATGCACAGAAACAGCCATCGAGGACAGGAAGGGGAACAGCAGTTACTGTGCAAGGCACAGTCCTTATCCAGAGCTCCTTCGGCAGCACGGCTCACCAGAGGAGGCACATTAAGAGATGGTCCAAGAAGGCTGAACCAGACGAGAGCAGGTTCCAGTGCTGCACCCAGGAAGACCCTGAGCCCAGAGATCATCTAGAAGACACAGACTCCTAGAGGCAGCACACCTCAGTGTGTCAGTGACGTGGGCAGGGGGATCCAGTGCATCCCCAGC
>VZRE01001170.1:0-43154 GCA_013396775.1 Cephalopterus ornatus
AGACCTGAACAGCTGTGTCCTTACTGGGGGGTTCTTCTGGGTTAGCACACTGCCCCTGAAAGCAGCAGAAATGGCTTTTGCTCATTTGGAAACCATTCCTGGGTCTAGTGGAGTTGCAGAGAAAAAAAAAAAAAAAAAAAAAAATAAAAAAAAACCAAAAAAACCACAAAAAAACAAAAAAANCAGCCACAAACCTACCTCACAACCCACCAGAGAGAGCTGGGAGGGTGGCTGTGCCCTTCCTGCTCACCCTGTCTGCACGAACTGCCATGCAAACTGCCATGCCACACTCTCACTGACGTGCCATGCCCCTCTTTGCCTGCTCCTGTTTGCCGCGCTCCCTGCAGCAGTTTAAATCTCCGAGAAATGACTTCAGCTCCACCCTCTTACATATAATCCGTGTGTGTGTGTGTGTGTGTATACATATATATATAATATATATATATAAGTTAAGTTATATATACCTTTAACGTCAGCATGATTGGTCAGAATATTTTTACAGCTGGCTCTAAGCTGTATTGCTGTGCTAGGTTGCTCTACATGGTAGACACTCAGTTTGTGCGTAGATCATTGCTGTACACAGTGCAGCTTGTGTCCAGAGTCCCTCAGGCCAGGGATCCAAAGAACACGCATGGGAAATGGAATACATGGCATGCATCTGCGCTCTGTGCAGCAGAACCACATGGACTGTGCTGCATGGCATGTCATGTGTTTTGGCAACAAGACGTGGAGGCTAATTTGCCTAGAAGCACTTTCCAGATTTGTTCCCTGACATACAGCAAATAATGGATTTTTCTTAAATCACAGAACTAAGTTCAATATTTAGAGAAAAAGAGGAAAGAAAAGTATCTTGCATGGAGGATTCTCTGAATATCTTAAGAAGATGTGTAACTATAATCTTTCCACCAGGGGCATTATAAAAAACTATCATAAAATTTTTGGTAGAAACTTTATTTTTTAAAGGGTGAGGGTAATCAAAGTGTTTCCTAGGATACTGTCTTCCCTGCTCCCATAAACCTCGGCCAAAAATGGAGGAAGAACTGATTCTGTAGACCTTGACAGACTTACAAAACACAAATCATCTAAAAACTTCAGTAATTCAAAGTCTCTTAGGCTCCTTCAGCCTTTTGTGTTTCCTGAGGAAGCATTCCTGAATCTGAGACTTCAGCAATGTGGAATTCTCAAATTTTGAATTCCTGCAGAGGGAAGCCCTCCACAACAGTGTCTTTAGTAGTCACCAAACAGTGATAAAGATATCGCCAGACATACATTTGTAGTTCAAGACAATGTTTTCAAGTACAGAGGAGCAACTTGTGTAAACAAATATATATATGTGCTCTATCCCTGTCTAGCCTTCAGACCTAGATAAGTTTCAAGTCTAGGCTTTCAATCTGGAAAAAAAAACCCTCAGGCTTTTAGATCATGGTTTACATACCTGCTGTTTCTGACCCAGGTGGAGATATTGCATTAGAAATAACCAGGGTATAAGGATATTTCAATTCCTTCCAATTCAGTCATTAGAAGTCTGAAAAGTCGTATTTGTAAAAACAGGTTTAACTTCAACTCAGAAGCATTTATTTTCCTGGAACTTCTATGGAACTCTGCAAATCAACTTTGCTATCAACTCAATATGCTAAAATAGTACAAAGCCTTTACCCCCTCCTTCCTACCACAAGGTACCACTGTCATAAAGGTCACACCTTATGTGGATTGAACCAGTAAGAGGAAAAGGGACATAGCAGCTCCTAGTGAACTGTAGAGATGGAAAAGGCTAACAAATGTAGATGCTACAGGTGGTAGCATAAAACAGGAATTAATGCTGTGCTGAGGTTGCTCTACATGGCAGACACTACGTTTGTGCAAGCACTGGGCATTACAACTGAACTAAAAAAATAAGCATTGAAATGGCATGGTGCCGCTTCCTTTTTCCATTTCCCCTTCAGATTTAATAAGAAGGAATTTCTGAAGAAAATAGATCCCACTAGGCCAATTACTTAAAACATGTGGATAATGTCTAAAAAAATCAGCTAAATAGGAAGATTTGGTTATTTGATTATACCCTCTTTCTCTTTTAGAGCTCAGGAAAGCAGAAAATGATGCTCTACAATGAGTTCCTCTTCACAAGAAATAGATCTACTTCCCAAATCTGCATCTTTTTAGGGGGGCATGATAAATGTACATCAAACTACTTCAAGGTGCACACCTTGCAGCATTAGCATCTAGACATACAACTATTATTCATCTGTATCTGTAGCTATAAAGGAGAAATGTCAGTCAGATTTCAGACTCAAAAAAATGATTTTTAATATAAAGAATCATCAAAGCACACACTTTAAACCAAAGTCATTTATCCAATTCGAAAAGGTACCTGTAGAATCACTGTTCTGACTGCAGGGCAGTTTCTAGATCAAGTCTTGAAGCTGATACAATTTGAGCTTGGATTAGGCCCACTGTGCATGTATATGAAGCAGCACTACTGCTTAGAGAGGCACATTTATGACAGAGAAAAGTATTTTAAGCCCCAGAGAGGCTTAAAAGCTCCCACTCCCTCGCCCATATCTTTCAGAAAGACACAGATACCTGCACATAGCCATGACTGTTCTTCTGCTAGTTTTTCTTAACTTTTCTCACATTCAGAAGTAAGCTTTGGTTTTGTAATTGCTATCAGAATTGAAGCCAAGGCTAATCAAAATCAATTATCAGCTCTGAGATGGGAGGAATAAAACAGAAGAAGTACAGCAGAGCATCACCTGAGCTTATGATATTAAAAATCTGTAGCAGGCAAATCTGTGTCTCATTCTGACAAGTGAGGCACTTAGCATATCTGTAATTCCTTTCATCTTGCAGATGATTGTAGATCTCGACACATAATACTGCAACCATATCTTTCCACTAAATTTCTATAATATCTGCCAACAGTTTGTAAAGGTTCTAGATAAAAATGATGGAAAACTCATATTTCATAAACCTACTTAAGAACTCCATAGCTTTTAAATATTTTCTTGCATCATTTTACAGTTTCTTTTTACTTTTTAATTAGTATGAAGCCCTGTTCCTTCACCAGGAGATAAAGAGTGCCAAACATACCTGATCTAGGAGATTGGAAAACAAACAGGTGGGAAAATTATTAAACAATAAGTATTCATATTTACATTTACTATAAAAGAAATCTTTGTGTTGGAAGAAGCTAGATAATATATGGCATGCCATCTGGCTTGCCTAGAGATGGGACAATGAGATTTGCAGATCACAGCTCATCCTAGACAGTCATTATCACTTAGTTAACCCAGTGCTTGAACAGAATCAATCCATGGACAATGAAAAGCAGAGGCAAAGCAAGACAGTGCTTCAGCTGGCAGGAGCAGGAAGCAGTGGTGCTGATAGTCACATCTGCAGGTTCAGCTAGGATTTTGGTGCACTGCTTGATTCCCTGTTTTTGCTAAACTTTCATAGAAGCATCTATGAATAACACTTTCAGCTACCTTCTGTTAGGTAGGAGATTCTGATTCATGCTGTTGAACAGAGCAGTTCTCACAAATGTGTTACACCAAGTACTCAGCATGATGCTTCCAGCTTTTGTACAACATGGGCAGAACATCCCTTTGGCATAACAAATAATATGGAGCAAACGTGCCTTCTTCTTGTAGTATCAAGCAAAGACTCCACTCAGATACATTCAGTTGTCCAAAAGACAGTTATCCAGTCTGTACTAGTCATGTAAGCTTATTGATTCTCTCATAAATGGAAAGATTATGATTCTCTCATAAATAAGAGCAATTTGGTGTAGAGTCACACAGACAACTTGATGTAGAGAAGGTGGGACACAGTCTCAAGTTGCCTCTTTTCCCTGGAGGACTGTGAATGACTACATCCTTAGTGCTTACAAAGGAAATGTTAGGCAACTCAAGATCCCATTTAGAGCAGAATCAACCTAAGGTTTTCAGCTATTACTTTCAGAGTGATAAATGGCCAGTCTCAGCTTATACAGACCAATGAACTCCAGGTGTTGAGAGGGAAGGTGCTCCATGGGCTCCATGACACTTTCTACAACAATGGTAAGCAGAAGAATGTGAAAGAGAAAAACTTGTTTTCTTGGACAATCTGAGTCTGGGCAACAATTCCTGCTAAAAACAGGCATCCCAGCATCACTACTCTTTAAGTACGCAATATGTTTCTGACCTTCTCTGTCCTGATAGAAGTCCACAGTAGAGCATATCTTAAAATAAATTTTAAAAAAGCCTAAGAAACATACTGAACAAATCACACAAACTCTGAACAAAATCCTCTCTCAAACACGGTTCTCTCATGGGAACTGCATGCAAAAGAGCATGTGGACCACACATGGCAAATGTTATTCATATCACTCAGAGCTGGAAGGTTCTCAGATATTAAAATAACTTGTTAAGGAAGAAATCACTGAGGTAAACACTGGCTTTCCTTTTAGGTTAGCTTTACTTAAAAAAGCCTTATATTGTTTGGATGCTGACTGACCCATGTGTGATTAAAAAAACACACTTTTATGGAGACATGTGGACATTCACATAACACAAGGTAATATAAGTTTCAGCCATTCCAAGTTCTGCTACTGTGATAAAGTTTGCTCATTTTAACACTTGAGGCACAAGACAGACAGCATAATGTACATCTAGCTGGGGTTAAAAGCAACACGATGAAAAATTAAAAGATGACCTTCACTCATGGTATCTCAATTTTTCCATGAAATATGGAAACACTTTCTGGTATCTTAGAAGTTACCCTCCACATTATCATGTTGCTGGTTTAAGTAGTACGAATAATATACATTAAACTGAAATCACAGCAAACACAACTATTACAATTAATTAATTATATGTAACACATTTTAAAGTATTCATCATCTTTCCTGAATTTAAAAAAAACCAACATTCCTATGCCCCTATTTGAGTATAGGAATGCTCGAATATTTGGAAATAAGTTCTCCAAAATAATTTACACTGTCACAGCAGAAAAGTGATAGCACATATTATCTCTGATATCTATTATGAATTCTAAGTTTTACTTACCAGTCCTGCACAGCATTGAAGGAGTCTTCATTTGTGATGTCATACATTAAAATAAAGCCCATTGCACCCCGGTAGTAAGCTGTGGTAATTGTTCTGTATCTCTCCTGTCCTGCTGTGTCCTGAAACAAAAACAAACAAAATTTTTACACATTGCAAATAAATTGAAAAATTACTTTTGCTTTAATAGAAATAAAACTCTGAAACAGTTATTGTACAATTCCGTAATCCTGAGAAAAACAACAAAAAGAATTCTTCATTGGATCATAATAGGAGGGACATGTTGATTATGTTATGAGGTGAGAGTGGAGAGAAGCAGAAAGGTATGGCCCCCTATCAGGCCATATATCCTGAGTCATCACTAATTCATGTTATTCAATCAGAAAGTCAGGTAAGAACCTTCTCTCCTGCTCCTGCCCTGTACCTTCCCAGTGTGACAGAATTAAAATCTCATATCCTAGATAAAATGCTGGAACAAAATAACACCCTCAAGATCTTCATTATAAGACCAGAATGGTTCCTGAAATCAGGAAACATCCAGACCAAAAAAGGCAATGTCTGATTATTCTGTTCTTGTGATTTTAAGCCACTGGTGCTCATGTCAACATTAGCACCAATGCAGCTTTTTGCTTACTTCACAAAAAAAAAAAAAAAAACTGTATGGCAGGGTTTTTAAAATGAGGATGATATCTGATGAAAAAGAAAGGAGCATGCTATCAGACCCTTACCTCAAACCACTTTTCTTCCTTAGTCTTCGCAACTCAATCAATTGCCTTTAAAGAAATTTAAGTTTTCCTTTCTCCTACTCTGTGCTTTACTTACTAACATTAAAAGTTTTTCAGGGTAGGGACTACCTGTTTGTTAATACACCAATATGCAATGCCTAGCATAATTTTTAGTCTAGAGAAGACTGAGATGGAATCTCATTAACATATATAAATATCTCAAAGGTGGGTGTCAAGAGGATGGTGTCAGACTCTTTTCAGTGGTACCCACCAACAGGATGCAGAGCAATGGCCATAGACTAAAACAAAAGAAGTTTCATCTCAACATGAGGAAGAACTTCTTTCTATTGAGGGTGGCAAAGCACTGGAACAGGCTGCCCAGGGAGATTGTGGATTCTCCACCTCTAGGGACGTTCAAAACCCACCTAGACATGTTTCTGTGTCATCTGCTCTAGGTCACCCTGCCTTGGCCGGGGGTTTGACCAGATGAGCTCCAGAGGTCCTATCCAACCATAACAATTCTGTGATTCTATGACACCATCACCTATGTCTGCACAAAAGTTCAGAAACAGCAATAACTGAAATACAGAAAACACCTAACTATTTCCAGCATACCTATTTAGTATTTTTAAGCCGTTAACATTAAAAACTTTAGATGAGACACGTGTAACATTTCAGTGCAATCCTGTGACACACATATTTATGTCTGTGCATATTTAATTTTAACAAACTGAAAATTAATATAATTATTTCTGATTTTTTTGGTAGATAGGAAATAGTTTACTTAACAAAACAAGTAAATTTATTACATTTACCTTCCTATAGAGAAAAAAGAATAAAAAGTGACAAACATGTTTGGTGTGTTTTCTGAAATAGGTCCTAGGCTAGTAGTGCTCCCTTATGAAAAATGGAAAAATAGATTAAGCAGACCTCCTTCTTTACACATATACCATTCATCTCATAAACTAATAAAATAAGAAAAGGAGATTTTACATACAATAGAAAATTTTTAGATTAAACAAAAAATACCCAAGGTGTTTAGTGAATCCAAACAAGGTGAAATATATGATTGCTGTCCATCCTGGATTACAGCAGCTGCTACTTTGACGTGGTTTCAGTGATTCAAGATGAAAAGCTAAAGCAGAAGTTAGACCCTAACAGGTCTCACAGGAAGTTAGGTTATGTCTTTGTGAGAAGGCCAGGCAGACCTAAACTTTTCTACTTACACTCTGAGCTGGCTGAGACTGTATCAACTACGATCTGGAGGTTGGATAGCTGCTCCCAGATTTTCTCGTGTTACTGAATATTAAGGTATTAACACTTGCACTGTGTGTCCATATTCTAATACTCAGAGGTCAGTTCTTTCTCAGTAAGTCAGTTTGTCAATGAGATGAAAGCATCATTGAAATTGTTGAGTAAAATTATCTATTAACAGAAATTAGAAGAAATATCATCTGCTATTATTTAAAAGAATTTCTTTGTATTTCATTTATGGAATAAGGTTTACTCTCACTTATCTTTTTCCAGATTGATTTATTTGGTTTATTATTAGAGAAAATGACCGGGAGGAAAAATGAAAATATGGCCTGTAGCAAACATTCAGCCTTTCTATACAGAAGAGAGATGACTTTCAAACAAGTTTTATCAGCATCTATCAGCTTGTTTTTCAGTCAGAGGCATTTATGATTAGCATGTACAACAGTATGAGAAGCGAGACTCACTGCTACTGAAAAAAACCTTACTTTGCTCCGTGTGATTTCTACTGAAGCCTGCCTGCATATAAGAGTGAACAGCCATAGCAATAAAGACATAAGTCAGTGATGATTCATATCTGTGACACCAACTATTTTCTGTGCAGTGTTAAAGCTAAGTAGGGTGGGCTTAGGAACTCCTGACTACAGAAAATAAAAATGACTGTACAGGAAGACAAATCAAGATAAAAGTTCTTAAATAATTTTACACAAAGTGTAAGGAAGCTGCAGATAAAGATCCAAACACTGACTGACTTTCGGACAGGAGATGCTCTTCTGGACCTAGGCATTCGATTGTGTCAGTCTGAGAAGGAAGCACATATTTGAGATTGTTCTCAAATACTAATTCATAATTCTAAATTGATAGCTAATGCTATGTTAATAGAATGATTAAAAAAAGATTTTTTTAAAGCGACATTTCAGTATATAACAGATGCATGACTACGAATAAAGTAGAGTTTATTAGTTTCAGACATAAATAAGCATATTCCTGTTCATATTATTTTATATTCACTTGCTATAGGGAAATAATTAAAATCTTAATAGGCCTAATTTCTGCAGTGTTTATGATCATGTAAGAAATAACCCCAAATATCAGTAACAATGTGTCAAAACTTTTCTGTTCCACACATTCATAAGCATCTCCTTTGACCAGAATATATTCATAAGTGCCCTAAAGATAGATCCTTTTGTATGACTGTTAAGGAACTAAAATACCTTTTGACAGGAGAGAGAGCACTTTAGAAAAATCACATACCTTAAATACTAAATATTATAATTATTTCATTTATTTGAAACAGGTATTGCAACAATGTACATGGTCTTTCTGTTTATTAGCTTTTATTCTTATGGAAGAATTAAGCAGAAATTATTTCCATATTTTATAATATTTATAGTTGTAAATCACTATAGCTGTATCCTCAGGTACTGTTATATACTCGTACTTCAAGAAAACCTTTTCCAGTTCAGGTATAGTTATTCTCTGCTAGTATGTTATCATAGTCCATTTTGCAAGACCACAGAACTCATATGATGACTGTCTTCTTAGATTAAAATTCTGAAATATAACGTCTGTATTTGCACTGACTGATGTTTATTTCTAAGCAAACTAAGTAATACAAGCCTGAGGAAGAATAAAATTTTACCTATTATTAACTGGCATTTTAATCAAGGCAGATAATATCTATCTTTGACAGGCAGAAAACAAGACACATAGGTCATTTGGGGGCCTTTCATGTAGTTAATGTCTGGTAAGAACAGATGATTGTTGATTAAACAAGTATAGTGGAAAAGCAGAGAGGAATGAATGAGAGTGAGGGAATGCTTTATAAGAAGTACCACATACAAACAACAAAAAGAGGTATTTTAAAAATCTTAGCCAAAACAGCAAAAACAAATGGTCTCAGGAGCTGTAAGAAATATTTTTAAATATACAGACTTCATAAATTCTGGTTATAATAGTTACACTATTCCATTAGCTTCTGGTTAGATGATCCTACCTTTTGAATCTTTTTAGTAGGAATTACATTTCAAATATTAAATCACAGAATTATAAGGTTTTAGTGGTCATTATACTTTAGAAATTACCCAGTTTCTAAACATTGCACACAGGCTAATTGTCTTCAATAATTAAGTATTTGGAAGACTTGCATAATTTTCCATTGTGTGCTCTGATGTCTCTAGTACGCTTTGTTAGGCTTTTTTCCTTAAGTGATATTTTTCACCTATAATTGAAATTAGTTATTTTAAAATATTTTCATGCTCCAGATCCTAATATATATAATTTCATAATAGAAAAATTCATTGTTTTGCCAGAGATTTAATAGCTAAAAGGAACTTTAAAGCTTTTCCATCAGTAAAGATCACGAATGGGGCATCCACACCCATAGGCAGGGAAAGAGGAGTTGTCGAAGTGTAGACTGTGTGCAAAATATCTGGTTCTGGCTCATGAAGAACACAGTAATCTGGTATGTATTTAGCCAACTCTCCTTTATCATATATATATCAAATTGTATGGAAACAAATAATTCCAGATTACTTTGGCTGTTCATTTGAGTTAAACTTGAAACTGTGAAATTTGACAGTACAATTAAAAAAAAAATACTTTATTTTTACAGTAATCACATGAACCAGGGTTCTCTCATGTCCTGTTCTATTCCCTTGAATCAGTCCTCTAATAATGTTATAGGAAATTTCCTACAGATTCTTATTGTTACTGTGGAACTGCCATACCACTGGAGTCCTTAGTGCACGTGGAATGCATCAGCTGCTGACAACAATGGTCCGGGAAGAATTAGGAGATATCATGTGATAGCCACCTGTGCAAGTAGAAACACTTAAGGACAGCAAGCTAGCTGACTCAAGAAGAACCTGTGTTTCACATGAAGTGAAGAGTTTATGGGACTGCAAATTATCAAAATACAAAAGAAAGACACCAAGGTTCTGACAGTAATCCTAAAATATTAATTATTTAGCTTTGCCAAGTACACTTAGCCAAGTACAGTCAGGTACAGTTGTGCTAGGTGCCAAAAACCTGGCAAGAGTAGAGGATTTCTTGGATGATGTTTATATCTCTGCTTCACATCCAAAATATTTGAAGGCAAGGCAAATAGAAAGATGAAATTAGAAATACCAGTTGGGTGAATCCTGACCTTCATTTTTCTTTGCTGTTGTTGCTACAGAAAGGTTATTTATATATTCCATCAAAGCAACTCTGCCTAATTTCACAAAATATGCTTCTGATTTCTGGGATCTCAGGAAAAATGTATAAAGATAAAAGTATGACAAACTGCAAAAAAAACCCAACCAACCAACCAACTAACCTACCAAAACTCACATAACCACAAAACCCAGTGCCCCACCCACCCCAACGGAACTAATAAAAACAAAACAACATCAACAAAAAAACCCACACACACATCCAAAAAAAAGAAGAAAAAAAAAAAGAAGAAAACCAACCAACCATACAAAAACCCATAAATCAGTAAGAGAGTTATTTAAGGAGGGACAAGAGACCACTTCTCCAAAATCCTCTTGAAATAGATGGAAAACAGAAGTAAAACTACCTGAAGCCTGCTGCTAACCACCCAGGAAGAGCAGCTGGGGGGTTATGTCAGAATCAACTTAGGAAAGCCAGAGTAGCACTATCTCCTTTCTAGACCAGTGTAACTTGACTTCAGTTGCCATTGGTTCTAGACTCAATTTTTGAGTCCCATTGCCATTTCAGTTCATGCCTCCCTCTTTTCCCACTTCAAGCTGCAGCTATTTCCTCGTTCTGTCTTCAGTTTGATTGTGGCCTGTCCTACTTTATTGAGTGTGATGATCAATTTCTCTTGTCCTTCTTCTCCACTTCTGGATATAGTTTAGATAAGTTAAACTTGGCTTTATCTTCAAAAGTAAAACATATTAAAGCACCACTTTATATTTTAGCCAAGCTTGAGAAGAATTTCGTTCTTGAAAGGCTCAAGTTTTACTTTCAAGTTCCTTTTTTCTTTCATTTTATGAAGTGTGTTACAGAAACAAAGATTAAGTACTGCAACCAAAAATGTATAGTGGAAATAATGAATTTAAAAAATCCAATTTGCTCTTCATGTAATAATGCAAGTATATTTTAGAAGAAAAATGAAAAATTAATATTGGAGTCAGCTTGTCACTACAGCTACAGAAAAAATTATTTAATTAAATTTCTATTTGTATTATTTTAAAATAGTTGTAAATCAGATTGTAAAAAATTCCCTATATTTTTCAGAAAAATAATGAAGCAACAGAAAGTTGTTCTGAAAAAATATTATATACAAAAAAACCCAGCAAAGCTTTCGTATGTATCTTTGTTCTACAGGTAGTTATTACTATATGGGACACAACAGTGGGAAGACGTGATGTTCTTAGTTTTGTCATATTTTATTTTTTAAAGCTTCCGCTCCCAGAGACCTGAGATGGTACAAGAACAGCAACATTTTTTTACTGTTTTTAATCTTTGTAGTCAGAGACCAAAAATGTGTCCTAATGTATAATGAAAAAACCAAAAGACTTTTAATAGGAACTGAAATTACTGTATTAAAACTTTTACTAAAACTAAAATAATTTTGGAAGGCACTGAATTCTGCAAAGCTTGAGAGCATCACAGCAACCTGCTTTTGAATGAAAGGAGAAGAAAGAAATGTAAGATCCATAATAACATTACAAGGAATGGTAATGTTAGAAACCTGATACTCAGATACACTATAGACAAACTTCAAACTTGAGAGGAAGTCTCCTTAAGCTCCAGGGTCGTACTCAGTAATTTAGACACTAAAGAGTGGTTGTCATAGTAATATAGGATAGATTGGAAAAGCCAATCCTAATGCTTTGAGACTTAGGAAAATAAGAGCTAGAGTTTTTTCATCTACAGCTGGAACACAGATAGGCATAAATGCCTTTAATTTAGCAGAGGGCAGAAAAAAAAATTAGGCTACAAAAGAAGTTCACAAGCTCAGAGTCAAGTTAACTATTATCATATAAACAGAGAAAAATGTAGAGGCATATTGGAGTGCCAGAGTACATTTTTCTTCCCGTTTCTGTACTTTGATTATGTACTTATAAATCTTCTTGATTAACTGCTTCTCTCTAGAACTTCTTATTTATAAAATGAGAATAATAACCTTTCATCTTTCTCTCCCCCTTGTTATTCTGTCCTGTTCTGCATCTCTAACAGAGCTTTCTCTTTTAATATTCATTACTCATATTTAATTAACTTATCCTTATTATTCAAGATGAATTGGGATTCATGGAGAGAGAAAAGTTTGCCCAGCCATTTTGATAATAGGTCTATGTTACACTGGAAAAATTTACATAATAGTGTCATCATATTACAATATTATGCAAATCCTTCTCCACTGATTAGCTGGACAGTGAGTAGCTGACAATATCTCTTAGCTGTTGTGAGCTATGAAAACAACTCCTTCCTCCTGTCAACAGTGAGCTTAGCACATTTTATTCCGGGCCTTTTTTTGAAGCACAGTTTTATAACTCTCTAACTCTAAGAGAAAAAAGAGTTACTAGTAAAAGGAACATTTTTAAAACCATAAACCAAGCACTCTTACCAGAAACTCTCTTCTCACCTCTGCTTTTTCTTGCAATAAACCTCTGTGTTTAAATATGGAGTGAAGTTTCATTTGGAACAAATTACAGAAATATTCCTATTAAATATTAAATTCCTTCCAAACCTTCTGAGGAGTAAATGAATGCAGTTGTGGGCAGAATATTTAGTTTAAAAAACATGTTTAAAGGCTCACTAGAATTACTATCAACTTATGCTTTTCACATAGATTTTTTTAAAATCTCAATTACCTATAAAAAGGAGACAATCTGCAACACAGAACCAGACAAATTTTACCTATTTTAAGCTAGAAACTATAAGTGCAATATTTCTGGAAGAGTTCAGCTATGGCTGAAGTCCAATCCAGAACTTACATAAGCAATGGTACAAGGCACAGCTTAGCGCTTTAGAATACTTGCTGAATAAAAGGACTGGGCTACAGTGTGGTCTGTGGTAAAACAGTTTCCTCCTGCCTTGGCAACATAATGCTTCTTTAGAGCTGTCTGGAGGATTCCTTGTAGGAAGATCAATAGGTATACTGTGGCAGCCATCATTTTCTGGGGCATACCTAAGAAATTATGGGAGCTCTTTGCATGTCATACCTTAGGCAGGTAGTTTTAGATTCAAAGGCTCACATGAAAAAGCACCAGCTATTTTCTGGAGAACTTCACCAGCGATGTATCAAAGGCACAGAATGCCATCATCATCTCTCCACTTGCAAAACAGTTCCTTCAGGCACTTCAGGCAGCTGTTATCTCCACTGACGCTACTACTGAGAGATGTGTTTGCAGGACAGCCTCCATAAAACTCTCCTTTTTTCCACTTCAAACTCCTTTGCTTTACAACAGTCTGACATCACCAAATACCTGACAGTGGCCAAGATATTTCAATTCCCCATCATAAGTTTTTTTCTCTTTCTTGGGTCTGATTGTAGTGATTAATAATTTAGGTTTGCAATGATGCGTAGTATACAGTGTGTTCAGCACGTTCAGATGAACCTGTCTAGAATGTTTCTGTGTTAAAGGGAGATATAAAGAAAGGATATGTGGCACAGGACAGTTGATGACAGCCATGAGGTGCTGAAAATTTTTTTCTACAGCATGGGAGTCCACCATAACATACAGACAGTTTGTGACACAAAGGCGATTCACAACATACCAAGAATCTAGCTCTAAGGCTTTTAGACTTTGAATTACTTCTCTAGTTTTTCAAACCTAAATTTTAAATAACTACTACTACAAGATGCTGGAAAAATGTATTTTTCTTGCTCTTAATTATTTTAGTTTCCTTGTGGAAGAATTAAGAGGACATATACCTTATAACATAAAGATGCCTTTGTTATCAATGTGCTGCTAGAATTAACTACACCTCAGTAGGATTTAGCTATTAATTTGGGGAAACTTGAAATTGGATTGAGGTCACCAAGTAAAAAAGTCTCATCAAAACAAGATGGATTTCTTACATATACCATAAGCACTCTTAAAATCTCTTCACTACAGAAAGAAAGGTTAAAGATGCCAAAGAGAAACAACAGTTTTATCTACTACACGATATGGGGATGGGTTTTCATGTGAAAAATCTAATATTTAAACTAAAGGCCACTGTGTTCTCTTGCTTGTCAGTAAATACCTCTGCACTATGGCTGCATATCAAAAGATTATGCTTAAAACACTTCTCTAATGTGCTGGTATTTGCTAAGAGACATATAATAAAAGACAGCACAAGTTATTCCAACAAGAAAATATTCATTTACTCTGAAAATGTGTCAGCAGTTGATGATGCTTAATGCACACGAATCAATCATGTCCTTTATGTTGTTCTAGTTTAAAACTGTAAATTATTAAAGAGAGAGTTTTAAGAAGTTAAATATGTGACTAATCTATGAATCTTGCATTATTTCAAGTACAATGCCCTTATCTTTGCATTCTCTCTGTGTGGAGTTCTGGCATAAAGTGGCATAATTAAATTAGATTTCCTTTAAATTGCTGTTTAGTTTGCCCACTGGTCTCTTTTTCTTTTAGGTCAGACTGTTTGAGAGCTGTGTGCCTAGCATATGTACAAGCATATTTAGTGATTCTAATGACTTTTGGAGAAAAAGTCTCACCAGAAAGCAAAATTGCCAGAACTACGAATAGATGGAATGGGAAAGGAAAGGAAAAGAGAAAAGGGGAAAGGGAAATTTCAGTTGGAAAGGCCTGTCCAACTGCCTGACTGCTTCAGGGGTGACCAAAAGCTACAGTGTTGTTAAGGGCATTGATGAAATGCCTTTTAAACACTGACAGGCTGGGGACATCAACCACCTTTCTAGGAAGCCTGTTCCAGTGTTTGACCATCATCTCGGTAAAGAAGTGCTTCCTAAAATACACTCTAAACCTTCCCTGGCTCAGCTTTGAACAATTCCTATGTGTCATATCACTTCATACCAGGGAGAGAAGACCAGCAGCTCTCTCTCCACTTCCCCTCCTCAGGAAAGGGCGAGAGCAATCAGGTTGCCCCTGAACCTCCTTCTCCCCAAACTAGACAAACCCAAGTCCTCAGCAGCTCCTCACAGCCTTCTAGCCCTTTCAGCAGTTTTGTTGCTCTCTTGTGGATGTATTCAAATGCCTTAATTTCCTTTTAAAAATTGATACATTTATTAATAAATATCAATAATCTATAAACTTTATTGACATATAAATACAGTAAAATGAAGTCTTGCTTTATTTTAATACTATCAGTTATACTTCCTTGTCATGAAGAAAGATTTATTTTCAAAGCTCAAATTAATTGTTTTTAAATATGGAAGCTATTCTGGAGCCCTGGTCACTGTGCAATAGACTGTAGTACAGCAGCTGGTATCAGTACTACCATTACAGGTATATCGTTTATATATAAAGCAAAATAAAAAATGCATTATTCAATTACTCTCTCAGAAACAGTCACATTTTTTTCCTTTAAGTTTTCATCCAAAGAAATCCTGAAAAAATTAGCAAATTTTATTTAACAAATAAGTTCCCTGTATCCTTGTAAGTAGAAAAACAAACGTCTGAAGTAATAAAATAAATTTGCAGTGATCAAGAAAGTGACACCACTGCATTTCCTCTCCTGCTAGATCATGAACTATATAAGCTTTAATTTCATTTCATTTCATAAGGATTTGACTCCAGCTGTAACCACCATTGGCAATATTCTTCAAAAAAAGTGGTCATTAAAGTTAGATCCTGATTTTATCAAAGAACAAGCATATAAAGATAAGAAATATTTTTCGTGGGATTTACTGGATGTGCCATGTTTTAAATGGCGAAATAATTTGACACTTAGGCCCTTAAATATTTGGCCCCTTACTTTCCAGCCTCCTGAAGCCAATACAACTTCAGTACATTTTCAACACTTTCCTGTGCAAACTATAACCTTTGTGAGAACAACATAAACATGTAGGTAGGTATGAGTATACAAATTCACATCTCTGGACTACCAGAAGACAGGTAGCTTTTAAAGTCTATTTATGTAGAAATACACTTACCTTTTCTTCAGTTATTTTTCTTAAACATCCATTACTGGTAAACACCATAGAGGAAGTACTGGACTAACTCGACTTTTAGTCTGACACAATATAGTTATTCTTATGATATTAAAAATATTCAAGAAGGCTCAAAACTAGTATTTAGTGCCAGTTATTATCAAAATTTTGCTAGAAGATCTGATTTTATTTTTTTTTCTGTAAAGAGGGATGAACTACAGTTGTTTCCACAAAAGTTCAGAAAAAGAAATATTTATTGCTTCAACAAACAGAGCAATAAGTGAAGCAAAGAACAGGTATTAAAAGATGAAGTTATTAATTAGGAAATTTTCCTCATATTTCAAAAAGCATCAGGTAAACAAAGCAGCAAAATTTCTACAGTTCAAGGAATAAGATTTGAAATTTTACAAGTGTCTCTGGAACTTGGCAAGAGAATCTAGAATCAGTTCTTAACAAAAGTGTATGAAAACTTTATAAATGCATAGATAGGCTGATGCACTTAGAGAAAGAGACATGTCCGGAAGTCTCAATGAAGACAAGTAACTTCTGCAAGGAATTCAAGCTTTCAAGTGCTTTGCCAGATGATGACTAAAACTGTAATCATATTCTGGGATCAAATCTTAGATGAATAAACAGCACTTCTTGGACTTATACGAAAATCTAGTATTCTAGATATAAGAAAAGAAACAGGGATGAGGGTTAACATGATTTGTAAAACTAATACTTAGTATTTAGAAATTCAGAAAAATAATGTAAAATTGCCAATCACAGTGATGACCAGTTTGCTATGACTCATAGAGAGTAAATAATAAGAGCCTATGGAAAAAAAAAATCAAAGAAAATTTTCATTGACTAAAAATCCTCATTATTTTAGTCATAAATTGACTGAACAAGTAACACTGGAGCTTTGGATTTTGATGCAAGATTATTTCACTGGAAAATGCTGGACTACTTTAATTAACTTTTGCTAAGTTTATGTTTGTGTGAAAAATTTCATTACAGCAGGTAATTGGATCAAATCCAGTGCATCAAGGCCAAAACCATAAAATAACTCCCTCCAGAAATAGGTCATAGGTTATAGAGATCCATGGAGTAGTAGAATCAGAAAAACATTCACTACTGGATATGGCAGACATTAACTATCCCAGTCTGTTTTCTAGTTCACATTTACAGGCTTATAAAGAACAACATCCACAAAGGCCCAAGAGATGCCATATCACTTTACACCTGAGAATTTATGCAATTATTTTGACAACTCACTTTTATTACATCACTCAAAAACAACTGATCCTTTTTGAATCCAAGCAGATAGATTTCTTAGTTTTCTGAGGAACTCACAAAATTTCCAGTTTCACAGTGCTGATTTTACCTCCCTTTGCCTTACATTTTATGCAAGTGAAACAGTGAATTATGGGATCAATTAACATGAAAGTTTCAAGCATTTAGAGAAGAGCATTTAGAGAAAAAAGTCTTCTTCGTTCTGTAACTGTAACAGTTAAATTATATCCACACTAAATTTATTTTTAGTAACAAAATACATATTTAAAGATAGAAAACCTAGACAATTACATTACTAAATTAATTAACCTTTTAAGAAGATCCAAAAACATTTATGCTGAATAAAGTCCTGAAACTGCAACGTCATCACAAGAGATGAAATCAAATACCAAAGCAAAACGCAATGAAGAGATTCAGACTTGTGAGGTGAGAAGGCCTGACTGAAATACACAGTTCCTTCCAAAAAATTATATAATTCTTATTTGTATTAACAGGCAGAACAATTGCCATAGTTTATTTAAAGTTTTAAATGCAAATATTTCAATAAAATAAAATGTGCTGGTATAAATAATTTCTAGAGGTAGGATTTAGATCACATGTGATGAACTATAATTAGTGTTATTCTTCAGCTGTGATTCTTCAACTACAGGTGTTCTTCCAGAAATGAGTTATTCTATCTTAAAGGAATAGGAAATTACCATCTAATGGAAGCAGAAAAATGACCAGCTGTGAAATCTGTAGCAGGTATAATTATAATCAGAGCTACATTAAAGCATTAGCTACTACAAAACCGGACGCTGGGCTCATATACAGTCAAAGAACAGTCTAAAAGCAAATTGAGTGTAAAATAACTTTCAAAGGGATTCGCTGCCTATGGTGCAGCACTGACTACATTGAAGTAGTGGATGTTTGATCACAACAATTCTGCTTTTATTTATACGCTGTGGTATTTCTTCTGTAATTTAAAAAATCAGTAAAATTAAGACATAGCTTCCTGGAAGCCACCATATTCCACTGAATCTCTATTTCACTTCTTCCAAGTCTTTTAATTATCACATAATAGTGGTTTTATAGTGGTAGTAGGGTTCCTTGACTTGTTAAAAATATAGTATGTGTATATACAGAAATTTGTAAGTATATATGTATATAATATGACAATATGTATGTAACATAAACAAAAGATATATATATATATATATTACACAATTCTTATTGGGATATGAAGATTTTTTTTGTAATCACGACCTAAGTATTATGTCTTTATGTCAGGAAAGAAGAAAGCAAATTTTTCACAGGGCAAATTTGTATCTACAGTCCCAGAATTCTTACTGACCTTATCAAAGCATGAGAAGAAGAAAATATACCTATGCATAATTGTTCCTATATACATTCACATTTCATTAATTATAAAGAAAGAGGAAAGTTACCTTACCAAAGAGCTATACTCAGGAATGTGCACTGGATATGCAAGCATACTAAGACATTGCAAAGTTTTTGGATTCATATATTATTTACCAAAGAAAATCAAACATAAAGTTAAATGTAAATGGTAGCGAAACAAATGAATCTTTTTCAAATATAGATTAGACAAAATTAATTTCAAAAGCCATGTTAAGAAATCCCTCGATTGAGCAGCTATCAAGTACATAGCAGAGTTAACATAATTCAAGTTTTTTAACAACACCTTCCCAGGCTGCTTCTACTGCAAAAGACATCTTTTTGGGCAGACATGTGTTTTTCCCTCATGCAAACTCTGCATTTGGCAGCTGCAACCTTGATAGAAAGCCCAGTAACCTGTTCACTGACTATAACACTAACCAGCATATTAACTGGAAATTGCATTATTAGACATTTAACCATGTGTTCTTTGATCCTAGATAAAAACTGAAGATTACTTCTACCCGGATTTGATTAAATTGTGGGACGTGTTCTTTCACTGTGCAGACATAACTGAATTATCCTCCATCAGCTGACAAAATGCTACTGTAACTGACAAGGCAGATGGACAGCAGAAGTGGAGACTCGAATATTCAAGATCAAAGTGAGAACTGACCTCAGAAAGGAGGATGACTCCCATTATTATATTACTTATATTTATTCTCAGTACGGGGTATTTCATTGCATGCATGACAAAATTTGATAGCATTACTAAAAATTAATTGACACAGGGTTAAGGACCGAATTTTAAGAAAGATACAATTAAAAATATTTACTTCTGTAAATATAGATAACTTTTTCTAATAAGTATCTTGTATTCCCCTGCGTTTCATATGTTACTTACTAAACAGAATAAACTTCTAGATTAGATCTGTGTCATTAGGACACAACAGTATAGATAATATCCTCTATCATTTAGTACATAAAAATGCACACTATATTACTTCAATCTACTATGGCTTCTCTACTGAAACACTGACGTTCCATATTTCCTTTTATGAATGAAACCTATGTTTAAGGAATATTAAAATAATAATATGCATTTGGAGCCTTTTTGTTTTGCTTTGTTTGTTTTGGGGTTTTTTTTGTCTCTTTGTGGTTTGTTTTTGTTGTAGACAATTTGCTTATATTTGCAATTATACTTCAGTATGGAAAATATTCATCTTCTCTGCATCTGTCCATGTCCCAAGGATAGGAACAAATTAATGCATTTCCACCGCTTTCCTTAGTGATCTTAAATACTACAAAGGTAGTCTTCTGATGTATTATAACTTGATCTTTATATAAAGTTTGTTTTATCACAACTTGTGGAAATACATGCAGTTATCAGAGGAACTGGAGTTTGCTAGAAATTTTGTCTTTTTCAGCTATTTTAGGAACTTCTGTGTTATTTGCTAATGACATTTATGCTTCCACAAGTATAGGAGAACATATGGAAGTACAAAATTTATTCAGACCCTGAACAGGCACCTCAACACAACTGAATTATCCAGAATCAACCTTTATAGAAATCAATTTGGTATCATGATTGTACATAATTTGCTGAATAACAAACGCTATTGATTTAATATAAGGTTAGAGTAACTTGGGTAAATATGACACAAAACTGTCTTACACAAAAGGATCTCAAACATTTATCGAACCAATTTGATACCATGAAGGTCTATACAAGATCCGTGCCTTCTATATGCAATGGTATGGTCATGACTGTAATTACACATGAGCTTTACACACAGCATTGTTTCTTCAGAAATCCACAATGCCTGAAGCATTTCCCCAATTCACCAGAACTGGATGTTTCACTTAAAGCTGGTCTAATATAAGCTCTGAAGGGGGCAGAAAAAAAGCTCTGAAGCGGAAAGAAACTACTTGTGAGCTCATCCACATTAAAATACTCTCTTTTACAGAACCTGCTGGGCCTGAAAAATAAAGCTGTAAAAGAAATATTTAGAACACCTATGGATTTGCTGTTAGGAAAATATAGAGGCCAGAAGAAAGTCTGATAATATCTAGTCAATTCATAGACAGACGCACATAAACAGTCCTCTCCACACAAATTTGCTGAACTTCTTTTAAGCACCGACATCCTCTGATTTTCATCCTCAGTTACAGCTGGAGTTTGAACTTGAAGGCTCTCTAACAACACAAAGTAAGCTAGCACTTGGGATGGGAAATTTTTAGTGTTAATGTTCTCCAGCTTGAATAGAAGTCCTAGAGAGAAGAAGCAGGAGTAAAAGTGTGGCCAAATCAAAAGGAAAAGCTAAAAGGTCAAGAAAAAGCGTTATGAAAGGTCTGGCTAAGGTGTATAAGCAGAGGTGAATACATGCGGCAAGGCCAGATACAGTTTGAAGGCAAGTAAAATGAGAGGAATGACAACTACAGAAAAACACAAGATCCTCAGCTTGAAGCAGGCATGACAGAATAAAGGCTAAGAAAATCAGGAAGATGTATCACCACCAGTGTAGCAGAAAACAAGATTAGGAACAAGGATGAAGGTAAGAACTAAGTTGGTTGGGAGAACACGTTGAGGAAGCTGATATACAGATCAGTACAGAGCCAAAGACAAGCGCAATAAAATAAAAGCTGAAAAGTATATAATCCAGAAATTGGCTGAATAACAATGTGAAATAACTGATTTCCTTATACATTAGCAGGAAGACAAAGTCAGGTGTATAAGACAGTCCTCAGCTGGGAGGGATTTGCTAAGACTGTCAGCTGCTAAGGATGCCAAGGATATAGCTAAGGATGAAGCTATCCGAAAGCCTGGCAGTTGAGTTAAAGCCTGATGGAGAGAGTCTTTAATGGCGCACAGCTTTCATGTTCCACAAAGTGTTGCAGAATTATTCTTCTGAAAGCTTCTTTATATTACTGTAATAAAACAAGGATGCTTTATAAACAGAACATTATATCCTATTATTAAACTCACTTCAAAGTATGATGCCATTTCCTATTAAGGTCTGTACACTGGCTTCCCTATGAGAAAAAATATGCCTCATATTAACTACTCACTCAAAAGGATCTTTGGACTATCATACACAAAAGATTAAGGGCAAAGAAGCTCCTGCTTCATTGTGACATCTGGCAGCAGGAAGTCTGCAGAGAAATTATGTCCACCAAAATAAAGGCAAAGTTTCCACTGACTTAAAAGTTTTGGCTTGTGCCTTGCTGATTAACTCCAGAAGAGTTGCACATGCCATGATGTACTTGCAAAATTGATGGACAGGAAATGTCCAGATAGTATTGGACATGATGGGTGCATAGCAGATTAAAAGCCGTGGCAGTCAGGCAGCAGCATAGGCAAAGTAATACTTCAGTTCATAATACGGAAAATGGCTAAATTCCTGAAGTGTTCATTATCAAGAAAAGCAAGGAAAAACTGCCATGACTCTCATGTGATTTCTCCCAGCTAGAAAAGTCTGTTACTTTCATTCAATCATCAGCTACTAAATACACTTAATTGTGAGAATTATACTCTTGTATTTATGATCCTATTCTTTCATGCACCATTTGAGAGCTGGAGCATTAAAATTATGAAATTATAGAAGTACAGAGATAAGAAGTGTTTCATAAATCTAGATTCTCATTGTTCCTGTCCTATAGAATCAAAAGAAGTTAAGAATTCTAATAAATACTGCAGTTTTAAAATCTAGGATTTTTTTTAACTGGTCTACGTCATATCCCTTTATATGCTCTATAGAAAAGAAATCTAAAGTTAACATAGAAATGGGATGAAAGAATCTACTGAGGGTTCCTTAGTAAGGCAATGTATTTACCTCCCATGACTCAAGGAGACACAGCACAGACCAAACAGAATATGCAAATTCTGATACAAATATGTCGATTGGAATCTATTCTTTATTAAACTTAGTAGTTCCTCTGTGGTTTGAATCAGATTTGCTATCTCAGAAGAGTAGTGATGTTATTTTCCCTGAAATATTTTCCCCCTTAAACTTCTAGCTATAATCCAGTTGATTTGTGATCTTCCTCTTACTGCATCCTGCAGGAAGCCATTACTGTGAGAGAAAACCCTTCCTTCTCTACACTGCACAGGAAGGACATTTTGCACTGATGATAGCAGAGTCAAACTCACCACTACGAGACATGTTAAGGTCTACATCTAGTTAGTGTTAAGAGATCCAAACTCCAGCTCCTGTTATTTTCTGTGGGATTCCAAACTAAGGCTAACAGAAACATCAATTGAACTCTGAGACTTTCAGTCTCCATCCTCAGAAGAATTTTCAGGATCTTCTGCTTCCCGTTCATCTCAGCCATTCACAGGACAGGAATAATCAGTTTTACCTTCCTTTCTGCCAGAACAGACAACTATTTCTTGTAAACTCATTGTCCACAGAGACATTTATATTCTAGCAGAGTTATCATGTATTTTTCCATTTAAACTAAAGCATAACAGTTCACAGTGGAGATGGCCATCTGCAACACAGAGCTAGTATTCAACTCTGTAATATATTCATATATTAATTAAAAGATTAGGACTTTCCTCAGCTTTAATTACTGAGGAGCAGATCCAGAACAATAGAGAAAACAGTTACTCATAAACAAGTTAAATTGAATCTGGTTGGAATGCAGTTGCTTCTGTTCTCCTTTTACTGCCTCTTCCACAAAAGTCCTTGAACTACATTTTTTGTGAGGGGAAGAAATGTCACTGCTATGAAAATAATGCAGTATCATAGAAACATGTGTGAGGAAAGATTGCTTATACGTGAAATATGATACTACTTGCTCAGCTACCTTTGTGGCTTCATGCACATGCTCATTACAAAATGACCACCTGGGGAAAGCAGAACTTTACCAGTACCTCCGATAAAAAAAAGTCAAAAAAACCCACCAAAGAAACCAAACTCCAAAATTAAACAAAAAAAGGACAGGCTCAGGGAAAGAATATTCACAAGACAACTGATTTCAAGCACTGATGTGGACAGGCAGGATCAAAGGGCCACGGCCAACAGTATGAGGTTCAACAAGGTCAAGTGCCAGATCCTGCCCTTGGTCACAACAACCCCAGGTAGTTCTACAGGCTGCGGGAAGAGTGACTGGAAAGCTGCCCAGTGGAAAAGGACCTGGAAATGATGGTCAACAGCTGCTGAACATGAGCCAGCAGTGTGCCCAGGAGGGCAAGAAGGCTAATGGCAGACTGGCCTGTATCAAAAATAGTATGGCCAGCAGGATCAGGGAAATAATTGTTCCCCTGTAGTCGGCACTGGTCAGGCTGCACCTTTAATCCTATGTTCAATTCTGGGCCCCTCACTACAAGCACATTTTGGTGCTGGAGCGAGTCCAGAGAACAGCAACTGGAGCACAAATCTTATGAGGAGCAGCTGAGGGAGTTGGGGGTTTTTACACTGAAGAAAACGAGGGTCAGAGAGACTTTCATTTCCCACAATTGCCTGAAAGGAGGTTGCAGCCCAGTAGGGCTCTGTGTCTTCTTCCAGATATCAAGTAACAAGATGGAAGTAAAGGGCTTCAGGTTCCACTGGTGAGCTTTAGATTGGATATTAGGAAAAGTTTCTTCATGGAAAGGGTTGTCAAGCATGGAACAGGCTACTCAGGGAACTGGTTGAATCAAGATTCCAGGAGGTATTTCAAAGACATGTAGATGTGACCCTGAGGGATATGGTTTAGTGGTGTACTTGGCAGTGCCGGGTTAGTGGTTGAACTCAATGGTCTTAAGCATCTTTTCCAACCTAAATGATTCTATGAGTCTGTGATGTTATAAGAGGGGACAGAACTACATTAACAGTTATTAAAGAATTCAAATAAATTTTTGAGTTGTTTTTTTTTAGCTGTGATGCCTCATGGAATGATGTTTGCCAAACAGAGAGTGGACTTCAATAAGAATATATCCGAGCCGTTTGAAAAGCAGATAGCATCACTCAAGAAATGAGATTTAATGTAGCCTACAGTATCTTTCCACTCACAGTGAATTAAGAACATGAGTTTCACTAAGTATCCAGAATGTACTTCACTTCATTAAGAAAAGGGTTTGTGCAGAATATATTTCTGGATCAAAAATGGTATAAAAAGTATACCTTTTGAAACATATCACTGGTCTGTATTGTTAGTGGTTTTGGGAACATTCAAGTGGGAATAGTACTGGGGATTCATCGTCTGTCCCAAAATTATCTCTTTTTGCAGCATTATCATCAGTAACTGCCTCTGACTCAAAACTGACTAGCAGATGAACCAGCACGAACAATGTTGCCTTGAGGAAAAGCTCTTTGCAGTTACTAGCAAACGGGAAACATTTTAAAAGTATCATAAAATGAAAAGATACTATTTCTCCATTGATATAATAATAATAAAGAAAAATACTTAGAGTCAAAAAATAAGGTAAGGAAGCTGAATATTTTTTATTTAAAGAATCCCTTGTACAGTGGGAAAAAAAAGGTAACAGAAAGTCCATTTTTAATCGCTTTCAAATACATTGAAAATTATCCAGGTAGTGTCAAGAAAAAACAGGCTTTTTAATATCAGTTATTATTTTTTCAATAATTAAAATGCTCTTTACTTCTGGGACAATGATGCAATCAGATTTAGAATATAAATTGGACTGACTGCACTGATTGCTGCTTGCTCTACACATACTGCCTCTGAACAGTTTTCTAGCACACTGGGAGTGACTTGAAAAATATTTTACATGAAAGAATACTTTTAGTTGTAAAGATTAAATAATGGTATTTGCATCACAAGCCACTACAGCAGATAACATGAATGCCTTTAAAAATCTAAAATATGTCCCTGTTAATCCCTGTTAAATAAGGAGTCAAAAATACAGGTAAATGGAATTTTAGCAGAGAAGTAAACCTTCATCAACCAGGGCAGATGGTTTAATCTTTCTCTGCTATTGCCTCCACATTTACAATACTTACACTGAACACCTGACTTATGAAGTATTTGGATATTCTTCTGTTCCTTTCACCAGCCCCCCCCTTTTTTAAACACATTGCCAAGATACATACTATAAACAGGAATTAGGTTTTAAACTAAAATTCATGATTGTTACAAGCATCTTCAAAAAATGTTTCTGAGATGTGTGAAATATATATAACTTCTTAATTTAAATGAACAAGATGAGAAGAGAAAAATTATTATAATTTCCATGCTTATGTCAGATGATGGAAGAAGCAACATCAGCACAATTTCTGGGGAGAGATGCAGGTGACAGTGCTCCCATAAATTCTGTGGAACTGCCATTGCCTGAACTATGTGCAACATAAGTGCTATATACAGCGCATGATTAAATATGCAAGTATATGCCAAACACGTTTGAAAGCTTTCTATCTCACATTACAGAAATGTTAAATTCAGAAAGGAACTTACAGACAGAAACCAGGTGAAAATAAAAACACTTCTTCAAATTTTGATGAAATGGACCAATATGTCACCCAGTTGATTTTTTTCTTACTTCAGAGCTTCAACAGAATTATAAAATATCATCCATAGTTCACTTTGACTACAGAATGAATTGTTGCTATCTTCCACTTAAGATTCTCCCAGGAAATACTAAACCCGAAATCCAAATATGATTGAGTAAAATGTAACAACAAAAAAGGTCCTTCTGGAAAAAGGTCTTCTCTACTCCGTAAGGAGAAGTCAATTCAAAAGGTTTGGTTAAAGACCTCCCCACTGCACCAAACAGAGAGTTTCCTTACACACAGGACAAACAAGCAGGCTTTTTGCTTCTCAAAAGGAAGTGACAAAGCTGGACACAGAACCAGGCTTTATGAATTGTCATCTACTGAGCTTTATATGACAGATCCTTGTGTCTAAGCCAACAGTCTTTATATCATTTCATTCCGACATTGCTTACACTAGGTAGATTTTACCAACATAATGAAATCCAGGTGGCTCAGCATGAGTAACATAGTAATCTGAGGCAGGACTTAAATTTTCTAATAAATAAGATAGAGTTGGTTGCTAAAAGGTGTTGAGGGCCCCTGTATAATAAAAATCATACAGGAACATAATCTATGAACCTTACCAATTTGGGCGATAAAATTTGGTTCCCACAACTCTTTCCACTCTTCTGCTTTATCTGTTTTCCTATCACAAGCTGCTTCCCAACCTTCTATCTGCTGGTAGACTGCCACATCATCCCCACTCAGAGGTTATTATTCCAAGCCCTTCAAACACTGCAAGTGCTTCTTTGGTCCTCCTTTCATCTTGTAGGGAAATGGAGTGAGTCAAGAACTATTAGTAGAATCAAACTCTTCAGTACTGCAGCACATAGCAGAGGCTTTTTCAGCACAACCTGTAACTAAGTAGACTGAATCCCTGGATGCTGTACTGTCCATATGGGACACACAGCTTGGCAACAAACTTGTAATCTACCACTTAGGAATCTCAGATATTGTTGGGTATGCAGAAGTATTCCTACAATACTACTGAGTCACAGTTCCAACAGTAGCTATTAATTCTGTACCGTTATAGCCAAATTTTAGTTCAAATTTGCTAAATTCAGGACACATTCCCCATCCACTTTTTTTTCTTATCATGAGGCCCATGGCTCTTCTTACAACTCCCTGCCCACACACCCGCGACAGCTGCAGATGTTTCTTCCTTTGTAATATGCACTTAAGTCATGCAGCCATAAAATGGAAATGATACTAATGTCTTACTATAGTGTAAGTCAACTGACAGAGCTTACACTGCTAATACTGATTTTATTTTATCAACTTTATTTTGTTGATTCTATTTAATCTATTGAAAAACTAGTGTTTTGCTGCAGTATAAATCAACTGATGAAATCTCTGTTGATAATATTAATTTTATTTTACTGTAACAGCTGGCTAGCGGTGTAGTACTTCTCCTCTGCAACACTCCAAAAGGATTCAAAAGGATCATTTCCAGCACACCTATTCCACAGATGTCGGAAGTATATGCAGGATCATAATCATAGAATTCTCTTTGTGTATCCTGTCAGTGCAAATTTAACTGGACTCATCAGATAGCAAAAGAAATAGGCCTTACCTCTCTTCACATACCAGTTTTGGTCTTATTTGCAAAGAGGGAAAATGCCAGGGCAGAGCTCCTTTACGTGACACAGTACGTAAGAAACAAAGGGGCTTATCCAATACCATACCTATACCTTATCCAAAGGAAAACTCTCCACATAGCATAATCATACCCAAGACAAGGGTACTGCTGGGATATTGATGTTAGCTGGCAGCATGATCTTACACAACTAATTTCTTCGTCAGCCAACAGAACTATATCAGTAAAGGTTCTTCACCCTTAGGGTTCTTTACCCAGAGGGTGGCTGGGCACTGGAACAGGCTCCCCAGGGAAGTGTTCACAGCACCAAGCCTGACAGAGTTTAAGAAGCGTTTGGATGATACTTTCAGGCACATGGTGCGACGGTTGGTGATGGTCCTGCGCAGGGCTAAGAGTTGGACTTGATGATTCTTGTGGGTCCCTTCCAAGTCAGCATATTCTGTGATTCTGTGATTCTGTGAACGTGCTTCAGTATGTTGACACTATTCTTGTGTGTTGGGAGACGTGGGGAGGGCAGGGGAAACAACACAATATCATGGGTGCAGTTTAACAAGAAAAGTTGTGCTCCTGCTAAGAGAATCCCCAGTGCTACAGAATTCTTTTATGAATTTGCCAGCAGCATCAAAGGTGAATATAGTATGCTTATTATTAAAGACCATACAACATGTATGTTTATACATGCACTTTGTGTACAGTAATTTCAGTTAATCAACAGACAAAATCATTTTTAGCTGTTAAATACCTAACAAATAAACAAATAAATAAATGAAGATTGCTAAGGAATCCAGTTCTGCTCGAACCCCCAAGGACTTTCACCACTAAAAGGTAACCCATAGTAGACAAGGCTCTTTCAGCACTATACTCAGCAACACTATCCCATGATTTTGCTCTCATCTCCATAGGAGACTGATACAAATACCCTCAATATATCCTCTTCTCTAGCTTGTAGATTGTTTTGACTTTTATTCTAATCGCCACATAAATTTTTCTTGGACTCCCTTCAACCTGGCCACACTGGCCAGGCTGTCTTTTAATTGGAAGTTCAATCTGTCTCAATTCATGACATCTATCTTCCCTCATCCTCCTTAGCTAGGAAGCCTAATACTTGAGTATTTCTTTGAAGGAAGAATATTCTCCAAAGAATTTGCAGGCTCATCAGAGATTTTTAAAGAACTTAAGAATTTTTTCTAAATTGCTAGCTTAAAAAAAAAAAAAAAGAAAAGAAAAAAAAGGAAGAAAAAAAAGGAAAATTTATTGTACTGTTTGTTGTAAAGAATGTATTTCAGACAGTCTACATACTGCCTGCTTTGGAATCTACCACTTCTTGATTACAGACAAAATTACTATGCAGAACCACAGAAACTTTCCTCAGAAAATGCTCTTCAGTAGCCATGTTTTGTCCTGAATCCCTGTCCTTTACAACTAATATACCTGTATGCTCTCAGGTTTTGATTCAGAAAGCCAATGTTTTGCAGGATTTCAGAAGAGTATTTCTAAGCAGAAGATAAACAGAACACAAAGACCTGTCATGACTCTCAAAGCTTAAATGATGTTCTGTTGAGACCAGTTGCCTTTTACTATTACACGGCTACACCCCTCCTTGGAGTTCCATCACAGGGGTCATGGGCAAAAGAGAAGTTCAAATGTTTCACTAAATATGTAACATGGTAACAAAATATATATCTTTGAATAAGTCGCTCATGTGCTAACAAATGACTGAGACAAGCAGCTCAGGTTTGCCTAAAGCAGTCTAACAAAAGCAAATTCAAATGAATCAGGCCCTGTGAGCAATGCCAGTACAAAGCCAAGGTCAAGACACTGTTCTTTCAATATTAACCAGCTCTGGACTGTGTTACAGTGCAAAACAACTTGTGTTGTCCATGGTTACATATAACTGATCACCACAATAATCACATCAATAATCCTGTTTAGGACTGCCATCTTTGTGGTTTCAAGGTTGCCAGCAGAGAATCTGACTCTGCAAGGTTTGTTATTCACACTTGAGCTTGACCAGTGAAGGCAGAAACAAGTGCTAAACTGCCCTACAAAATACGGTGATTTAAATATATATACAATAAGTGAGCCTTTTCATCAGCCTATTAATAGAAAAACATTATCTTTTCCTTGTTTTGTTAACATAATTTGAGCTGGTGAGCAGTTAATTCTTTCCATCACAATTTTATGGCTTTTTCTTGAGTCTAGTAATTATGTGTAGAATAAATCATCCCTTCAGAAACTCTATCAAAATTTCAAGCTTCTTCATGAGCAAAACATTGTTCCATTAGAAAGAAGTATCAACTTTAACGTTCACAGTATTTGGAACGACTCTGAGTCAAGGAGGAATAAGGAACATAATTTTCAAGTAGATTTATATTGGTACTGAACTAGTATAGTCCAGTTCTCATATAGGTCAGGATAGCTCCACAAAAACCAAAAATAACACAGACTTATCTCAGCTGGTCATATTAGATGTCTGTGGCATAAAATCAAAAAAAGCAGTTCTAATCTGCCTCACACTTGGACAACTCATGAAAGAATTTGGAAACACCAAGAAAGAGTTTCTATAATAAAGCTGCAACTAAAATGTCTTGTAAAGGTCTAGCAAGAGCAAGGCTGGACAGATTTTATAATAATTAGGTAGTAACCCCAAACCTTTTACAGCTCTGTGGGGATAATGAATGAATAATGAATCTATTTGTCCAGACTGATTTGTTTTGGCAGGAATGTCACTAATACCGTATTTTTTTGCTAGGAACATGCAATATTCCTCTGACGGAATAAGCTTAAATTTCTTTGACAGAATAAGCAGTGGTATTCATGCTGCACAGATTATTCTGGAAGTTTGTAAGGGATCTGTGATGCCATAGGGACTTCAGTATGTGTCTCTTATTTACCCCACACAAAAGGGATATTTCTATATTTCAGGTGATAAAAATAACTATTTCCCAGCTTTCAGCAGCCCTGCACTAATCTCTGCATGGTGCTGTTCCAAGTTCAAGGTTGCCGCAAAGATGTCCTAAGGCACCAGTTCCACTGAAGCATCTGCATACCAGGTTTGTTCCAGTTTCTGCTTCCTTGAAGACGGTGAACACAAAAATGTACCTGTGTCATTCACAGTTAACACAAACCACCCCAATGACAGAAAGGCTTTACAGAAAATCAACGAAAGCTGTGCTTAAAAATTGAAGTAATTTTAAAATGAACAGCTGTGACCTTTCATCTGTGCTAAGTTCCCTATTTAAAATCCAGTCACTGCAAACAGAGAGATCTGATGAATACAAAAACAATGATAGGAAGAGGAACATAATGATCTAATTACTGAAAATGAAGCAGATTAAATCAGCTACTCCTAGTATTCACCCAACGGCAATAATTAATGCTGTTAGTTCCAGCTAATTCCTACCATTGTGCAGTTTGACTCTTAAGAAGAAAAAACATGGGGCACAAACATCATGTTTAGCTTACAGTAAGCATGCCAAATTAAATTGAATCACACACTATGAAGTCTTGAAAGGCATCAGGGAAAGAAAAACAAAACACATAAATGCAGAACTACTTTTTTCCGAAAGCATGAGTCTTTCCAGTTTCTTAGTTGCCTTTTTTTCTCAAGTATGGCAGATATTAAAATTTGGTTTTTATTTTAGCATAAAAACAGTTCACTGACTTTTGCTAGTCTGTAGGAAATCCTTGGGAATTTTGCTAGAAATTCTTCACTATATAAGTAGTCCCTAAATATGCTCTGATATCAAGCCGTCATTTTAAGATTGATATTTATTTATACAAAGAACTAACACAAGATCTACACACTGTTTGGGTACACCTAACTTCTACAGAATCCATTGTTTTAGCCTTAGGATTGTTGTCCAGCATTTTTCTATAGCAAAGGTCTGGGAAGAAATGGTACTTTAAGTAAAAGTTATCAAACTTCTTATCAGGCTAAGTACACCCTGCACACTTAATTCCCTATTTTCAAATAATGTTACGGAATGACATGGTAAAGTTATTAAGTTATGAAACACAGTAATTAA
Source organism: Cephalopterus ornatus (assembly GCA_013396775.1). Lineage (NCBI taxonomy): Eukaryota > Metazoa > Chordata > Aves > Passeriformes > Cotingidae > Cephalopterus > Cephalopterus ornatus. The sequence goes on from VZRE01001170.1 coordinate 31,847, forward strand.
AAGCCCAGTGTAAAGTAAGCTAAAAATCACATGGAACTGTAATTTTGTGCTGTAGCTTTTAATAAGCTCATTCGCAATCACATAGGAGGGCTATATGCTGACTTCTTCACAGATGTTTTGAGAGGTTAATGGTAATATTTGGAAACAGCCTAAAAAGGCAAAAGATTACAGCTTTGATCTGTAATCCTGAGCAAGTTGCAGACAATCTTCTGTGCCTCAGTTGTTTGACAATGTTGTGGGGAAGAGACCACTATCTACCTTACCGCCAAAAGCCCATTCTCAGCAACTAAATCTCATCCAGTGTAACATGAGGTTACACTGACAGAAAGAAATGGTAATGAGAGAGGAGACAGTTCAATATTTGAGAATATTGTAAGGGGGAGGGGGGGGAATTCCATAGTATAATTCTACAGCTAAATATGTTTTTTTCTCTCTTATTTCATCTTACCTAGCTGCTATTCTGACTTTCTTTACCCTTTTTCTGCAAAAAGAAGGTCTCACCCTAGCCCTACTCTACATAAACAGGTGATATGTGCACAAACAAGAAGATTAAAAGTCCTGAAGATATGACATTCTCCTCTGGAAAGCAGGAGGCTTCTTGAGTATGTAAGTGCATCTCTCACCTAATGTTATTCCCTCTTCTTTCTTTCTCAAAACTCAGTAGAGAGCCCAAAGAGCACTACTATTCCTCACAAAACAGTAATTTTTTTTGACACAGTAACTGTTCATAACAAGGAGAAAGGAACACATGCATTCATCTAACATCAGTATTTCAGATATTCCATCACAAATTAGACACTCCAGAAATATAAATATGCTTTTTTTCCCTGTTTTTTAAGATCCTTAGGCATTCTTCTCCTTCACAGAGTAAAAAGTAGATACTTCCCTTCTTCATTTTAATTCTCTTTATTTTTCTCTATGCAGACTCAGTACTACACGGATCATACTCAATGGCCAATATAACCAATCACAGCTAGCCCTGAATGAAATTAGTGAGGGTCTCTAAGTGGTTGGACTCTAATAACATTTCCAGGTCCTCTGTCATAATTAACTAGATGTGTTACAGGCACATGGGTGCAAAATGTGATTTGAGAACAGTAGCTGCCACTAGGAATTAGTTGTTACTACACAGAAATATATTTAGCCATGAATTGAATGAGATAAACCAATGGTAAAATTTGCAGACCTCTAGGGGGTAAGTAACATGGACCTGTCTTTCAGTCTTTATATGCCCAAGTTAACTCTTTATTTGTAATAGTCCAATTTGTGGAAGCAGGAATCACTGTCATAGAGGATGCAGAACTGAGACCTAAAACTGATAGTTACGATTTTCACTTGCAAGTGGTTTTGATTCTGGAAGCTCCTGAGAGCAGGAGGGAGTGCAAAACAAATAACACACTTTCTTCTGGACAGTACTTGTGGATGGTAGAGGCAAGCAAGTTATTTTCATGCACATGAGCAGCACATTGGCATGGTGGTCAAATCACAAAAATGATTTATGACTCCCTCCCTTTGAAGAGCCCTAGAAATAATTTTGAAAAGACATGGGAAACTACAAAGCCTATTAGAGACTGAAAAAGACAGACCCAAAACTATTAGTATCACATGCAGCTCATTAAAACATATGCTGCAAAGTCTTGGTTTCTGTTCAAGGGAAATGTCTGGCTTTTAGGAAAAAAACCTATTAAATATTTCTAATACGGAACACCACAAAGGAAAATAAAATTACAGTCCAGATAATTAACAGTAAGAGTAATGGCAGCAAGCATTACACAGTGCTCTCTGACAAATACAAACAAATCAGAAAATAGATTGGAGAGCAGAACTCACCACTGAGAAAATTAATTACATATCTCCTTCCTAAGCTACGGTTATGAAGCAGAGATTCCTGTTCACTCCCACAGGTAACAGGCAAAACCAAAACAATTCTTGCCAGGTTGTTCTAAAGTTTTTTTCTTGATCTAATTTATCACCCCAGGAATCCTATCACTGACTGGCCCATATCCCATTCGCAAAAGCTGTGCGAACCTTTTCCAAACATGAAAACACACACAATTGTAGAAGATTTTGGTAGAAGAAGACAGCTATTAGAAGCAGTTTAAAAATGACCAATCAAAAATTCTAAGAGACTTAAGAAATCATGCAACCTCTTTTGCAAGTTGTTTATAAGGCACAATGTCACCAATCACAACAAAGGTAGCTTTTGATGATGAAAAATCATGCCCAGAAATGTTTATAAAATATCAAATTTAAGGAAGTACAACCTCGTTCTCCATGGGAAGCATTCATCACAAACAACACATGATGGTATGGATCTCGGGATCAAGTGAACCCTCAGCAAGTTTGCCAATGACACCAAGCTGTGTGTTGTGGTTAACGCACCTGGAGGATGGGATGCCATCCAGAGGGACCTGGACAGGCTTGAGAGGTGGGCCTATGGGGATCACATGAATTTCAACAAGGCCAAGTGCAGAGTGCTCTGCCTGGGTCAGGGCAATCCTAAGCACAAATAACAGGCTGGGTAGCGAACTGATTGAGAGCAAGCCTGACGAGAAAGACTTGGGGGTGGGTGCTGGTGGATGAAAAGCTGGACATGACCCAGCAATGTGTGCTCACAGCCCAGAAAGCCAACCCTGTCCTGGGCTGTATCAAAAGAAGTGTGTCCAGCAGGCCCCACTTGGGGTCCCCAACATAATAAGGATATGGACCTGTTGAAGCAAATCCAGACAAAGAAAAATGATCAGGGGTCTCAAGCACTTCTCCTATAAGGAAAGGCTGATACAGTTGGGGTTGTTCAGCCTAAAGAAGACTTTGGATGACCTTACAGCACTTCCCATTACCTAAAGGGGAACCTGCAAGAGAGCTGGAGAGGGACTTTTTAAAAGGGATAGGACAAGGGAGAATGGCTTTAAACTGAAGGAGCATAGTTTAAATTGGGTATTAAGAAGATATTCTTTATTTTGCAAAGAGAATGTTGAGGCACTGGAATAGGCTGCCCAGAGAAATTGTGGATGCCCCATCCTTGGAAGTGTTCAAGGACAGGCTGGATGGTGCTTTGAGCAACTCAGTCTAGTGGAAAGTGTCCCTATTTATGGAAGGTGGGTTGAAACTAGATGATCTTTATAGTCTCTTCCAGCCCAAATCATTCTATGATCTTATAAGCACCTCTGAAAACTGTCAGTGTGTACAGAGGATCTTAAACCTATCAGCCTGAAACATGTATTACGACTTCTCTTCAAAGGACTGGAAAATACAACCTTACACCAAAACAAGCTGTGGGACCTCTATTCTCAGTTCCCCACCTTTTTGCAAAAATATAGCATCAGCACCATTTTTTGGACCAAGAAAAGTATACACTTTCTAGAGTATTCTGGATTCTGCAACAAAGGTTTTTCAAGATACACCCACGAGTACAATAAAATTCAGACAATCATTTAGTCTCCACAGAGACATCAGATCTAGTAATTAGTTTATCATTTTTTCCCAAAAAATGGATGCAAAAGTCTATACATACACAGTGTGATTAGAAAGATTTATTATTTTGCTTAAAATTTCCACCTCGATGGCTACTCTTTTTCCCATTGAAAAATTTCTAAAAAAATTAAGAAAGATGGTATATTCGCATCTTTAAGCTTTAAACTTTCCTGACTAATAATTATTAGCATCCATCTTAATACTCCTTCTGGCAAATCCTTTTCTTTAACAGACAATGAAATTCAGAATGTGATCAAAGGCATCTAGTTCTAATACACAAAAAAAATGCGTTAATATTGCCATTATTTCAGCAATGGCATCCAATTAAAACAGACTTCTGTGTGCATAGCACTGGTTCATAGATTCATGCGTGTTTCGTTAGTATCATTTGTGCTACTCATATCCTGCCCAAAGTATTCGTACAAGTTTTTGCAAAAATTATGAAAAGCCATGACTAAAATGAGATTAATCTCTCACCCACTGGCTGTTCCTGTTTTCAAAGGTCTTCCCGTTTTCAGCTGATAAGGGTGGGATTCAGCCACCAAAAATATATGCATCTATTTTACTATATTTATTCCTACTTCTTTCTCTGTTTAATTTCCAGAAAGGAAATGTTTACACTGAACTTTTGTTTTAGAGATGCATTTTAGTACAGGATAAAGCACCTTCGGAAGATAGATCTTTCTGATGACCAATTATAGAGCCACGGTAGATTACTAACTTCAGGCAGATACCTAAATCTTAGCTTATTGAGATCTTAAGTTTCTGATTCTACTTCTATGTTACCTCCCTCTCCCCCATGTTCTGATCTTAAACTTGTATCTCCATTTTATGAAGCTTGCTAATTTGGCTCTCTTCACTTTGGAGGAACAGTGATTTATACCAATTGACAATTTGTCCCTAAGTGTAACAGCTACTTACAATTCCAGAACAGATAAAATGAGAAGATGCTATTGCATACTTTTCTGAAGACTTTTTTGTTTGAATTACTCAGAAGTGCATATCATCAGATTTGGAAGTTCTGTCCATACGGTTACCAGATTTAGAAATCTGAATGGAAATCTCTTCAGGATTGGTCCAGAAAACATCACTCAATTTAGTTGTGTAAGGGAAAATCCTTCTGATACAATAGTCAGAGGTCACCTTTTATATAATGTAGCTGTTGACTCAATCAGAATTGCCACAGCACTTGATAAAACTGTTATATCTTGAACATAATAGAAACTTGTCAAATTCACTGTTTACTTGCTGTAATTAGGCTAAAATATCTCCTAAGTTCTTACTTCATTTTAAGGAGTTTGGCTGTACAAGATACACAAAGTATAACGTAATGGCTAAGCCAGATTTACGGGTCATTTGGTTCTGGATAAATTACAATCAATCACTTGAATTGAGACTTTCAAAGGCATTAAAAGCTACTAAATTTGTTTCTTTCCTCCCTAACCTACTCAAAGTTAGACTTTCAGAAGCAGGAACCAGAGCCTATTAATCTTCAAAATGCTAGAAGTCTGGCAGCCCTTGAGATATAGTTTGGGTTACCAAGGGGATGAATCACAGTAATCTAAAAACATTGCTTCTTTCAGACTTGGTAGTGATTTGCCATAGAGGAAGATTTGTTCTATTATTAAAAGATATATATATATAAAACAACTATAAAACAGCCAACAACGTTTAAAACCCTTGTTCATACACCACGGAGAAAACCCATATGTCAGTCAGAAAAAAAATAATCTTGTATGTGTCAGTTTAACGAGACTGAAGTGCTTTGCTAAGGACGATGAGTTATGAGGAAGACCAAACTCCTCCCTCTAAGGAGAGGCTCCAATTGAGGAAGTATGGAGAAAGAAAAAAAAAAACAGCCCTTTATTAAAGGATATATGTGTATGGGCATAACAACAAAAGAACACAAAAACAACCAAACAATAATCCTGTACTCAAAAATCCCCTTCAAAAAGAAAATAGTTCAGTACTTCCCACCTTTAGGCGCAATTCTAACCACGACCAGCAGGGGGNCCCCGCCACTGAGAAGTGGAAGGCGAAAAGCGGAAAAAAGAGGACTCATTCCACGAAACTCATGCTGTCTGCAGCTGGCTGTGGCCGGCATTTCCCCCCTTTCATCAATGGACACAAGACACTACCAACACAGGAGCAGAGGAGGGAAAGGGTGACCTCCTCCCCAAAAGGTTCCTCAGCAGGTGGGCCAGGCCTCTTCGATGAAGTCCGATCAAGTCTGGGCTGGGGGCAGAACAGGGTGCAGGAAAGCGGAGGCAAACCGGGGCCAGAAGCAGCCAGGTGACCAGACTGAAAATGAAGTGAACCTCAGACACACACCTTCCCTGCATCCAGGGCAAAAGCGAAGTGCCTCCCGTTTGCAAGGAGAGAAAAAAAAAACTCCTCACCTCTCCCCACAGTCTTCGAAGGGTCATCAGCTTGGAATGTGGATATTCTGTTAGTTCTTTTGTGTGGGTCAATCATCCCAGGCAAACTACCCTCCCCAGTTCAACATCTTTCTTTTACAGCGATGCAGGGGAAAGATAAATTCCCTGCTTGGTTTTTTAGAATAAGTAAACCTATGACATTGTATTACTTAGGTTTGTAGTTATATTTAATGAGACAAAACAATGAAAAATATACTAAGGGACATATTATGTGGGTGACCCTACCCATTTTTTAAAAAATTTGTAAAATAAAAGAAACTTTTGGCATTTCCATTCTATGTAGGCCAAGTCTATAACTACACTAAAGAAGATATTCCTGTGTTACTGGACTGTACCTGTGGATTTAACAATATGCTTCCAAAAGAAATGCCATGGTAAGAGGTGTGTGCTATTTTTGAAAACTCAATTTCTCACAAGAGACATAAACTTATTTTGGTCTGTTGAAGGTTATACTTGGGCATTTTACTAATACAGACCCGCTTCTGCATGATCAGAAAGAAACATCTGTAGGGAGTGAGTTCCCCTGGGATGAAGAACAACTTTATTTTTTAAGAACTCCTGTACACAGGGCAAAAACTCCAAAATTTACTTTTGCATTCAGCAATTTATCTGAGGTGGGCTGTACATTATGGAAAACCACAGGGTACTCCTTATGTTCTCACTGTGCTACATTTAAGTAAATCAGGTAAAAAAGCAAAAAGCAAAATGTCCCCAAACTTAAAAAAGTTTAGAAAAACACCTTCAGTTTCTATTATGGAAGGACTGTCATTCTGCGCTCCTTTTTCATTGCTTCATGTGTGAGACCCTTTCTGTGGTAGCACAATGTGTGCTGGAAACACTGCTGTGCACAGTGATTGCACTGAAATGAAAGATGTATTAGATGAAAGTGTCTTCATTATTGCCAACATAGACAGCCTCCAGCACCTTGCCAGAACACTTTAAAAATACAACAATCTCCTAATCCATACCTAAGCCAGCCATCCCTGAATATCTCCCACTCTTAAAGAAGGTGTACCTGCTTACTTATTTTACATGCAGAAAAGGAAAGTCAGGCAACGCTATTTTGCTTCCTAACTGGCAACACAAAATGGAAAATATTAAAGAACTAAGTCCCAAGGGCTCTGCTATGGTCAGAGTGAACCCCATAGTTTATACAAAGAAGAAAAAAAGAAACTAAGAGCTCAAGAGAGAATGGCCACTGCAAGTCAGGTGGGAAGCAGTAGTGCTCCTAGGTCTGCAGAGGGAAAATAGGGCTTTCTAAGTCAAGGTTGCTCAACTTGTTTTTCTGAGTTGCCCCACAAGAGGTTTTATTTCTAGCCAAATACACTAGGCTAGTGTATTATCTATTTGTGTATTAGTTGGGCTAATAATGTAAACTACTAATTTTCTCTCATTTGTTTCCATGGTTACATGTGTGAGAATGGATTTTATATTTGCAGTCATTTCACAGACCATGTATGGCTTTCTCCAAATACGAATGGCTAAGAACAAGTGCACTGAGGCCTAGGGTTTCTAAAGCAGTTCAGAGAGAAGACTGGGATATCCAATACCTCAAAAGAAGTAAAGAAATTTTATAATTTAGCAAAAAAAAAAAAAAGCTATTATGTAATTTATAAGGAACTACAAGATACTTATACAAAATGTAGCCTTTTAGCAATATTTAAAAATTGGAATCAAAGCATAAGTATTATCATAAGATTTCCTGTAATCCACCCAATTCCCAACTCTGCATCCTTCACCACAGTGAAACAAGGAGGCTACACTCCTGCCCTGCCTCACCTTCAACCTCTTCTGTGATTACTTGGGTACTACTACCAGACAGCTCTCAAAAAATCTTATTGTAAGCGACAGCCAAGTAAAATTCCTACTTCCCAGAATCCTGTTATTTTCAAAGTATTAAGACTCATTTGTACACGACAGAGGCCTGAGTACTAAAATGGCTGTGACTGACTTTTCTTGCACTTTTCTAGCTAGGAAATACAGCTTCATAAAAAGCAAGGAAGCTCTTCTTTAAAGAAGGCAAAGAACTGATCTGTTTTACAGGTAAATAAATATATACGTATGGACAGTCTTGCTGGGTCAGATAAAAAACAATATAGCTAGTCGATATCCTCTTTAACAGTGCTGATTAAATATTTAGAGAAAATTGCAACAAAGAGGACACATATGATCATCCTTTTAAACATCCCTCCAACCTCCAACCACAGTTCTGTGGTTTCCTGAGCTAGAAGTAGTTTCTATGTCTAATAAATACGCTCAGTGAATATCTCTTAAGTATCTCAGTGAGTTTGCCCAGACCTCTCTTAATGCATGTAAACTTCTATCAAGAACATCTATTGCTTATCTACATGTATGAGACTGACAGAATGTATGAAAAATTCCAAGTTTTCTTCTTTCTATCCATTTAAAATCACAGGCTCATTCTTCTCATACAGACCAGCCCTTATGATGGCTGGTTTACAACAGGAAATTTATTTAGGAAGGCTTAGCCTTTCATATAAATCACGAAATGCTCTTCATTTTAGCTCTAAATATATGTGAGTTTAATCCCCAGACTGATGTCCAATTAAGAGTGTTATATACAAATTCCATCTTCTATCATTGCTTCTTCCATTTAGCTTTCAAGATTCCTGTTCCTGCACAGTCATAATGGCATTCATTATCTTCAGTATAGACTCATTTCTCCTGAACTATCTGACTCTTCTGTAAGGTCTTTTTATCCTTCAGACTGCTAATTATTATCTTGCTTCAGGTTGACATTCATTTTCACAGGACTCTTTGTTTGCTCTCTTCCCCTCTAATTAGCACAATACCGGCTTTCCAGCCTTTCCATTTCCCAGTCAAAGGCACTATAACCCCCGTTGCCATTATATGATCTTTTAAATGTCTTTCTGCCTTGATAGATCCATCCTCCCTGCAACACAGTAGACTGAAATGTTCACACTCAGCTGCTGTCTAGAGAGCTTCTTTGTCTACCGTGTCTGGTGACCTAACTGATTTCCTTTTGGTCACCCTTGAGTCATGCTTCTGTCATGACTCTTCTACATGCCACCAGCTCTATCTTATGGGATGCAGCCAGCCACTGACACTCTTCAGACCCCATCAATTCATCAAAATTCCTGAAGGAAGAAGTGTTGTGAAAAAAGCCATTACCTAGTAACTGTAAGGCCAGGCATGCTGAAAGGAATTTGGTTTCAACAAGAAGTTAGTGGTCCATGGACAAGAATCAAGACAAATACCCAAGTTCTTTTGCTACTGTATATAAGACCACCACTATATTCAAAATATCACACAAACATACAATTGGGAGCATTCAGAAAGGTTCAAGTGCCACTTGTAGCTCAACTCCAAACATGTTTTCTAAGTCAATCAATGAACACCTTTGTCTGTGAAACAGACCATCCTCTTCACTTGTTAGGGTTTCTTCAGCACACTGATGTCAGGTATATAACTACCCTGTCTACACATTTTTTTCACATCCAAATTGTTTCTCAAAGGAGGATTGTGCATTTTGGATAAAAATAAGTGTGTTTATTGGTGAAAAAAGAGCTTAATCAAAAAGCAAAGCACTAGTCTTGCCTTTGTTTTCTACAGTAAAACCTCACATTATTTGTTTCCGTGTATTTCCTTTAGTTCCTCTATGCAATACAATAGGGTTTTTCTGCACCTGTCTTCAGTTGGAGTTCCTTTCTCCATATGAAATAACTCCAGTGCAGTAGGTAATGTGATCAATAGTCCTATTTGCTCTAAAAATATTTCATCAGGCAGATGCAAGAGCCGTACTGTTTTTCCTTGAATGATTAGTAAGAATCCTTTTATTTTCTTATACCCAGATGTGCCCTTACTCAGTTGTTGCTAACTAAATAACCTCTAATTTAAAAAGTAATTTCTTATTGTTGTTCCCAAAAAACCCAATCTGGTACCATTCAATTAAATTTCATTCATATTACCTGACACTTCAAAGTTAGTATTTTTTTTATGTATGATATACTGATCCTCTTCTATACTGGTAACACTTCCTGACTTCTCAACATTAACAACTTCTATTAGCATATACCTACTATATATTAAGTTTACTATTTGAGTCCTAAAACCTTTTCACAATGCATTCTAATTCTGATGTCCTCTCCTTTCAAAATAGCTTGTTATTAGGTCCTTACCCACCCTTCTTTCCATTACTAAATTCAGTCTTCTCTAGGAAATTACTTCGGTTCCTTTTGTTTCTACAGTTAAAGAATTCCAGCCAACTGGGAGTCTTCCACACTTTACTCTTATTTTTTTAGTTCACTGTTAGCATAGGTGATGCCATCTCATATCCACTAAAGTCTAGAAACTCTAATCACAGATTTCTCCAAGGAAATTACAGTCAAGGTAAATTGCACTAATGGATGTTAGGAAGTCTTGTAAGGTGACTGGAATTTGAATATGTTTTGGAGAAGAGGTCAGAAACAAGCAGTCCCAGAATATTTCAAAACACTGTAAAAAGTACATCTTAATTACAGGTGAATATAGAATTATGAAATATTATACATCAAGGGGTTTTTTTAGCTCAGCTCATTCTAGAATCATTCATTAAACTGAATACAGGCCATGCTAGTCAGTGTGGCAAAACAAACCATCTAGAAAGGAAAACCAGAAACCCCTGTGAGAGTTTACTTCATACTCCTTTCTGCAGGGTTGACTTTATTTTCAAATAAAATAAACCAAAGTCAATAGTATCCAACCTATTTAGGGCAAAAAATGCCCACCAAGTATCATTCCTGCTGTCAGAACAGAACAACTGATTTCCTGAAACAGGAAATTCCTTTTTCTTTTTAAAAATACACATAAATAATAACCTAATGGGCAGAAAAGTGAGAACTCTCTCTATATATAGGTACCATTCTAATTTAAGAGTAAACAAGTCAGCAAATTACACCACTGACAAGTTCCATTTGAGTTACTGACTGAATTCTTTGAGGTAAAATTCTATTTCTCAAATTGCAATGAATGAATAAATACAGTCATTACGGGTAAAAACTGTGGAAAGAATTTGTTTAATGAACAGTCTGGATTCAACCAGAAAATACCTAGATGATTAGAGAAGAACAATATATTTATTCAGAAAAGATTGAAGATTAGCCTAAAATGACATTGAAAAGAAAGTAAAGTGGAAAAAGCAACTTCTCTACTAGAAAAAAAATACAACCAATATCCTAACTGATTTTTCTTAGCTGAACTAAGAAATGGTAGTGTCAATACAGAGCTAAATTTTCCAGGGATGCTGTTTTGTTTAATATCATAATTTTATTTGTAAAATCTGGGTGCACTGGGCATAATATGTAAGCTACTACAAACACCCTGATGTAACACAGAGGCCCTTATGGCTCTGGGTTCTTACAAAATGCACTTAAGCT
>VZRE01001172.1:0-13662 GCA_013396775.1 Cephalopterus ornatus
TAACTTAAATTCCTGACTCATAAAAAAAAGAAGTATCATGCAGCTGACAAAGTAAGTATCAGTTGTGTGTGTTTACTGCTGAAAGGCAGTCTTCACTGAGGGGGTATTTCCACTTCATCAAACTTCAAAAGTGTAAAAATGAGTTGTATAGGTCTAAGTTAGCTGTCTATCCTCCCTTTATATATTCAATTGGGAGATAACGGGAACCTCGTGGGTGATGTGTCTCAACCATTTTAGATACTTGTTTTACAATTGGATGAGCCTGGAGATGCTTGTGCCTCCCCGTAGGGAGTCTGCACAATTATTATATGGTTAGATAACTATAAGTGAGATGTCTAAAGCTCAGTGAAATTAATCTTATCTATGTTTCTAAGTAGATATCTAACATCTGACCAGTTCTCTACCAGGGTAGCACTGCTGATGTGCTTACTTAACATATGGGGAAAATTTTTATTCTCGAAGAGAGGGAAGAAGTCAGAACATAAAGCATGAAATTATTTGTATTATTCTTTAAATAAAATAAATAATTCAGCCTTTGAAAAATGAGAATGGAAGGGTGCAGAAAATGTTTTTGATCCCAAAGGCAAGAACAACTTGACTTAATTCAAATCTAAGAGATATTCATGTTTCTTGTTCATAAAAATCCTGAATCCACTGATTCCACAGGCAATTGTTTCCAGCACTTTACAATCTCCATCAGCTCTATATATTATATTTAGAACGGAGAGGCCCCACATTGTGCATTTGCCTTCTTCTATTCTCAAGCCTAGAGCTGTCTGGCTTTAGCAATCAAAAAAAAGATGTTTGGTATTCTCGAGTGAATACAGTGTACAAGAATTTGGTTTCAAAACTGGGCCAGCAATGACATCAGGATCCTGGTAATTGGAATCCTCTTAGCACTAGAGGATTGCACTAAGACCTGACAGTACTCTAAATATTGCCACCATGCTTGCTTATGGTCAAGGGAAAGGTGAAGCAGAAGCAAAGTGGTTGTGCATAGGATTCTAAACATTCAATACACAAAGAGATGTACAAACTCAAAGTGGTTACCACTCACACAGTCACAAAGTTCTGGACTGGGGCATGTTATCAGAAGATGTAATCAAACATTACAGATGAGCTTCCTGAACCAGTAACAGTACATGAGGATGAAGAGATCCCTGAAACAGTCTAAGGGATTCTAAGGGCCAGTCTGTAATGAAAGACACTTCTCTGATGCAAATATTAAAGAGTACACACCTTGGATCCTGTCTTTAATTTAGCAGATTTTTATCAGGCTGCTCTCACTAGCTAAAAATGTGGACCAAAAAGAAGTATTTGAATGCAGCAATCCAGTGATTACAGCTTTTTGTGCAACAGCCAGTCTTCATTTAGTGATAACGTTTCACCACCCCTGGATTGTGAACTCAAAAATAATACACATCTGTTTTGACATCTGCTATAATGTTCATGTGCCAAAATAGAAGTGGAACTTTGTATTTCAAGAACTAAAAATGGATCCAGCCCAAACTGTACAGTGGCTGGGACTGGCACATCACCCTCCACACAACAAAACTGCCGAACAATAAATGAATGGGTGGCTTATTTTCACCCTCTCATTTTACTTAGTATTCTGCACACAGTTAAGCCACCAATAATATCATCCTACAGCTTCAGACAGCAACACAATCCTAGATCTTCAACAACTTGGCTTATGACGTGAGCCACAAAAGAATGCCAAGTGTATAACCATGAATGTCCTTTACTGTAGATGGAGACATCCATGATGTTGCCATTAATGCTGTCAGGATTCAGCGGGCTGATGTGACAATTCTGCATCTCGTCTTGTTCACAGACTGTGGTATAACAGCAGAAATCCAGCAAGGCACGTTGCAGTCATCTTACATGGCCTTTTCCAGATGCACATACAGCCCCCCCTTCCTATCAATGCCCTGCCATAATCATAAAACTATGTGGATTGGAAGGTACCTATAAAGGTCATCCAGTACAACCATCTTGCAATGAGTAAGGACAGCTTCAAAAAGTGAAACTGTATAATGTCATGTTGTGCCAAGCAAAAGAGTGTTTAATAATCTCCCTTGCCACATGCAGATCAAAAAGACTAAGTCACATGGTTACTGTCCTAGAATGAGCCTGTGGTACAGCATGGAATTCAACATGAATATTTCAAAATTTGAACAGGAAAGCTGTCTGCTGTTAGAGATGGGAAAATATGGTTCCCAGTGAAGTACTAGGAGACACTCAGCTGCTTGTCTGTGAGGGTTATAGACTTTGATCTTTTACAAGTCTTACAGACTCTTATAGACTTACAAGTCTTATAGACTTATGTATATACATATATATATATATGCCTTTTACAAGTTGCTGCCTCCTCATGATATTCCTTGCCCTCATCAAAGAGTATGGAGACCATGAGGTCATGCGGAGCAGTCCTCCACCCTGGTTGCAAACTTGTGAGGGAACCTCTTGTCCCATTGCTGTAAGGAATGAAAGTGTTGGAGTTCAACAAGAAAAGCACACTGAATCGCACTGACGACAAATTTAGGGGAGTGCCTGGCCATGATGATTTTATTCTTATCCTCTAATATGCTTCCTTTCCACTGTATGATTTTCTCTCCAGATTATTTTGACAAGAAATCATCAGTGCAAGCACCATAGAAGATATTTTGGGGAAGAACCCTTCTTAAGCACTACATCAAACAATGATGTGGCACATCATATTAGTATTTTTCAAGTATTATTCTGCCGCTATCCACTGTCTATTTATCAATAATTTCCTGGTTTTAATTTGTAGTTTTCATGTCTTTGCTTTTCCTGTACAGTTCCCCTCCCTTTTCAAAGGAAACAGAGAAGACACAGAAAAGAAAAAGGGAAGCAGTTTTGCATATTAAAATAATGCAGCCAAAATTTTTCACAGAACAATCCAGGGACGCTCGTTTCACTGACCTTGAGTGCTGTTGATGGTGCTGTTATTTACTGCCTGTACTTTCCTATCCTTACACAGATGGATCAAGCCTGTGCCTCCTTTTTGTTTTGTTTTGTGCATCACCTTCAGGCATTTTTTCAGTAAGCTGGTTGTCTAGATGGTAGTAAGGAGAAATCAAAGCCTGGTTAACAGCAAAATGCTCACTAACTTGTGTAGATTTTGTATCCAGGGCTGTTCTTTTACTGATCAAATTGCAAATCAAGTAAGCAGAATATTCTCTAAGACTCTATTGTAAGGAGTGTTGCTGTGAGGAAACTATCCTTGTGGCAATGCACTTTCAATGGACTCCAGCCCTGTTGGGAGTCAGGAAGCATGTACTGAACAGAACAGTCTCTTCTTGACACTCAGTACAACAGAAAGGAAAGCAATCAGAGATAATTGCTTTTTACCTTCAGTCAACACCCATTTACATGTTTATGTTCCCCTTAGTAGTTCACATATCCACTGCAGCTCCACACTTCTCTCTGTGGTTGTCTTACTGAGAGCAGAAGACTCAGCTCAATGCAGAAATGAATAAATGAGAGTTATACGTTATACTCTGTACCTAACAGGATCCCAATCTTTTTCCAGGGAATAACTTCTTGAACATTACAATTCTTTGAGGATCAGTCCCTGCTTAAATGAACTCCAAGTCTATATTTGGACATGAAGTTATCCTTGTTCCAAAACGTGTTTGGATTTTATAGCTTTCCAATTCAGTTTTTGGTTAAAAAAGCCAAACTTAACCAAAAAACCTCTTAAGTCTTTTTCCGCCTCTTTGTGCCATGATTTCTGCATCCATATCTATGTAAAGAATAGCATTTGTAAGACTGCAAATAATGAACTTCTGAAGGGTTTTTTCCCACTTGGACAGATGCCTTCAGGCAAAATCAGACCAATTTGTGCATATTTTAGCATATCAATTTGCTTTATAAAATATGCATGTCATAATTTGTGAGACGAGTTTTTCAAAGTGCTGAAAAAGAAAAAAAAAATCATCTAATGCTGGGCCAGAAAGGAAATAATCTGCAATAGGAACTTATTATAGAGTCATAGAGTTGGAAGGGCCCCACGAGATTCATCCGAGTCCAGCTCCTGACCCGGCACAGGACAGTCCTGAGAATCACACCATGTGCCTGAGAACATTGACCAAATGCTTCTTGAACTCTATCAGGCTTGGTGCTGTGACCACTTCCCTGGGGAATCTATTCCAGTGCCCAACCACCTTCCGGGTGAAGAACCTTTTCCTAATATCCAACACAAACTTCCCATGACTCTGCTTCATGCCATTCTCTCTGGTCTTGTCACTGGTCACCAGAGAGCAGACATTGGTGATTGCCCCTCTGCTTTCCTTGTGAGGAATTTGTAGATTGCTGTGAGGTCTCCCCTCAGCCTCCTCTTCTCCAGGCCTCTGCCACAACAATGTTATCTGGGTCAAATGAAGAGTGTAAGGAAACATCAAGAAAAGAAGATTGGAGTTGTAAATACCAGTTTGATCCAAAGCATCTGCAGTAGCTAAAGCATAAATGCTGCACTGTCTATAAGACTTTGACGAAGGCTTAGAGAGGGAAAGGAAAAGCTTTTTGGCCTGAGAAATAAAGTCAATGCAATGTATCTGAAGTATGAATGCTTCAAATCTGTAAACCAGTGCCAGGTAGGAAGTTTAATAACTTAATAGTAGTTGGGTTACTATTAAGAGAAGTCCCTAAGCAGCTGTATCTATAATGGATAGGTTCTCATGCAATTCGTACATAGCTGACCTTGATAACTGTGATAGCACATGTATCTAGAGTACAAGTCCTTAGATAAATAGCTTCCTTTTGTGTAAAGCAAAGTTCTTCTGCAATGGCTGTAGGTTTGTCGGTTACAGCTTGATCTACCGTAACTCCTGAGGCTTGCTTGTGTTGGGTTTGTTGTTTTGATTTGGTTTGATTTGTTTTTTTCCCTTGTAATTGTTTGTACTATTCAACAGGAAAGTATTTTGGCACAAGTATACCTATGCACAACAGCTGGCACAAGGTAGGTAATTGCAACATCTCTGTCATTTTAATGAAATAGACTAAAATAATTCCATTTTTTATTGAAACTTCCTATTGTTTGCTTAAACCAAGAGGAAAAAAGCATTTTAAGCAATGGATGTACCAGTCTCTTTTCCATTTAACCTATCAGATTCTTTATCTGTCAATTAGGTCAACACTTTCAACTTGATGTGGGGGGAGGGAGTCTCTTTATCTGATTCATTGCCATTTGGGAAGTAGATTGTCCATATGGCTCCACTTGAGCCAAATAACCAGAAGGCTTCTTCTCTGAGTCATAAAGAGCTTGTTGGCTGACTTTAGCAAGGGCATATTTTTGATATTTTGTGATATTAACAACAGGTAACTCACCAGCCAGCACACAAAGAGAGAAAAAAGAAAACAGAAGGTAATGAAAGATAGAGAGCAGCTTGCTCAGTCAGGAGATGGAAGACTGGATTCTACCCTCTGTAACAGTTAAATCAGTGAATATCATAGCATCATAGAATGGCTTGGGTTGGAAGGGACCATAAATATCATCTTGTTCCAACCTCCCTGACAAGGACAGGGACACTTTACATTAGACAGGTTGCTCAAAGCCCTGTCCAACCTGGCTTTGAGCACTTCCAGGGATGGGGCAACCACAACTTCTCTGGGCAACCTGCATCAGTGCCTCACCACCATCACTGTAAATAATTTCTTCCTAATACCTAATCTAAACCTACTCTTTTAGTTTAAAGCCATTCTCCCTTGTTCTGTTACTACACGCTTTTGTCTCTCCTCATCTTTCTTGTAGTCTCCCTTCAGGAAGGCCACAATTACGTTACTCTGAAGCATTCACTTCTAGAGGTTGAACAGTCCAATTCTCTCAGCCTTTCCTCATAGGAGAGGTGCTCCATCTCTCTAATCAGCTTGCTGTCCCTTCTTTGTACTCACACCAACAGGTCAATGTCCTTTCTGTGCTGGGGACCCCAGACTTGGATGCAACACTGCAGGTGGGGTCTTATGAGAGAGGAGTAGAGAGGCAGAATCACCTCCCTCGATCTGCTGGCCATGCTGCTTTGGATGCAGTCCAGGAAGCAATTGGCTTTCTGGGCTGCAAGTGCCCCTTGCTAGGTCATGTCCAGCCTCTCATCCACCAGCATTCCCAAGTCCCCTTGGTGGGGCTGCTCTCGATCTGCTCATTCCCCCACCTCTGTTGATACTGAAATTGCCCCGACCCAGGTGCAGCACCTTGCACTTGGTCTTATTAAACCTCATAAATCTGCAAATTCACTGAGGGTGCACTCAAGCTGTTCGTCTGTCATTCCTGATGACATTAAATAACACTAGTTCCAAAAACCTGGACCTCTAAGGATACCTCTTGTTACTAATATCCACCAGGACTCTGAGCCATTGACCAGTGCACTCTGGATGAGACTGTCCACCCATCAAATGCATCTCTCTTCAATTCAGAGAGTTATTGTGGGGGACCGTGTCAAAGGCTTTACAGAAGTCCAGATCAATGACATCTGTAACCCCTCCCTTGTCCACTGATGGAGTCACTCCATCACAGAAGGCCACCATAGGTTGGTCAGGCAGGACTTGCCCTTGGTGAAGCTGGGATGGCTGTCCCAAATACCTCTCTGTTCTTCATGTGTCTTAGCACAGCTCCTAGGAGAATCCATGACCTTTGCAGGCACAGAGATGAGGCTGACAGGTCAGTGGTTCTTGGGCTCCTTCTTTCTTCCCTTTTAAAAGGTGAGTCACCTGGGAATTCACCTGACTGCCATGACTTTTAAATATCCTGGAGAGAGGCTTGGCAACTCAACACTAAACTCAGACAAATCAGCAAAGACAGTTCCTCCTTACTAAGAGGAACTTTGGATTGATACCTACTGCCATAAAGAGACAGAATGTTTTACCCCAGATTTCCCAGTTAGAATTACCCTGGCTGCAGTACTGTTGGCATTGTCAGCTAATGTTCATGGCAGAATGGCCATGTTTGCTAGGAGTGGTAGCAAAGCACTCACGTCATCAGTTCTTCATTCTGAGTTTTAGAATTGCAGCTTCTGATGGCAAAACACAGTTTTGAACATCAGATACCGAGCTGTGATATATTTCTTCCCCAGTGCCAAAGGCTCACTGCAACTATAAGAAGCCACTTCCTACTGACAGAACACTGCCACACCGAGTCTTGTTCCACTATAACAAGCCAAAGCAAAGTCTGTCAGAGCAATAACGGGAAGTGCCAAGAAGCCAGCCGTGCTGTAGTTCTGAATAATATCCCTAGGTGGTAAGGTATGCCAAGGTCTTTGAAGTTTATCTGCTGTCAAAAAATGTTAATGGAGCAGAAAAGACAATTTGCAGGGAGATTACTTGTGAGGTAAACAGCAAAAGAGTGAGTTGAACACTAACTTAAATTCCTGACTCATAAAAAAAATCGTGTGGTGCAGTTGACTAAGTATTGATTGCATGTGTTTACTGCTGAAAGGCAGTCTTCACTGAAGGGGTATTTCCACCCCATTTGCTCCTTTCTTTACAACTGCTACCTTTTCCTTGCTGAGGAACGGTTAGAGGATCTCCTTGATCTAGAATTATCTCTGGTGGCTGCTCCTGTCTCAGGGAGGCCAGAGCTTAGTTCTGCCAGTTTATCTTCCTTTCCGATTCTCTAATAGTCCTAAATCTTCCTACTTCATCCCACAGCTCTGCTACCAGACTGAGCAGGTTGTCCAACCTGGTGACATCTGACCTAAGTGCCATTTCTGCAACTTAGGCACTGAAGTTGCAGGCTTAGGCTTAGGCACTCCCTACAGCCTGAAACCTGTAAGGCCACTGGTTTTTTTGGGAGCTCTGCCTGGGACACTACATCCTTTCTGATGAATGTAGATGACTTGGCTCCCCACCAAGCTAATACCATACCTGACCTTCTCCCAAGAGGGCAATGACACCAATTGAGCTCCAGAGCTGGTAGGGTGGCTGCACCCTACTTTCACTCTCTTCTTTGCAAACTGCCGTGCAAACTGCTGCCATGCCCTAGTTGCAGCGCTCCTGTGTTGCTTGCACTCCTTATGGGCCCCTTAGGAAACAGAGGGAGCAGCCACCATCACTGCTGACTCCACCTACACTGAGCCAGCCACTACAGGGCAAGCTGCCGACTCCACATGGCTCTTGGTGCTCTCCTGCTGTGCTGGTGCAGCCCCACCTTGAGTACTGTGCCCCACAGTGTTTTAATCGTGGGGCCACTTCTGGACCCCACAACTGAAAAAAAGGATGTTAAATGACCCAGAGGAGTGCTCAGAGGAGGGTGACAAAGCCATTGAAAGGGCTGGAAGGAATATCCTATGAGGAGAGTGTGAGGATGTTTGGTTTGTCTAATTTGGAGAAAAGGAGGCTGAGGGGTGACCTCATTTCTCTTTACAGATTTCTGAGAAGGGGAAGTGGAGGGGGAGGTGTTAAGCTCTTCTCCCTGGGATCCAGTGATAGGACACATAGGAATGGTTCAAAGCTGTGCCAGGGCAGGTTTAGTCTTGACATTAGGAAGCATTTTTTTACTGAGAGGGTGGGCAAATATCGAAAGAGTATTCCTGGGGCTGTGTTTGATGCCCCAAGCCTGTCAGTGTTTAAAAGTCATTTGGGCAATGCCCTAAATAACCTACTTTAACTTTTGGTCAGCCCTGAGTTGGTCAGGCTGTTGGACTGGATCGTCCTTGTAGGTCCCTTTCAACTGAAAATATTCTTTTCTATTCTACTCAAAATAAGTTCTGACTTGGCTCTACTATTTGCAGTGACAAGTTGTTTTTGTAATTAGTTATAGTAGACTAATTTATGAATATTGTCATGCAAAAGAAAGCCTATTTTAGCTCCAAAATTTGAAGTACAATTCTCTTTTCTTCTAATTAATTTGTAATCATTTGTTTTATGACCAATATGGCACTATATAATTGACAAGTAGTACAACTATTTTTTCTTTTTTTTCGCTTGGAAAAGATAAAGACCTCATTACTCATCAGAAGAAAGGCTTTACAGTGCTACCAGTTGCAGAAATCTACATTTCAGTGGATCAGAAATGCCATTAAAACAGGCCTTCGGATGCATTTCTACTGCTTTTCTTAGCCTAAACCAGAAAATATATAATTAGGCACAAGTATAAACTGATAAGCATAGAACATTCAGGGTTTAGTCCTGATTCATGCATTCATTGCATGCATGCTTATAGTTCCCACATCAGGCTGGTTTCTGAAGAGGTGCTCTAGGTTGGCTTTGTGAAGTAAGTGTGAATATTTTGAAAAGGAGGCTGAGGGGAGAACCTATTGCCCTCCATAACTACCTGAAAGGAGATTTTGGTGAGGTGGGGGTTGGCGTCTTCTCACAGGCAACCAGCGATAGGACAAGGGGAAATGGGCTCCATTTGTACCAGGGGAGGTTCAGGTTGGATATTAGAAACAATTTCTTAACTATCAGGAATACAAAAGCAACAGAGCACGATCTCATGTTATGCACCAGTGTCAAGGTTTAACCTCAGCTGACAACTAAGCACCAAACAGCATCTTAGTCACAACACCCTGTCCCTCCCCCACCTGCTGGGATCGGGGAGAGATTTGGAAGAGTAAAAGTAAGAAAACTCATGGATTGAGTTTAATAGGTAAAACAAAAGCCATAAAAGTAAGCAGCACAAAACAAGAAATTCATTCACCATTTCCCATCTCCAGGAAAGCGGGGCTCCATCACACATAGTGGTTACTTTGGAAGACAAATGCCATCACTCTGAATGTACCTCCTTTCCTTCTTCTTCCCCCAGCTGAATTGCTGAGCATGATGCCAGCATATACATATGGAATATCCCACGGGTCAGTTGGGGTCAGCCATCCTGGCTGTGTTGTGTCCCAACTTCTTGTGCGCTCCCACTCTCCTCACTGGTGGTGTGGAGTGAGGAGCAGAAAGGGCCTGACGCTGTGGAAGTGCTGCTCAGCCATAACAAAAACATCTCTGTGTTATCAACACTGTTTTCAGCACAAATCCAAAACATAACCCCAAACAAGCTACTATGAAAAAAATTAACCTGTCCACTCAAAACCAGCACAACTATACAGTGAAGTGGGAAAACAAAGTAAAGCTCTCCAACACTACTCTATTCCTTGACCAGAAGATGAGGCAATTAAGCACTTTTCCTGGTCCCAGGTTAAGAAATCACTTAGAGAAGTGATCCTTGCTGCAGTGTTATGATAGTTGCAAGTATCTTGCAACTTTTTTGCTCTAAGATCTTACTGAAATTTAAGATGACATTCACACACACACAAAACCTAACACCAGCTCCCAAATTCAGTCTTTTATTCTTTTTATTAATGTTTTAAGTTAAGCAATTAACGGCCTAGCTCTGTAGCCAATAAAAATGATTCCTCTGAATATTTTCAAGTAAGTCTTCCATGTACTTTTCCTAGAAATTTAGGTGTGGGACGATGTGTTAATTCCAATGGCGAAGTTGCATAACTGAGATTCTACAGTACTCGGAAAGAAATCCCAAACAAACAAAAAGCTGAGTGTTATCTTTTTATTTCTAAACCTCAATAATATTTCTTCAAGCCTGTAAAAAAAATTTCACTCACTGAAAAAATATTTACATCATTTTCTGTTTCTGGATATTGATTGTTGTTCTGAAAGAAACTGAAATAATGACAAACTCAACAGCTCTAAAATTCATGCACCAGAGATGCTATAAACCATTCCAATTTCTAAGTAATATTTTGTCTAGTATATGCATGTGAATTGTGTTGTTTTCACTCACATGGAATGACAATTCTCTGGGCTAAAAATCAGTAGTATTTTTCCTTGAAGAATATAGACAGATTATTATTTTGCTTTTTTCTATGATATTGTTAAAGGACATAATAAATTATGGCCCTCTTCACCTCCCAGTTTCCAAGTAGTAAAAAGCTCTGCTAGAAGAGGTCATGTTTTCTTAGTTCTGCCCCCCCGCTTTTTTTTATTTTGTATGTAGAGAGGATGTTTGTTTTGCCTCTCCTCTGAGAAATACTGCCACACACTCACTTATTCAGAAGAAAAACCACCTAGGAAAGGATATGCATCTATAATAGGGGTAAACTTGTTTCACTTCATTGAGGACTGCCAATTTAAGGCTGAAGTAAATGTCTCAGATCAGCTTACAAATCTGAAACCTATTTCTGTAACTAGCCTGAAAAGCAGGTTGCAGTTTTTTATCATGTAGAAAAGGTATTCACTATTCAATTTCCACAGCACAGGCACCAGCATAGTTTTGCATTCTTACAGGAGTGAGAAAATGGGCTGTCAGGTCCATATTAAGCCAATTTAAGTGTGAGGCATGTTTCAGGTCACTGTAACATATGGGTAAACAAACTCAGTGCTTTTACCAGCTGGTCACTTCAGAGTAGTACTTGCTTTGTAGCACCATATTTAGATTATTCTGGTCTACCTGTGAGGCCATTTCCAAAAGAATTGGGTGGGACAAAATTTTTGTGGGTCCAGATGAGATGTCTCTTAATATGACAGTAGATGAGCCAAATGTTTACCCATGCTAACTGGGAACTTCACCAAGATTATTGTCATATTGAGCTGCAGACCTCAAAATCTACTCTCCTGCAGATGTGGAATGGAGCAAGTTGCATGTGCAGGTTCTTGCCTGTGTCTGGGTGCAGAAAACTTGGCTATAGTGCCATCTAGATGCCAGGAGAAACGTGTAAGGGCTGGCTGCCCTCACCAGTTCATCATACAGGATCTAGCTGGAAGAATGAAGGTGTGTCGGGAGACTAGGGAAATAAAGTGTGGAGATATCATGCTCACCTCACTGTGGGGTCTACAGAAAGCAAAAGGGAGAAGGCTCAATGAACAAGCTTATTGGTAAAGTTCCATTCCTCCCTAAATTTGCTGGAGGCAACAACAATCTGCTACCAAGTGTGAGTTAAACATGACCTCTTTGGAATGGCAGCCAGTGTTAAAAACCTCCTAAGAGGCTAAGAGTTCAAGTGGGCTTGCTGAATAAGCTGAGGCAGGTCCAGCCCTTGAGAAGGTGAAGTTGTTTGGGAAAATAACTCAAAGGATTCAGGGTTTAATGCTTTGTGGATTTTTTTTTTGCTCTGAGCTGGAAAAAAAACCCCAAAAGTACTGGATAGATATGGTTACAAACCATGCTGCATATGTTTTACCTTCAGCAAAGTTTTCTCCCTTTCATAGTCAGTAGTTACAATGTGCTATTGTGATTCCACAAACGCCTCAGAGGAAGGTATTATCTCTAAGTGCCTCTCTCAACTTATGTGTACACTAGAAAAAGAGAATAATGGAAAGAACTTTTACTGCTGGAATAGTCTGCAATGAAGCTGATTATTTGAGTGTTAGTTTAATTTCACTTGCTTTGCCACAGGTTCAGTTGCTGCAAGAGCTGGCCAGATGTTATTTGATGAATTATTTATTAAGTGTTATTTTTGGAATAAAACATGCTCTTCCTATTAGAAACCCAACTAATAGAATTAACCTAATAATCCATAGATTTGATTCAATTATTTGACCAATTTTCAGAAAGGGTTTCGAATAAAATATTCACTTCTCAGAAGGCTAAGAATATATTCCCAGCCCCTCCACTATACAAAAATAGAGTTCAGTACCCAGCTAAACCAGCAAAGGCCTGGAGCTGGCCTTAGAAACCTATGCCGATGTGTACCAAATAAAATTCTTCAGTTCTGGCAGTCTTGGCTTTAAATTTGCTCTTCTCCTGTGTGTTGGAACAATATGTCCCTTTTAAGTCATAGGATCATAGAATCATAGAATATTCTGAGTCGGAAGGGACCCACAAGTATTGAGTCCAACTCCTGGCCCTGCACATGACCATCCCCAAGAGTCATACCATGTGCCAGAGAGCATTGTCCAAATGTGCCTTAAGGTCTGTCAGGCTTGGGGCCATGACCACTTCCCTGGGGAGAGTGTTCCAGTGCCCAACTATCCTCTGGGTGAAGAACCTTTTCCTAATATTCAACCTAAACTTACACAGAGATCAAAAAAAGATCCCGCATTTAGTTACCCTAGTTTGCTAAACACTCAAGCCTAAATCTCACCCTGGTTTTAAGAGAATTTGTCATACCTTGAAGAGTTTGCTGAGTATTTTCAGGCTACCAAAACCAGGACAGATTCCACTTACACTTGGAATTATTTTTTTTTTTTAAGATGGTGTTTTTCATTTTAAAACTTTTTCAAGAAGATTAAGAGATGCCATGGAAGGATAGGTGAGAAAAATTTCATTTGCTCTTTAAATCTCTTAAAACTACATTGGTTTTAAGCTTCTCGTGACTCCTCTCAGTCCCTCTGCAAAACCAGACCCAAAATCTTCCTGCAAGATCAGAAAACCCATCAGAGTTTGATGGGAGAAAGATGAGGATGGAGGAATGATGGAGGAGGGATGGAGGAGGGATGCCCTGGGTGGCAGATCCGGTGTCCCCGGCCCCAGCCCCCTCGGCTCCATCTGTCTCGGCTCTGCCCGGCTCAGCTGGGCATGAGCCAAATGGCCATGATCTTAAGAGAGGAAACCTTTCTCTGTCCCCCTGATTCTTCTTCAGCTCAGCGAGGACACAGGGGGGATGTTACTCACAGGACGCAGAGCTCCCACGACGGTCCCATCTCTCTTGCAGCCAATATCAGTGCTGGCACTAAAATTCTGGGGGGGGGGGGGGGGCCGAA
>VZRE01001172.1:13668-51342 GCA_013396775.1 Cephalopterus ornatus
GGGGGGTCAGAAATTCAGCCGTGGTGTCTGACATCCTGTTCAGCGATTTGCTCTAAAGTACTGAAAGGGAGCAATGTGCTGCTGAGACAAGTTATTTTCCTCCTTCTACTGACAAAGCTAAGAATCTCCATACACACCATGAAACATAGATCTTTCAGTGATTTAGAAAATTTTCTATAACTCCAGTGCAGAGCAAGGTAAGAAGGCCTTGCTCTAAGTAATTTAGCTACAAACTAAAGCTGTGCTGTGAGGGTCAAAAGTGGCTGAGCAGAGGTTGGCATAGGTTCAAACTACACTCTTGTTCAGGAGTTGAATACCCAGGTGAGACTTCAGGTCACAGTCTATGGCAATTTTCCTAGGATAATTCATCTGCTGAATTATTCATGGCTGAAGCTATGAGAATCTATGTATTGATTTACAGCACATGATATTGGAGTTTTGCTTATTGGATGGTTTTTCCTAATATTTACAATTTTATACAGTCCAGTAAGAATTTTAAAAGCAGCTTGCCAAGAGTAACAATGTTGCTACTGTTCATTCTCATATTCTCTCCTGCCTGTGGGAAACAGGGTATAATGAGATAAATTTAATGTCCTTCAGTATATCTCCCTTAGGAGATCATGGAAAAAAAGGATATTCACCCTTAAAACTTGTGAAGAACATTAGCAGGAGGAAAAGATCCGATGAAAAAAGATGTTTTCAGGAAAGAAGGAGATAAATGGGTATCTGACAGGACTAACAAGGAAGACAAAGTGTTTGGTTTTTGTACTATTGACCTGCAAGAGACATCAGTGAAGAGCTTTCTGCAAAGAGTGGAGATCATAAGCAAGAGGAAAATTTAAGGTATCTCTTATCAGAACAAGACCAGCCTGACATTTTGAAATCTCTTAAAGATGAAGATGAAGAATTTTTTTTGAGCTACTTTGGGGCTTAGCATCTCATTGTACTTTTGCTATTTGTTATGAAATGTGAAAACAAATTTGAATTCTTCTCTTGTGACTCAGACTTGTGATTTAGTAATAAAAAAAGAGAGAAAAAAGTGTGGTTTGTTAACTACCATTTGCCTCAGTACTCAAAAAAATCTTGAAGAGTTAGATGTAATTGTAACCACTTCAGAGTCAGTGAAATTCAAAAGGTCAAAATGATTATGGTAGGAAGAATTTGACCTATGCTTGCAGCAGTGCCAAGTAATTACAGACCATACGTATACTAGCAGCTTGAATTAGCTAAAAATATGTATTTTGACTCAAAATACTACCTTATAACTTTTCTATGCAGATATCTCCCCTACATTTTAGCTTGGTGTCACCAGTTAGCTTCTTTGATAAGTGGCAGTAAAATTACCACACTTATTTTTAATTCTTCCATATCAAAAAACCCCACCAAACCAAATCAGAAAAGAAGAGTAGGTGCTTGCACCATTGTTTTACACAGAAACAAACAAATGAAATAAAACCCTAAAAACCAACTCTAAAAATCTGTCCACACAACATATACGGCAAAACATAGTTCCTGGACTAAAGAGTTAACGATTTAAATAGGATAGAAGCCCAAATAAATTGAAGGAAAAATAACACACAGCAGATAAACTGGTTGGATATATCACACAGTAATTCAAGACTGGGGGTACAAGCAGTCTTTTAAGTGCCCTTAGTCACACTTCCTTACTCTGTCTGCTATCCTCCTTTCTCTAATAACCAGAGAAGAGCACATGCCTCCTCAGAAACCATTCTAATTCCTCACCTTTTTTGTTCTTTGGTTTTGTTTTAAACAATTTTGCCTATTTCTTACTAAACAATGCTTTGTCTTCCTTTCATTTTAAAATATGTTTTGCATTACATATCCTACAGAAATTTAATACAATTCTCATGAAATGGATAAAGTTTCATAAGTGCCTTACCTTTCTCAAGTAACTCAGGGAACAGAGAATGAGAATGAACATTTTAATTCAGAAAGGAAGGAAAACTGCATTCCATCTGCCCTTCCCCTCCACCCACATTTAAATTTTTTTTTGTCCCTTCTTATTTGCTTTTGCTTTTTTTTCCTCCCAAACAACCTTGTAGAGAAGAGGGATTAAGCTATCAAGTTGACATTTGCCATAGAAACAGAGTTACTAAGGAACACGCTGAAGGATGAAATGGCAAACAAATTCAGAAAATCACAGAGGTAGAGGAAATTTTTCAGTGTGCTTTTTTATTTTGTTTTCCTGCCAAGGTGGTTAATACACTCCTGCAGGAACTAGGGATTGTAGTCATGGCTGAGAAGAGCAAAGCAGAGCTGATAGTGCTGGCTTAGAGCGCCCAAATAGTCACCAATACCACTTCATAAACCCACTGGTGACACAGAGACAAAAGAAGGTAGTCTGGGCATTTCAGCTGAAACTGAAGCAGTACATGGGCAGTCACAGAGGACTCAGAGACGTGGTGTGTCACCCTGCATAATAGCATTGAGCTCTGAGGTAAATGTTTCTTTCTACTTGGTGAGAGGAAAAGAATCCTTTTTGCTATGTTAGCAAGTGACTGTCTCGAAGTAAATTTTTTTCTTCTCACCATCCTTCAGGATTTTATCTCTAACCCAAGAGCATCATTATACATCATCACTGGAAAAAAAACCCCTGACAACTTCACAGAAAATATTGCATCCTCTATTTCAGTCTCTGAGGCTCCTACTCTACTTGAGTAACAATGGTGATAGATCTCTATTAACATCCTACAGCTCCATTTGTTTTGCTTTCAGTGTTAAATTTGATAAAAACTTTTCATAGAATTGTGAGAAATATTGCATCTGGAATCAAATGGATTATTTTGCCTCTAACTGCAAATGTTCCAAATTGTAAAGAATAAAGGACAGTATTAGCATATTCTTTGTTGCATGTACCACAAAAAAGATTTTTGTGAAGAAACACTACAGCCACACTCCCAAGGAAGAAATGGAAGGGCTTCTAGCAACTGTTTCTGAATAGCTCCCACATGATTTAATAAATACATGAATATAATAAATAAGTGCCCTGACTGTGAAGGCCTGAGCACTCAATGGCTCTTATACTTCAAGTTAAATACAAACTGTGAACCTTCACTTTAAACTCTAGTCTTGGCCAGTGCTAGCTCCAGGTTTCTTGCACTAAAGCTTACTGACCAGACCTATGGTCTCAGCAGAATAGCCACCACTCAATCATCAGTCAGTGTCATTGGCCCTGCTCTCACTCTGGCGTTAAGAGCCACAGGAGAGGGCAGCAGAGTAGCACCCTCAGTGGGCAAAGAGATCAGTGATTTTGGAATAAATTATGATACTTAGCAGAGCTTGTGTGCCATTTATGTTTCCTTCATGTCTTTTATTTTTGCAAAGCCTCAGGATACATTTTCCAGTGAGTAAATACTTTTGAATAGAAACCCTTCCATTTAATCATTGGCACGACACTTCTGCCTTTATAGCTGTATTGACACTGTCCAAATGTTTGTAGTAGTAAAAGCTCACTTTCATCAAAAGTCTCTCAAAAAATGTAGTGTCTGAGGAGGTATAGTGAAAAATATTTTACATAAATTACTTCTGATTTTTTAAAGGCTTTCACATTATGTCCCTATTAGATACTAAAGTAGTATCTAACTACTTTATCAAGACAGTATGCAACTCTCTGGCAGACAAAAGATTTTAGCTTAAAAAACAGCCTTGAAAGTATGAAGCCTAGAGGATATTTGTATTTCTATAAGAGAAAAACATCTCAGGCTTCTAACAATAAATTAACAGTGCCTCACAGTCACTGGGCTGAAGATGCTCACCACAGAAATAAGAACCTGTTTGGGTTAGTTGATGAGGGTTTCAAGACTGGGATGACAGCAATGAAACCTATTTGAAATATACAAAGACATTTTTCAAAAGTGTCAAAGAGCTCAGGAAGTGGAGATTTAAAGAAATCTGCAAAGAATGAGAGAAAGACTCATGTTCACAAGGATAACTTTCTAGACAATTGTGGGCAAAATGTGTTAGAAGATAAAAATATTCCTAACTTTGTGGGGTGGGGTGAAGCAGAAATTGTACTTCATTTTAATTTCCTTAGAGAGTCTGCTATACAGATAAACCAGGGATTGTATCCACTGATGCAGAAACACACTTATAGGGGCAACAGCTTAAGCAGCATGTTTGTGCTGTTTGGAAGCAGAACCAGGAAAAAACCTTGAAAGACATGGGTTTTACTCAGCTCCAGCTGCTTGGCAGTTAGTGTCTTGTATAAATCTCACTTTATTTACAGAAAAAAAGTAAGGACCATTACTTTGCAGGCATATCATTGCATCCTGCATTTTTTGATAGAAATCTGAAGATTGGATATCACTGTGTGAAGTAGCAATCCACTGGTCAATGACTAGTGGGATACTATATCAACTAGTGGAAATTGGCTCGGGGTGGGTGAACCCGTCGGCCCAGGGAGTTCAAAGACAGAAAATTTTCCTGTTACCTAGTACAATCTGATAAAAAATGTGTGGGGTTTTTTTTTTATTATTTTTATTTTTAAGGTTAGATTAATGTAAGACTGGAGGTAAGAGAGCAAAACTATATCAAGGAATTGTCTTCATGCAACCTGGGGTGCTTTACAGCAAACACAGTGGATGGCAAACAGCCCCTTAGAACTCAGAACATTTCCCAGTGCCCTTTATGTACACCTGCAAATCAACACCTGAACTCATGAATATATAAATAACTGAAATGTGCCTTACAGGCTCCAGTCCTCCCAAACTGGCTCACACTCTCAGGCAACTTGTGCAAGCTGTCGCCTTCGACTGTTCTCCTGAGTTGGTACATAAAGACATCAGGAAGTCAGAAAACCCTTCAGCTAAGTCTTCTTTGCCATTTGCAAAACATTTTCCCAAAAAATTTAGAAAATTCCTCTTCTAGTTCATTTGCAAAGTGTAAGAGGACATGTCTCCCTGTCAACATTTCTTTTGGCAGTCCGTTTGCTTTGATAATGGCATCACCCATGATGAAGGAATTTTGTGACTTGAAATAGTTAGATGAAAAGTTAGGACAAATTTACTCTGGCCTTGTTTGTGAGAATTTACATGTTTTGCTTTTGACCAGCTCCAGTTCTTACCAGGAACATTTGGATGGCAGTAAGTAGTGTCTAAATATTACAGAATCCTCAGACATAGTTCATAGGCAGTATTTTTTCCCTCTCTTGGAGAAGCTTCAGACAAGCTCAATATTTTGCTGTGAGGATCCCCTCCAGACATGATACAGATAACCAACCAGAATTTATAAGAAAATTACTCCACTAAAGAGAAGGGCAGATTTCCACTGACAAACATGATGGACCATTTGGAAGGGCAGTCTCTACTTCAGGTCAGAACTCAGCTGGATTCAAGTGGTGACCTAAATTTTGGGGAGCTCTGTGGTAAGTGCTTCTCACAAATGGCAATCATAAAACAAGGACCTTTCTCTGAACCTTTTTGTTGCAGATTTGGTAAGGATGGCAAAGATTTTCCCTTTTGTGGCAATGAGCCCGTGTCAGTCTCCACGGCTCACGCCACGGTCCTAAACCATACCCTATGATATAGTTTTTACATGGCGGTAAACTTCCAGACCAGTGTGACTGATGCCAAATGCTGCTCCGACAATGTTTCCTCTTAATTTATTAAATTCGTTCCAGCTCTGTGGTGGCTTTGGAAGTCAGTTACTCAAAATCTGGCAGCAGCCAAGTAGAATCAAGTGATTTTCATAATGTATTTTAAATTAAAGTCATAAAGAAAAATCACCCTTATTAAGTGCTTGAAGTGTGCTCTTTCCCAATGCCAATTCCTTTGAAAATGTACATGCTGACTGTATAGCAATACTTTTTCCTGAGAAAGTGCTGTCAAATGCTATTAGATAAATTTGTTTTCTGTGGTTGTGGAGTAGAGTTAGTCGCATTATTTGTTTCAAGTAAATTATCCAATTCATCTTTTTTTTATGACTACATTATTTCTGACTGGGATCTATCATTATTTGACTGCTTCTACAGAAATCAAATATTCTCTGAGGAATAATTTTTTTTCCACATTCTCCCTCCTTATTTGTCTTTCATCCTTTGTCAAAAAAATTAACTGGCATATTGTATGAGGCTATTTACTTCTGTTCTTTAAGTAACTTTTAGAAAATCATCAGTTCAAAGCAGAGCTTTTCGGAAATTCCCTGCAATGTTTATGCTTTCCAAACCAATTTTATTCCCTCAATAATTCAGACATGCTGATGAAATTTTCATCTGATAACCCATCATAGGCAGAAATTAAAAAAAGCCAAACAGACTGGAGCATAGGTATCCACCATCCCAGGTGAGTCCCTGGGCTATAAAGTCACAAATTGTAATTGAATGGGGTTTTGGGGTTTGTATGATTGGTTGGTTTCTTTTGTTTTTTCGCTTGGTTGGTTTTACTGTTAGGAGAGAAAGATTATTTCATTACAGGTAGCATTTGCATTCCGATCTATGTTTCCCAAATCAGAAATACCAAAAACTGCACAGATGCAGACAGGTCTGACACATTGCAGGCATGTCAAAAGAATTACCTGGAGCAAACCTAGAAACCAAGAACAAACAACTACTAGAGGATCTTCCTCGGTTTTTGCAGTTAGTACATGGATTCATCTGCTGAGATAGTTCTCCATCCTGAGCTATAAATGCTAGCTCCAGTTCCAGGAGGCAGCATAACAGGCATGTGTGACCTGATCACAGGTCTCAGCCAGATCTCAACAAGGTCTGTCACCACTGCTTCTCCTTCCAGAGCTAGTGATTTCAGCACTTGTCCCACAATCATTGCACCACATCATTTTGCATGACACCATTGCTTATCTACCATCCCTCTTTGTATCTGAGAGAGTAAGTGCCATAGCTGCTCCTTTTAATACTTCTCGATTGGTGTCCCACCTTTCAACAGGTCAATGCTTGCTGCTCCCTCATCCCTCACTGAATTTTTCTTGTCTCATGAGCAACAACTGCCCTGCTCTTTGCTCCTTCAGGCAGCAGTAGTCTTCTGCCTGCCAAGTCAACAGTCCTCTGGCTAGGGAACATCTCTATCTCCCATTTCTCTTGCAGCAGTCCCAACTAAAATTGCCCAAATACCTCTTTTAAATATTTTTAAAAATTATATTTTACATAATATAGACAAGTGCTCTTCCATGTCCTTAAGGTGGATTTTGGAGTGCTGGTTCACAGCGAACTCAATATGAATCAGCAGTGTGTGTGTCCTGGCAGCCCAGGCAAAGAGCCACATCCCAGGGTGCACGAAACCAGCCTACCAAAACCAGGTGATTATGCCACTGTTCTAAGCATTGGTGCAACCTCCATGGTGAGTACTGTGCAATTTTGGGCCCCACAATTAAAAAAAAAATATTGTAAAGTACCCAAATGTACTCAGAGGAGGGTAACACAGCAGTATTGAAAGAGCTGGAAGAAATGTCCTGTGAGGAATGTCTGAGGATGTTTGGTTTGTCTAATTTGGAGAAAAGGAGGCTGAGTGGTAACCTCATTCCTCTTTACAGGTTCCTGAGGAGGGGGAGTGGAGACGGAGGTGTTGAGCTCTTCTCCCTGGGATCCAGTAATAGGACACAATGGAATGGTTCAAAGCTGCAGCAGGAGAGGTTTAGTCTTGACATTAGGAAATGTATCTTTACTGAGAGGGTGGTCAAACATTGGAAGAGTCTTCCTGGAGATGAGTTTGATGCCCCAAGCCTGTTGCTGTTTACGAGACATTTGGACAACGCCTCAAATAACCTACTTTAACTTTTGGTCAGCCCTGAGCTGAGCAGGCAGTTGGACTAGGTCATCCTGGTAGGTCCCTTCCAACTGAAAATATTATAACCTAGTCTTGCTACACAGAGATGTTCAATCCATTTCAGCTCAAAAATTTTCAATCCAACTGAATACCTGGGTGCCAGTCAGTTGGACACTGAAAAAACCACAAAACACAGGAAATTTGCTTATTCTGCCCAATATCTTTAAGCGTATATATGCATTCCAATGAAAATAGGTATTCCTTGAAGTTGAAGTGCTGTTCTATGTATGCCCAACAAGAATCCCTCTAACCCTTCCAAAATAATACCTCTGAAAATTGGGCTAGATCTATGGGCCCAAATATATCACAATATTTCTGCTTTTATTCACTTTCTTCATCCATGCAGTAAGTTGATCCTATTTCTTGGCTTCTCTAGTCATTGTTTACATTTAACATCCCTTTTGTAATATATAATTCCATTAACTACTCTCTTGAAGGCACTTGTTCTTACCTTGGATAAACTACTGAGCAAGTATTGTCTGAAAGTGAATGGTGTGTGATAGGGCAGGGACACAGTCCTTTCAAAAAATGCCAAGAAATCGCTATTTCCCAGGCTCACTCTGCTGCTGCTGTTTCTGCAATTTGTTTGCCAAGAGAGGAGATCACTCTTATTGGCTCTTTCTTCGTGAAAAGTGGTCACATTAGCCTGGCTATTTTATAAGTCCATCCTCTCCTAAGCAAAGTACAACGATATTCAGTGCTCTTTATGTTCTGATTTTAATCTCTGATGTTCCCAAGTGCAGGAACATAAATTCCTATACAAAAGCATAAGTGTCAGGAGGAAGTCCTTTAATCTAGCAGATAAAAGTGTAACAAGATCCACTGTCTGGAGTTTGAAGCTAAATAGTAGCAAAGCTAAAATTAAAGTCACAAGTTGTTGCCTTTTTCTTTATTTTAACAGAATAGTTAATCATTTGAACATGTCCTGGAGGTGCTGGATAGTGAATTTCTTACCACTTAAAACCCAGAACAAGGCAGAGCAAGGATGTGTATGGAGGAGTGATTCAGCCAGCTTTTTTTTCAGTCATGCCTAAATTAAGAGATCAGTGTCTCTAGTCCCTCTAAAGTCTAGAGAAAAGGAAATTCAGGACAAGGGGGATGCTGAACCAAAGCCTAACAGCTGATCTAAATGCCTCTGCTCAGTGAATGCAGGCTATAAAGAGTAGAATAGAACAGAACAGAACAGAACAGTTGAAAGGGACCTAAAATGACCATGTAGTCCAATGTTTGACCACTGCAGGGTTGACCAAAATCTAAATCATACTGTTAAGGTTATTGTCCAAATGTCTGAAACACTAACAGGCTTGGAGCATCCACAACCTCTCAAGGCAGCGTTGCTGTATTATTGATTAGCACTATGTAGCTAGTCTACACTTGGATGGGACAGATACTATGATGAACTATTCCAGTCGGATCAGGCCTCTATAAAAATGTGCTCCCTTCACCCTTTAATCATCCTACATGCACTGCAGAGAAGATTCAGTAATGCATGCAACACCCCTCACCCCCACGCTGATCTGAACAGCTCCGTAAGACTACTACAGACAGTGTAGAGTGCAGGGAGATAGATGGAGTAGGTACTGCAGAAAGATGGGACAAACGTGTGCCTGCTGTAAACCACGTTTTCCTTGAGTTGTATCCAGGACATCCAACACTGCGCTCCCAGCTCGGGCTGAGTCAATGTCAATGCTGACACCACAGAAACCTGCTGACTACAGCCAAGCTCTAAAATATTGTTGTCCTTACATCTGCTTGAACACAAGATTTGCTTTCCAAATCTAGACACATGATGAAGGTTTCCTTCTTCTCTGTTTTCAGTGCTTCCACACAGTACCAAATTCTACTCTTGTTCGTCGTTAAACATCTAAGCTGAGGGCAAATAGTGAAAATCTGCTCAGTTGGACTGTGAGGACTGTAAAAGAGAGTATGTCTTCCTCTTTTTCTGCTGCACAGAAATCAGCCTGCTATTCTGCATACAGCCACCTTTCCTGCCCATCCCCACTCCCTCAGCACTGTGCCATGGCTGATGCCAGACAAAGCTCTGATGAAAAATCTTCAGCTAAGCCTTCCCCAAACATAAGATAGATGTAAGGAAAATTACAACTGGGCACGTCTCTCTTTTTTTCTTTTTCTTTTAGACACTAAAGGCAAGGTTGAATTTTCAAGCTGAGAGGTAAATAATACACGTAAAATACTTCCCTCAAGAGTGAAGAAAAGTCAAGCCACAATCTAAACTTCTAAGAGTTCCACGTGACAGCCCAAATACGGGGGAGAATCTTAAGGAGTGTGAAACATCCCTGATCTCTTATCTGAAATGAGCCATGCTGATACAGAGCAGCTGGAGACAGGCAATGATGATATACACATAACAGATCTATATTTTGCCCTGAGCAGAGCTGTTCCTGGCTAACTGGAGGGTAGTAGGAATATAACCTCCTCCTTCTTTACAGTTCAGAGATTGTAAAGGCAATGTATTAACAAAACAAAACAAAACAAAACAAAACAAAACAAAACAAAACAAAACAAAACAAAACCAAACCAAACCCAGAAGATACAGACAAGGAGAGAGACAAGAGCACAGAGGAGGCCCGCAGGGAAAGAAAAATATTCAAACAATGAAGTGAGGGTGAGGCTGGCAAACTTTATGGCAGTGAAACAACAGATGGACTGTAGTTTTAGTGATTCATCACACAGATGGTTCAGCAGATGGATTCTGTTGGATTCATACAGCTTAGGTGGAAATTTCAGCTGCTGATCTTGACAGGCAGGGCAGCTTCAGCAGAGACAGTATCCTTGCTTTGCCTGCCTTTGTACATGTCCTGTTCTCACACAAACTGGCAGTGCAGGGACAATGCCATGTGCCACAATATTAGCCAGCCTTTGCACTCCTTACATGCCACATAGATTCAGATTTTCTCTGTCGGTTTTAGGAAGGAAAAAGTTTGCTACAAATGAATTTACCACTTCATTTCTGCCAGCCAGTTAAGTGACAAATGTTGTTCCATTGGAAACAAAGATGTCTACAGATTGTGATGATTTCTTTTTACAAAAGAGTCTGTCAGTTTGGATGGCATCTTTGACAGAGTATAAGTTCTCTGAGAGATGAACCATCTTCCCACTTTACACTGTAGGGGTCTAGTTTCCCAAATAGCTTGTGAGTACTAATGTAATAAAGAGAAATTAAAGCACAATAATACTCCTGACATACAACAAAACACTTCCACCTAAATTTTTCACTTGTGGAAGCTCATGGGACTTCTGGATATGTAGGAAAGAAATTTCTGACCATCTTTCTTCTAAAATACATCTCACAAGCTAATCAGGCAGACTAGCACATAACTAATAATTTCTTTCACATATAGAAGTCACCTTGCATGTACTCTTCTCAACAGCCTGTCTTGACTTCAGATTCCGGTCTCTTAATACAAAGGTTGAGAGGAGCAAGAAAATCTTTATACACATATTCAGGAGATGTTAAGTATAGACTCTCCATGTCTGATATTAAAAAAAATCTAGAGAAAATACAAGCAGCCGAAGGGCAACAGTGAATAAATAAATGTCAAAGGGAGGTGGGAAGGAAAACAATGGGAATAAAACAAGAGATTTGGGTCAAGATCACTTCTAGAGACAAGCAGTAGAAGAGATCCTGTTAGGGATTCATACGAGGTACTGTAGGTTTTGGACTTGGATAGAAATCTTCAGTGTTATTAAGTGAGAAATATTATCATTGACATTAGGGAGAGTCTAGATGATCAGATATAAACTGAAGCAAAACTGCTATTAATGAGGTAGACCCAGATATGCCTAGAGATAATAGCTGACCCACTTTGTCACTGTACTTTCTCTAAAGCAGTAGGAGATGACAATATTGTAGATTTTTGTTTTGGTAAATAATAAGGCCTTTTAAAAATTACTTGAGTATGATAAGACTCAGAATGTACTTTTTTTTTTCTCTTTTTTTTTTTTTTAAGCCATAAGAGCAAGAAGAAATTAAAGAAAAGAACAACCTTCTAAATAATACTCTCAGCATTAATTAAAAGGATCTGCTGAAGGAAAAAGTGCACTTTTTAGCAAAGAAATTTATCTGTGTCCAGAGTTGAAGACACTCAGTAAGAAAAAAACCCCAAACTTAAAAAACCAACTAAACAAGCAAATCATCACAAGGCCACATTTCAGCCTGCAATTTCACTTCCAACACCACCTCTGTTCCCACCACTTGTCCTGGAGCATCCACATGGCACTATGCACCCTTAGAGAAGGCTTCCAGAGGCACTGAAGAAAAATGGAGAACACTAAGAAAAGTTTTCTACTTTTTGATCTAAGATATCCTTATATCTAATAGTTAGCAATTGAGTTCTCAAATTCCCATGTTTTAAGAGAATTGAGTGTTTATAAAGTGGGATGAAGGGGAAAACAAACATTTGATTCTGAAATGCCAAATCTATAGAAACACGTGTTCAACCTCCATAAAAACAAATGTGACATCAATCCTCGGAGGGAGCTTTCCTTGGGATATCTGAGGCAGCTAAGCAAGAGGACTGCTCCTACTGACCCTAAATAAATATGTGTTTTTCATCAAGCTAGAAAACACAAAATGTATCCTTGCACTTAATTGGATATTTCTTTTAGCAAAGGTAAGGGGATAGGACAAAGTACAAATCTTCGCACTAGTAGCCAAAGGTTTTGATAAAATGAATTTCATCCACAATGCTGTTTTCCATCCTTTGCGTACAACATCTTTTTAATTTTTCAATCACACTGTAACATCCTGCTTTCTTCTATTCAGAGTATCTCACTGCACAGTAGCAGTAGAGATGACTTCATGTTTCACAGGAGGAAAATGCTCTGGCCTTTAGGGTGTGAAGAAATGTTTCCTTTCATTTCTGCGAGTAGGAAATATACAGAAGTAGTATGCTCTTTTTCAAGTATTAACACAGTCATTTTCATTTTGAAAGGAAATGGCCTCCATGTCAAGTGCTCAAAGGGTGAATTTTCAAAGGCAAAGTGACTTTCTCTCAGAAAGCCAAGCAGCTTCCATGTCATCACAGCATTTCAACCAGCAAGTGTCATGAACTGCTAAGATGGGGCCAGAAGCTGTTGCAGTTTTGAAGCAGAGCCTCAAAGACTTGCATTTAAAATGCTTGCCAGCTGAAATATTTTTGTACAAACGTAAAGCTACTGAGAAACAGAACAAGGCACAAGGCACCACCAGGCAACACTGTTCAGCTAAATCCTACTTCTGTTACAAAACCCCTTCGTTTGGGAAAATATTCTTGATCTGCCAAATGGAAGGAAACGAACCTGAAAACTAACAGAGCCCTGAGAGTGTCCCTCCCAAAATTGCAGAATAACTCAGTTTTATTGCTGTATTTGTGTGCAAGGAGGGCACACAACAGACAGTGTTTTGCAGGCATTTGGCATGCAGCCTGTCTGGGGCAGAGGGCTGCACAAATCAGTCCTTTCAGCCCTTGCACAGCTCCATACTTAGGAAAAAACTCAAGGCCTTACTCTGCAAAGATCTGAGGCATGGATGAGAAAAGCAGCTCTCTCTGGTCTTTTAGATCAGAAAGGAGATGAAAAAGACTCTGAAGTGGCCTCTAGATGAGTCTTCTAGCACAAAAGCCCCTTAGAGGTGCATAGCATATTCTTCACTTGAGCCTTTTAGTGACTTCAGTCTCCTGATGGCCCTTAAAAGTGTCAAAAATTGTCACCATCTTTTTTTCTTCTAGGTCTTAGCAATGATACTTCAGCATGTTTCCAGGGGAAGGTTCCTTCCTGACTGTGATTAGCAGCTAGAGCACTTTATTTTTTAATCCCATAAATTTGCCCAAAGATGTTACCTCCAAGGCTGAATCTGCTTCATTTTTGTACAAAGGGGTATTGAATATCTTGCAATATGGTATTGTAATTTTTAATTGAAAAGATGTTTCATTATACAGCTCATCACATTAAAATTTTAAGATTCCAGAATTAACAGTTTTCTGTGACACCTGCATTGACCCAGGCACAGGGCAGAGATGTTAAAGCCATCAGAGGATCCTTCTATTCTACATATTATGCTGTTTGTTCTCTTTATCTCCCTTTTCTCTGGAGGTAAAATAATACAGGCAATGTTTTCTTATGCTCTGTGTTAGCTAGGCTGTATGTTTCATTATTGATAATAAAGTCTATGAAGTAGACCTTACATCTAGGATGGCTTGGGGTTTATTGGGTTTTTGTTTAGTTCATTGGTTCTTTTTTTTTTTTTTTAATTTCCAGATCTAGGTTCTCAACCACCTTCTTAAGTATCTCGTATCGTAACTGTGTCTTTCTCACAAGCTATCTGCTGTACTACCTGCAGCTAAGAGAGATGGGTTAGAAAAATGAATTCAATGTGCAAGTTTGCCAGATGCACATCTGATGATCTAATTGTTCCCAGCTGAGAACAGACTCATAAATCAGGCTACAAGCATTTCAGAAACTTTTCCAAACAAAGGGCAAATTACAAAGCAGTCACTTCTCTCCCTACTGTGTATCCTATGTACCACACACTGGTAGTGGCAATGGCTACAGAAGAGGAAAAGCATAACTGTTTCCTCTTGTTGATGATGGGTTCCTTAAATCCTACAAACGTTTTGCTACTTGCCTACTGAACCATTCAGAAGTGCTGGTTATTCTCCACCTTACTGTTGTGTGTTGTCTTTCCAACTGCAAGAACTTTGGGGCAAGACTGTGACTTTCTCTGTATATTTTCAACTTATGTACTTCTGTGCCCTGAATTCATTAGTCTCTGGATACCACCTGTGTGTTGCCATAGCTTGTGACTGTGGACATGAACACCACTAGGATTCATGATGACTATACCTGCATTGTGCGGGGGAAAAAAAACTCAGAAATTGAGGTTTTATAATTCTGGCAGTCAAGGTGCCTGGAAGGAGGTAGGTTTGGAGCTGAATTACTTTGAAATTGATTCATTTTAGAACACAGCCGTCTTGGCCAATATTGTCAAATGATAACTTTATGGTAAATACTACAGGTTCTGGTCATGTACATTCAAAATAATGCCTATACCAGAGATAAATGCCTATCTCTCCATAAAAACAGCAAGCTTATAATTGTTTGGCATGGAGATTGAAGGAAGCAAGTCCAGTATGTCAAGATCTCTGGAGTATATCTCAGGGCCAGGAGTTGGATCCTTGTGGGCCCCTTCCAACTCAAGATATTCTAGTCTAGTCTAGTCTATAAAAATCCCTACTAGGAAAGAGAGACTTGACCATAAAGACAACATATATCATCTATGTAGAAAGCATCTCCTGACCAATGAATTTATTTAGTGTGTGAATGTTTTAAACATCAATGTAAGGTATCACACTACTAAAAGCTTCCTGTGTTTGCTTTACCGTTCCATATAGATACATTTATTTAGCAAAGAACTGGAGTGTGTCCTCCACAATCATCTTTGATCCTGTAATATATTAAATCAATTGTAACAGTGCAAAAACTGAAGGCCCATACTTGACCCAGTGGTTTTTAGACATATCCCAAAGGGTCTTGAATGGGAGCTCAATCATTCAGAGATCTTCATATAGGTGCTGGAGAGAGAAACACATCTCTTGAGGGCAATATAGTCCACTGAAGAGCTGACCTGTCCCCCACAGGAAAATAGTAGGTATTCAGCACACAATTTTTCACTCACCCTTTAATTTGGTAAAATGAGGCCAAAACTCTGCTCTGTAAGCCCTGATGGGGTCATGCATGTCATGAGGAGTGTTCTACAATCTCATTTCCATCTAGAAATGGTTTATTTAATCCAGAAATTGTGTCAGCCAGAAGGTATATATCACAGATTGTTTAATTTCACAAATATGAATATACACCTTCCCTAATTTTCCTTCAGTTTTTGATGACACTTGCTTGACTGTTTAATTAATTTTGCATTATTTTTCTGTCGTCTTTTTTTTTGAAAGAACTCTCCTTCTAACGTGATCAGTGATATGAATTCTGAATTTATTATAAGAGAAAATAGAGAATTAAAAAACAGGACTTAAACAAGAATGTGCCTCTCACTGAAAAACTGCAAATCTCTCACCAGAAAGTGCCTGACCAGAGGATATATCACAATATCTCTATTTTACCTCTGTGTTACAATCAATCAGCTATTTTGAAGTTCACCTTAAGTTTTACTACAGGAATTGATTTTAAGATGTGAATTAGGTAGAAATGGCTTCCATGACTTTATTAAAAACTACATATATTGGATGCTTTCCCTGCAGTCTACTTCCCTGGTATCTACTCAGAAAAGCAACTCTGTTTGTTTTTTTTATTTGCACAATTTTTGAACATTACCCTAATTTTTCTTTCCTTTTCCTGATTTCCACTAAATATCTAACAGCCTTTATTAAATGCCACACTCCCAGGCTATACATGATCACCTCCAGATCTGCTGGCTTTAATTCCAAGTTATTGGAATTAATTAATATAGACTCCATGTATTTCATCTGTCAGTCAGAGCACTGAGTCAGCTTGAAAGTCTGTTAACCAATGGATAAAATGGTTTAAAGTGCCAACGTAACTTATGAACTTGCATCCTATCTACCAACTAAAGCTCACTTCTGAGGTACCTTGATGCTTCTAAAATACTATTGATACTCACTCAGCTGATGTATGCAACTTCACACCAGGTGCTATAAATCACAGAATTGTGTGCTTCTTCAGATTTAGGTGTAGCACAGTCATTTCCTTATCTCCAAAACGCTGATCACAAGGAGGAACAAATGTATGCTGCAACTGGCATCCTGACATATGCTGTGTGAAGTAAACACCTGCACTTGAATACAGTTACTTCGAACACAGTGAGCTGGAATGAGAGAGGTTGAATGTACCAGGTGAAAAAAAAATTGTATCTTATTTCCAGCAAATCATTCTTTAAGCCTGATGAAATTTATTTTCATCTCCATGCTTTTCATACTGCCCTCTGCCCCTAAAAATCTTCTGCTCTCAGACTACTGCCTCTGCTGAGATGAAAAATAACTTGTAGCAAATGACTTTATTTACTTGTGGCATCATAAGCTGCTCTTGAGTTATTCTCCATTTTAGTGGCAATGAGTAGACATTGTTGACTTCAGGCATTGAACTAAATAATTTAACCGTAATAGCACCACTAAACTTAACATAATTATGTCATGTTAAAAACGCAGGGTTATAGTCTGTTGTCATTGTATTGTAATTCAGGCTGTAAAGATTCATCTGCCCTGCACATAGTAAAAGCGAAATAAAAATAAATAAATAAAAAAATTTGCAAACTCTTCATAGCACCAAGGGCAGATCACTAACAACTCTGACTTTATATCCTTTCAAAACGAGATTTTAAATGAGAACCTGCAGCAGAACTAGAAACATTGCTACAGCACCAAGGCAGAAACGAAGTCCATGGCTTCAGTGGCACAGACCACCTGTTAATACAGGCAGTCTCATATGCTACATGTCAAGGGACAAAATGTTTTGTACCTTCCTCTGCAGTTCCAAGGATAAATTCCCTTTATCTGATTCCTAAAAATTGAACTAGATGGATCCAATCTCACAATCTCACCAATTGTCTTCCCTGCCTGGGAGTCCAGTGACATACATAACAAACAACTCAGGTGAGGGAGTTTAGCTATCCATTTTAAACGCCTCCTCTTCCTCCCCAATATTTGCAGTTCAAAAGTTTAAGAAGCACTTTCCTGCTGCTTGTAGGGTAACATCAGTGACATTACTCAGAGAGAGGCAGAACTGCCTTCTGTATTAACAAAATGCTTGCCAGTACAGCATGACAGCAGCTATCCTAACGATTTTTCAAATGTAGTGGTTGACTGTAAGTAATGTAATACGTAAAGAAACATACAGAAGCAAAATCCTGGTATACCTCCTCCATATTTGCTTGAAGCGTGACTACTGTGTTCCTATTGTGTTCTTATTGTCTGCTTATAACACAATTTAAGTTCTGAGAAAAAGGGAACAAAAATGTCCTCTGCAATACAAAAAAACACAAGGCTAAAAGACATTGACAAGGTGTGGAGGGCTGTAAAGTCTTTTGGGGAAGGCAGGCTGCATTGACTGGTGTCATGATCCAAAATAAGAGGAGACATTTGTGGCAGGCTATGCCAATTCACACAGGTTATACTCAGGTCCCAGGGCCCATTGCTAACTGTTTCTCTCTTCTATGAATAAATAAACAGACTTCACTTGGTCTGTTTCATATTGTGTGGTCAAAACACTGCCACAGACTTTGTCATGTTTTTCCCACACCAACTCCTACCAGCCAGCTGGCCTTGAGGAGGGTTTGCAGCAGGGCTCAAGGTACCTATGAAGGTCTGAGACCCTAGTCCACAAAGAGGTATGAGTAGGAAAGTCTTGTCTGTCCTGTCCGTTGAGACATTTGGCCTGATTCACAGGTTCTTAGCATTACTTGGAGAAGGACCCTGGGATGCACATCATCAGGTCCCATGGACTTGTGGCTATTCAAATTCGTCAAGTGATTCTGAACCTGCTTTTCACTCATAATGGGAGAGACTTCACTCTCCCCACATCCACCCAGAGGATGAGGGACTAGAGAGAAGTGGAAAGCCTGACTGCCAGTGAAGACTGAGGCAAAGAACTCAACATCAACTTACATCCAACATTATGTTCCACAGATAGCTGTGAATTGTCTTTGTCCTTCCTTTTTCATCTCCACAAGAACTGTTGGCAGTTGAGTGTTCCATATACTTTGAAAAAGAACAGCTGCTGTGCAACCACATTCACACACAGTTGCACCCCTGCCTATTGGAAATAAAATGTGGCTGTGGTTTGGCAATGAGATGAACACAGTGGGGCTTGGAGATGCTCACACTTGGGAGTTGAGTCCTATGGACTTTTTCAATTTATGGGACATGATGTGACTAGGGGCTGGAGGGAATACAGCCACAATAGGTTTTATTTATGAATTCACAATTGTTAAAGAAACTTTCTGAATTTTACAGGGTTTTACAGTTAGAAAATATTTAGCAAAACCTTCTTGATAAGCAAATTGAAGAGGCCGATTGGAAAATAAACTGAAGTGACAATGTCTACGAATTTCTGTATCACCACTGACTAGATATTTGGATGATGTTGACATGATTTCCACTGGACAATGGTCACATCTTGATGTACTCCAAAGAGTTTATCCTTCTTCTGGACATCTTGGGGAATCTACATGGTCAGGAGAAGGCAATCACAATGACACTGTGTGTGGCTTTATCACTTTGCAAGAAGACTCTTAGCACCTGGTAGGTTCAAGCTATCAGCAAGGGAAATGATAGTCCTGACAGGTCACAAATCAAATGAAAGATTTATAGAGACACAACTGAAGGGTTGTACTTGTGAAGGAAGGAGGATAATTTTTTTATTGCTTCAAGGAAACATTTTCACTGAAATGAATTACCCTCATGAGAATCAGAGTGATTTAGCTAAGAATTTGAGTACTCTGCTAATGATCTTTTCTTACAGTATTAAGAATAAATGTTCCCTGGCCTCTGGCTCAAGAAGAGATGACTGTGACACAAGTGCTGCACAGGGCAACGTAGAGAAGCAACGTGAGTAGGGTCCGGTATGAGACTCTGATCCTGGGTGGACATGAGCTTGCATACCACCACTCTTTTCACCCTCCCGTAGCAGAGACATGTTCTTCCTGCAGCTCAGTTAATCCCAAAGCAAGCCTCCTGTATGCTCATGAATCCGAAAAATCCAGTACGAAGAACTGTTCAGAGACTTTGGGTCTTTTGAGCAGCAAGGTATTTATTGCAGCGCTGGGAGCAAGTGTGATTCGCATCACCCTAAAACTTGCTCAAAG
Source organism: Cephalopterus ornatus (assembly GCA_013396775.1). NCBI lineage: Eukaryota > Metazoa > Chordata > Aves > Passeriformes > Cotingidae > Cephalopterus > Cephalopterus ornatus. The sequence goes on from VZRE01001172.1 coordinate 33,295, forward strand.
GTGTCACACAAAATCAGGGCTTTTATACAATTTTCATACATGATTCTTATACATATTCAGATGATTGCAACACCTATCTATACATATTAACGATAGGCGGAGTATAGGTGGAGCGTAGGCAGAGCTTAGGGCGGTGCTTTTCTTGGCCCTCGATTTCGGGGGTACATCCGGCCTTCAGCCTCGAATCTGGGGTCTTCTCATCTTCCTCGGTCAGACCTATCTACCTTTCCATTGTTCTTGCCCCGCTCACTGAAGCTTGGAGAAAGCCTTGGCTCCAGGTCTACTTCTCCTATTCAGTTGTCTACCTTCTTTTGCCTTATCCTAATTTATTACCTCTAGGCTTATTGTATACTGTTCCTAATATTTTCTAAGCTTTGGTCCAGTAGGCAGAACAGAACGAGTCTTAGTAGCACAGGCACAGTAGATGCTAGGGGAGGGGGCCTAGCTTAGTTAACTCTTTTAGGCCTGATTCTCGTTTCACTCAAAAGGAGTGTCCTCTGTGTGCTCTTGGGCAACTGTCCCAGAGGGAAACAGAGTAAAAGGAATAAAGCCCAAACCCATCAATCCCAACATATTTACTGCTCAGTGGAGCTAGCTGGAAGTTTTCACCTTCACATGCAACCATTTTCTCATCCAATATGGTCTTGCCAGACCTGATGATTCAAGTTGAAACAGTTGGATACAAGTCATCCGAAAAGTGCTCTAGGGCACATGTGCTTCAGAAACACTCCAGAAAACAGGATGCTTGCCACATATTTGTCTAGTGTCTGCTATTGAAGTCCTGTGTTTTGTCCCTTGTATCTCTCACAGGTTAAACAGGCTGCTAGCTCTTGCAGACTACATGGTTGCTGTTTAAGTAATGTTGTTCCACGATGTTTTAAATCTGCACAGGTCAAGGCTGGTAGCATGATTGGAAGGAGTCTAGCGGGTTTACTCTGCAACTTTTTTGCAGTATGTCTTGTTAGGGCTTTTTAAGATGAAGTCAAGCAGACAGCACATTAGATTTTGAATGTCACATCTCACCAAAATGTACCCAGCTGCAAAACAGTATCTAACTCCTAGATGTATTATTAACATGCAGACAGCAGGTTTCCTCAGATGAAATGATGTATTTTCCTTCCCTCTTAAATGAAGTATATTCCAGAAGGTATAATTACATTAGATGTGAAGTAAACTTGGAGCTGTGGGTCATAAAGCAGTAAATAACTCAGCCTTCAGCCTCATGGTTTATTGATTCACAAGCTGTTTATCCTGCACCTCCCACTATATACTCTGCATAAGATGCAATTACTGCTGAATTATCCGTTTTGCTCATGTTCACAGACTTAGATGTCTCATCAGACCAAACACACATCCATGGCAAAGATACAGCAATCTTAATAAGATGACTTTGTTGTCTTTGTTTGTTTTAGAAGTGTAATAAGTTCACTTGAGCCTTATACAATCCTCACCCAGAGTATTCGCTTGGTGATCACAATTACAGTATTATTGTCATTGCTTTGAATACTTAGGACATGCTAACCTGTGTGAAACAGATTGTGTTTGGCATTAGGCATTTTCTGCCTAGAGAAATGATGCAGCTCTGAGCAATCTGCAGGCTGAAACAAAATTGTTGATGTTCCTGAAGTCAATCTAGGCACAGTTTTGAAAAAAGAAGTAATAATTGGAAATTCAGAGTGTGCCACTTTATGGGTACAGAGTTTTTTGAGTCATTGGGGCAAGAACAGTGGACCTAGTTCCGTGTTTGCTTTGAATTTCTGGTCTTGAATCTCAAGAGAACCTATGGAACTAAGGAGCTGAATATACCTATGTAATAAAAGAATACACATCTGTAAAACTATCAGCCCAGCTGATTGCAAGAGACACCATAGCAGCGAGAGCAGCACCAGAAACAGAAGCAACAAGCAGCAGCAGCAGCAAGAGGACACATGAGGATATCTGTGGACAAGGAAAGGCTTGACTGAAGAGGGGGCCCTCCCTGAGCAAATGGGATCCACTGACTGGAAGAAACAGCAAGAGGCAGAGCCTGCAGCCTGCAGCAGCAGCACAGGATATTTATTTGATCAGGCTAAAGCAATCAGCCCAGGTGACTGCAACACGCAAGCGCATCTGTTTTGCAGTGGGCAGGCGCCCAGCAGTGGGCAGTAGCTGCGGGCAGAATTAGTGACCACCCAGCAAAAGGCAGTGTCCTCTGCTTCTCCTGAGCTTTTAGCAACGAGTAGAACCAATGCAGCCACACAGACAGAGCTGCTGTTTGAGCCTGTGACCATCCAGGTTTCTAGTTGTGGGATGTAAGAAGGGATATTCCTAGAGGTGGAAAGTGATTGCATGGGGTGTGTGGCCAGATTGATGAATTGTTCTGTTTGATGGCTGATCTGCAGGAGCAGGTGGGCAGACTGAGGAGAATTTGAGAGTCTGTGAGAGGGATTGACCAGTGGAGCTGTACTCTGCCATCTATGATGCATGGGAGCCCACTCAGTGTGGCCACTATGGGGACAGGTCCAAGATCTGCTTTGTACCAGGGGGAAGGCAGCTTTACGAGGGATAAAAAGAGATGGAACAAAGTTCCAGCACAGAGAAGACAGGAGAACCCCTGCATACCCTCTAAGATACCCTTACAGAATAGGTATGAGGCTCTGGTTATGTTAGATTGAGTGCATAATGAGACCCTCTCATTTACTCAATTAAAATAAGTTTAATATACCTGACAATTGAAAAAAAAAGACTCCACTATCCTGCCCCTTCTACAAAAACCCAGTATATGCATTTTTGCATTTTTACAGTCTTTTCTGTGGCAAAATTCTGTGTTATAGAAGAGATGAAACCTAAAATACACACAAGCTGAAGAGCTGACATCAGATCAAGCACTGAGAGCTTGCCCACTCTTGACTGTATTTCTCTTTGTGTTTGAGTTGCATTCAGTAATGATGATGACTAACAGATTTACAGCTGAGATTGTGTGACAGATAATATAACTTTCAGTTTATCATCTTGACAATGCATGGCAGTGAAAGCAGCTGTTATGCGCTGTAATGCATTGCTTGCTCTGTCTTATTTATCATAAGCCATGCACAGATCATGCACATTTTTACAGATATAAACATTTATACTTATGAAACTTGTACAACAGCCCATAGCAGTGGGCCAAGCCCAAGAAGCAGCAGGTGCTATACCTGCCAATGGATTTCAGATCTAAATGAATGAAAGAGCAGGTTGCAGAAGAGTCTTTCTTTGTGTCATCTGTTTGGTTGTGTAGCAGGGGCTACCTGAGACCGAGGACAGAGCCACCTGAGATAATATGTAAAGAGTTTATAACAGTGACAGAATAATCAATAGCGTAAGGGTGGATTCCTACAGCTGGTTACCCTGCATCTGCTCAAAGCATGGAGTGAATGATGGAGGCTTCTTTCACTACTGTTATCCATTCACACATCTCCATTATGTCTGGACAGCAGGTGTAAAAGTTATTCTATGGGAAGGTGAAAAAAAAAGATGGGAGAATAGCTACAAGGACATGGCTACAAAACAAATCTGATCAAGTAAATGTCACCTTGTGAAGTAAAGTTGTCACTCACACAGGTTGAATTCAAGAAAGCTGCCACTCATCCTGCTAAATCACAGGTATAAAAGACAGCATTCTTTAGACAGTCCATGCACTGAGTCATGCATATGCTAAGCTTGGCTGAGTGAGTGGAAGAAAGGAGTGAGAAGCGTGGTACCCACCTCCTGCATGACCAAGCAGAGCCATTGTTTATTGTGATGAAGAACCGCTACGAAAGCATAAAATCTATAATTGAATACGTCATGCTAAATATGTATTGAGGTCAATAAACTTTATTTAAAAAAATTGATTATGCTTGCTACTTTCTCAATTAGCTGCTATGCACTTTAAACCTTGCTTTTGTATTTCTCTTTTTCTTAAGGAGTAGCATTCCATGCAACCAGATCACAACCTCTTAGGCAGATGTAGACTTATTTTATAAACCCCTTTGGACCTCAAGTATTGATTTTTATGATTCATTCAAAGTATCGACTTTGTATGTTCAATGTCACCTGTACTACAAAATAACCAAATATTTAAATAGTCACATTATTGGTAGAACTGTGGTGTGTTCCTCCAAGCTTAAGCGTGAATATTTGTCAGTGGTCAGAGCCTGTTCCTACATAGAAGTCACAGCATTGGAGAAATGCTTAGTGATATTGATCTGTAACCAGCAAAATTTTGCGCCTCTGCACTGTGGCAGATGGAAGGAAAGGGAATGTATGAAGATAAATAAGAAATAAATGAATGTGCAATTTTACCTCCACAGTTTCATTTGAAACTGAGATAGGTTTTCACCCAAGTCTCAGACATTATAAATTCTATACCCAATAAAACATAATATATTTTTAATATATTCACACAACCTAGAAAAATTGCTTCCAAATCCTCATACTGAAAAGATCACCATTACAAGCCTAAGGTCATTCTGTTCCAATGAGATTTATGACACTTTTTTTTTTTCCAAGAACTATTTTACTACACTGGAAGAGATTATGAAGAGGAGAGATGATTATTTAAGCCACTGAAACCTTCAGTCCAGGATTGGGATCCCTTTTGTGAAGATATTCCAATAAGACAGGACACTTCATACCAAAGCAGTTTGGTCAAGTTCTCAGGATCTAGTGCAGTCCTCCTATGTCACCCTCCCCTGCCAAAGGGAAATACCATTCTGAATTTACACATCATTCACAGCAAGTACAGAGCTCCATATGCTTTTAAACACTAAACCAAGCTCACACACACCGCTTGAAGCTTATTAGAGCCTCTTTCCAGCTGTGCTATGCTGATCTATGGAAAGGACAAAGAAGAACAGCAGACCAAAACAAATCAGTGCCCAGGCTTTTAATTTTCTCTCTATGATGAAATGAGATGGTTTCCCATGGAGAAGCAGTTACTGATAAAAGGCGTTCTTGTCTTGTGAGGTCAAAAAGGTCAGCAGAGGTGACACCATTATTCTTTTAATGGAGGGAAAAGCCTCTTTTAAGGCTCCAGTTGGGACAGGTTGGAAGAAAAGTTCTCTGATAGGGCAGTATTCAACTCTCTGAAATGTTTGTGCTAATCCAAAAGCTGGAGGAGTGCCAGAATGATCAGCAAAGCTATAGAGCAAGGCCTTTATGTTACAGAAATATCAGTAGATTACCTTTTTCTCCCCTCTTCTGAGAGATCCAACAGTCAAGAGACTGTGCTGGATTGTCAAGCTGCTTTCCTCCTCCTTGCTCATGCTAGTTACTGAGGGTCTGCAGGCACAATTTAGGACCTCAATGCCACCTCTACAACTATGCCCACTCTGACAGCTCTGAATTGCACTGCGCTGCAGAGGATGTCTTTGTAGAAAGGTAGCAGCTTCCATGCAAGGCTTGATGGTGTATGAGAAAGAACAGTTTTGACTGAAGTCCTAATATGAGTGAAGACCCCTGAGAATGCGTAACTGCACAGACAGAGAACAAGCGTAGTGTTACTGTGCTGAGTAACTGAGTGACTTTTTCACACTTTACCAACTGCTGGCAAGACGCGGCACTTAATGCTATGGTTTCGTTGACATGTTGGTGTTCAAAGGTTGCACTCAATAGTCTTGGAGGCCTTTTTCAACCTTAATGATTCTGTGATTCTAAGTTTGTTTGTCTCCCATTGCTGAGACGTGGATAAGCTGTCATCTCAGGCTGTGACTCAACTGTTTGACAGAGGACTGTCTCCATTTTTCAGAACAGACAGATGTGTCTGCTGAGAAAGTAGACTGAGACACTAAAGGGATGTGACAAAAGTCCTTAAGCTGAAATGTTAATGCATTAAATCCCAGCTATGTTGAATGCCACAGCAATCCCTTTGTAAGTTGGTTCTTTGCACAGATCTTTCACAGCTGAATTTATGGTCACAATTTATATGACCACAGAGAAGACAGAAGTATGAATAAATTCCAGAGAGATTTTACTCACAAGACTACCATGCTAATACAGATTATCAAAAATTCAAGGCAAGGGGCAAATATGTTACCCATGAAGACTGGTTTGGCTTTTTTTACTAGCTGTGTCATTTTGAGTCATTGAAAGGATTTAGGCAATAATTGCAAATATGAATCACAATCCAAACTCAATTTCCTATAACGAGAAACAGTTTTATGCAGTGTAATATTGCATGGGTAAGATAATCACCTAAGAACCAGTAAAACAATAATCTGTAAAGCTGTACAGCTAGAGAAGCATAAAGATTGAATACCATTTTATATGCTTTAGAAAATGATGACTCAATGTCTGGTATATATCATGTGATTAAAATAAAACACAGAGAGTGCTTCAGAGAATTTGTGGGTGCTGTTCAAAAACCGCTGCAATCTGTTAGGGGCAAAGTCAGTATAAGTTATTTCATCAACATAGCCCTGGGAAATTTGCAGAATTCACAGAGTTCTGCAGTTACAAGTCATGGCAAATAAGCCTTTCAAAACCTGTCTTCCACCTGTCACCATTATTTACTCTTTTATTAACTCTTTATATTCAGGAAATGAAGTAAGAGGCCAACATAATACTCAAACCTGTGCTCTAAAACTATTATGGTTATCAACAACAAATACCCTGTATATAAATATTACATGGTGCTTTTATATGAATAATGGCAATTCTACCGACATCATTTGAAGATAGCAAAGGAAAAAAAAAAAGACAGATCTTTAGCCTAGAGAAAAGAAGGCTGTGGGGAGACCCTATAGCAACCTTCCAGCCCTAAAGTGGACCTTACAGCAAACATGGGGGGGACATTTTATCGGGGAGTAATAGGATGAGGGATAATGGATTTAAATTTAAAAAAGGTAGATTTAGATTGGATATTTGGAAGAAATTTTTTACTTTGAATGTGGTGAGACACTGGAACAGACATTGTGGATGCTCCATGACTGGAAGTGTTCAAGTCCAGGTTGGATGGGGCTCTAGGAAACCTGGTCTAGAACATGTCTCTGCCCATGGCAAGGAGTTTAAAACTAGATGAACTTTAAGGTCCTTTCCAACCCAAACCACTCTATGGTTCTGTGGTTCTGTGGCCTGAGTTAAGCTGTGAATCACAGCCTGCCAAAGAGTTTTGCAGAAGCTGAAAGCGTGTGCGGATTCAAAAAACAATCAGACATACCCAAAGGAAGCAAAGCCCGTAAAAGCCATTAAATGTGAAGACACTATCTCTTCCAGGATACACATCAGACATCGACAAGGAGCCAAGAGAGAATTTTGGGGACATGTGAATTTCACACCTAAGAGACTGAGAGGTCTTATAGCTATCTGGTAAATCTCTATCTTTCTTTCCAAGACAGCATATCAAATTTAAAAATAAAATGATCCAACTACTTACAGGTCCTACCACAGGCCTTTAAATTAAACAAGGCTAAATCCTATCTCATACGTTTGCAAAGATTGCGGTCAATTACACTTGTCCAAATAAAATATAAATGGTATTGAAGATGTAGTCAGGTGTTATGCTGAGGAACTATGCAGGAATGACTTGCTAGTTCCTATTTAAAAGAAGGTGTAAAAGCAAAAGTGAAAGGAAAGGACTCTTCAGAAAGAAAGAGCCTGTCTTCCAGGTAGCAAGTTCGTATCTGGGCTTGCCAGTAGAGAAGCATCCATTCCTGAAAAGCTGGTGCTCTTTTTCTTCGATTACTGCCTGAAGTCACTTCATCATTATGCAAAGAGGAACAGGCATGTGCTGTTGCTACTGTTAACCCTACCATGCTCCTTGTAACATCCACTAATATTTGTATCTCTTTAAAAACACGTGCATAGAGACACAATTGTAGGCAACGCTTCCCAGAAAGTTCCTTCTAAAGCAAACATGGGTCACTATTAGCAACAAATATGATAGTCTTCAATTCCTCAATAAAATCCCACAGGAAATCTGTGGTAGACCAAGAATCTGAATCCACAATCCTGAAACTGGTCTTCTTTACATGTAAGGCATTTCTTCTTTGTTCCACAGAAGATGGAGAAAAAAATGGATGGAAAATACATCATTAGAATTTACACAGATCTTGAAAGTTGTTATAAAAAAAGCAAAACCCAAACAGAAGTAGAACCCTCAGACTCATCTGTCAGTGTTGAACATCTCAGAGTTGAACAGATGGCTACAGCATGAGAAACTTATCACACTGTTTTATTAGTAAATTGAAAGGCATTTGGATAGCAATCACCATAATCATCATTCTCACAAGCCCTAGAAATTGTAATAAGCTTTCAGAGAGCAGTTGACTTTACAACATAATTGAGAATGGGTATATTTAGCTTATCCACCCAAAAGCTAGAATGTCACTGAATCTTTAACAAGGAGTTTGAGTACAGATAAACATGCCATTCAAAACAGACATTCATTCAGAGAAAATTTCACCTTTCATTCCTCTCATAAATCCCTGAAGTTAGCAATGCCTCTAAGAAGAACTTCATTTAGCTTTGGCTAAAAAAAGACACTTACCTTTATTTTATTTTCTTTCCTTTTTTTGTGTGTTTGTTTTGTTTGGTTGTTTTATTTATTTTTAATTTTTATTTTATTTTCTGTGCAGAAAATCTGCTATCTCACTCCAAAGAACAAAATTTTTATCTGTCCACAATTTTGTTTAAGTTTAAACTGAGTGTTTCAGGTTTTTTCCCAGAACAGCAGCTTGGCTTGAAACCAGCAGGTGGAGCCAAATCTGCTTCCTATACGGTAAAATTAGCTCTTGTTCCGAGCGTCGAGGGCAACTCCATCATGTACGTATTTTTCAGCTGGACAAAAACCACCTGGCTTTTCCTGCAGAACCTTCAATCATATCTCACCATTATCACTGCCACTGTATTTAACTGTGGCAGAAACGTATTTCTGCAGGAAACAGGCTAAGTATTTCACAGCAACAAATACGTCAAATGCCTCTGCAAGGTCTCAGCTAAGAACTTAGTGCCAGGACTGAACACCCAGCCTGCTTATATGCATATAGCATCAAATCATGCAGGCAGCCTAGCAGGATTTAAAAGACATAGAGAAATGAGGTTTTATGCACACTGCTACTCTGTACCAGCACTCGGCTCTGTACCAGTGCACACACAGAGGCAAGATCCATGAGATATACGAAGGAGTATTTTTTGATACAACTTTCCTGCTCAGATCCCATCTCTTCACAGGCCTTGCTAAAGCTGGTCACCTCTGAGCAGGCTGAAGCATCTGTCCAGCTTTGACAAACCATCTGCATATGCAGATGCTCCCCTCTCTGCCCTAAGCAGGAGCAAACATATACAGATTGATGGTCTGAAAGGCAGCATGAGTCATGTGCAGATGCAGAGAAGCAGGGGGACTTGCCCATGCTGTCTCTTGATACACTGAGGCCAGAAATCAGAGGTTTCTGACCTGTATGGAAGAAAGCAAGGGTAGATTCTCAATGCCAGCAAAGCAGCAAGGGTCAAGATTTGGAGGTGCTCCTAGTAAAATCCAGGGCCCTTGAAGCTTTGCACAAGGAAGCAAGGAAAAGCTGAGAGGGACAGAGGAATCTGTGCAATGAGACTGTGACATCTCTGCCAGCAATGACATCTCTCCCATATTCCCATAAAAGTTTATATTTATGGGACCGAAATGGAGTGGTAATTGCTTCAGCTCTTTCGAAGGAAGAGAAAATATGATAGGGAGCACACAGGCTTGTGCTCACCATTTCACCAATTCAGCCCTTGAACAATGTCCAGACAGGAACAGGCAATGCAGAAAGACATGGGTAATGGATGATAGGTTGCCATTCCTGAGAGGACTTGGAGTGAGATCACAAACTTGTTCCATACAGGTCTGTGATTAGGTCTCCAATCATGATTGCTTCTGCTTTGGGCTCAAGTCTATCAGTGGATCCCACTAACCTAGCCTTGACTTTGCAGTCTAACTCCACTCATACCACTGGATCTCATAAAAATCTGCCTAAAGTCCAGTTGTGGAGCAGAAACATCTTACCATGCAGTGAGACAGGTGAGTCTCTGGTACAGGGTCACACTGAGTTCAAGATTCAAAGAGGAGACAGAACTTTCAGGGGAACCTGAGATAGAGCCTTTGACACTACTCAGAGTTTGGGAAGGGACAGAAAAATCTGGTTTAAGGCATAAACTATTCATTCAGCACAGCAATGATGGGAGCCCTTTGAAAACGTAGGCAGGGTTTCTTCAAATAATCTCTAAAGTGGATAAGATCAGTGGTCAGGCAGTTGTACTAGAACATTTTTGTTCCAACTATTCTATTCTATTCTATTCCATTCTATTCTATTCTATTCTATTCTATTCTATTCTACTGCATTTCATTTTAAGAGGCTGCTCTTTGTTTAGCCTGGATCAAATTCAAGGCCCACATAAGACATTGTCTTAGCTGCCAACTCCTATGATATGCAGCATGATCACAGAGGTCTGCTCTTATGGACATAGCATTAAAGCCAAGACCTTTCTCCCAAGGTGGATCACAAAATTCCTGTTTTTTTTTTTTTTTTTTTTTTTTTGTAGTGAAATATATTAAACCCTATAAAGATTTATGGCATTAGATAAAAATTGCACAAATTAAACACCAAAGCAGCTAGCCACCCAGCTGCCACAATGGCAAGGTTGCCTACACATTGATATGCTGTACCCCAGTACCTAGAAAATGTGCTTTTGTTTTTATTCCTCAGATGCATGACAATACTTCAGACAATAGGCCCAAATAGGGCAGTATGAATGTTAGGCACCTAAATTTAAATTCCTATCTTAAACAAAGGTAAGATGTGGGCAATAAAAAAGTAGAGCAAAAAAAGCAACCCAAATCTTTGGCTCTGGACCATCTGTGTAATCAGGAAGGATAAAGAGAATTAATAGGAATTGCTCTATCCATTTTAAGAGGTTTCTTTCTGGAAAAACATGGTAAAATATCAGGCCCCCAACAATAGCTGCATTTTCAGCAGAGTTTGGAGTGATAATCTGCACTTTATATAAAGGATATGGGTCAACTTTGAGATAAGATGCCTTTATAAGCAGTGGTTACTACTACTTTTATAATTTGAATAAACCATCACCAACTCATTTAATTTAACTATATTGCACAACCAATCTTTTTTTTTTTAATTAATGACAGCTACTAAAAGTCTAGCTTCACTGTCAGAAATTGCCTACCACTATATCTGACTATATCTGAATCTACATAAGTCAGGGCAGCACTGAGAAGATGAAAGTCAGCTGAGGTTTCATCTGAATGACAAATACACACAATCAGACTGCTCATAGACTAACAGGCACTCTGAATTGCTGGAGACATCCCCCTGCTTTGTTAGCAGTCGATGGTTGTTTCGGTGCTGGAGATCTATACAAGGCTTTCTTCTCCATGTTCCAGCTTCCCTGGGAGACCTGGGATGATCAGTTCAGCTGCTTTCACTTGGTTAAATGAACCAGAAAGGAAGCTGGAATGCTTAAGAGGGACGTGTGGTGCAGCTAAACCCAGTCTACACTGTCTGAGCATTGTCTATACCAGCATTCCAGCAGCGTCAGCATTAGCTGAATCAGTGGGGATGATTTCAGTAATTTCCTTGGGCTCTGTGTGAACTGTGAAACCAAAAATAGGGACTGAAGCAGCAAGAGGATTGTAGATGCTCTGCATCTGTCAGGTGCAGGCCTGAAAAATTACTTAAACTAAGAAACAATATTATTATCTACTACAGATTTTTTGTGCATTAGTAAATAAGGGGCAGATTACCATTGTCTTTAAGAGCAGCCACCTATTTTAGCAGAGGGAGTATCAGGCCTAGTTAATACCTCTGTTGGCTATGTTTTGAGTAGACTTAAGTAGTCAGTATCTCACCTGAGCTGAAAGAATCTCACTTAATTCCTGAGAAGATCCTCCAACTTGTAAATAACAGAGAAAGTGCTGGTTAGATGTGCTAATTCATTCTTCCATATAGATTGGACCACACTGAAGAGCAAACTTCCTGGAGAGGAGAAGAAAGATGGAGTGTTTAGTCATAAGATAATTATTTGAATATTCTACAATTTTCATGTGTTTTTTTGTTTTCCCCCTCCCATCATGTCTATGAATAATAATAAAGAACACACTTTCAAATATCTTCCCATGGCTCTGCTGTATAAGAAAAATTGTAGATATTCTAACCACCCAGGAGCAGATTTAGAATTGGTGAAAAACTGGGATGAGGAAGCAGTTTATCATCTTGGTTTTCTGGTCCACCTGTGCATTGTGGTTGTTCCTCCTCTCCGCTGTCAGCTGAGTCTGAGGTACAAGCCAAGCAGTGTTATTGTCCATTTCAGAGGGATCCTGTCACACCTTTGAATTTCCATAGTGCCTATAAGTAATGAGACCTTCATCAGAAAGGTCTCATACAATTTGTATTTTCTGTATCTAGGGCCTGAACACGCACATCCAGTCACGAACACGCTGCAGCAGGGTGCCTATGATATACAGGGTAGTTCTTACACAGAGTCAGTCGAAGCTGAGGGGAAACCTACCCCTGCTACCCAGGAATGGGTGTGGATGAGGGATCTGTGGTTTGCTTTGCATGCTGATTTTCCTTGTTGAAGCTGATCGATGGCCTCCCTGCAGGTCTTCACTGTAGTTAACAGAAAAGTAGAGACTCAACACTACAGTCAGGACTGAACCACACTTAATTAGAAGCAGATTAATTCTAACCTAACTAGCCTTTGTAGAGATATAAGCTGTCCAAGCCCAGAATGACATTAATGGCAGTCTCTGTTGAAGTCCATGCATTCATGATTTCAGCATCACTACGGTGTGGACAATTTGAAGTCAGTTTAGTGCTGTCATGCTTGAAAGGCCTTAAAAATGAATCATGAAGAGGAACACAGGTATCTCCATAGTGGGAGCATATAAATATCTGGTAACTTTCAATATGCAGGATTGGGTAGTTGTCTTGGAAGACAGCCTGCCACCTTTGTTTGGGAAGTTCTCTTGGTAGTTCTTGAACTGTCTTATGATGTATCTTACTTTAGTACATGCCAGTTACCAAACCACGTTACTTCCTAGTGGCACTAGTTCCTAGTGAAAACATAAAGCCTGTGCTGGTGGTAATTTTTTCTTTTTCTCACTCCTACCGACCAGCATTTGCCCAAGTCCTACTACCACCACTAATTTTGCGTGAGCAATAGTATGTGTAAAAGTATATCATGAATCAATTTTTCTGTGAGGGACAAATGGTTACAAGTTTAAGCATGCAAAATTCACATGCACACAGTTATTTGACCTCATGTAAGACACAGAGCTGTTAAACCCAATGCCGTATCATGGCTGATGTGATTTGATAATGTTCTGGTTCATTATAGAGATCAGCCTTTCAAATTCACTTCTTCTCTAGCTCTGCTCAAACCATGACATTCTCATTAAGTAAATGCAGGGCCTTCTCTTCTAGTTCTCATTACCAATAACAAAACTGAAGAGCATTCCCCTTAGAATTAACTCCAGAGACAGCACTGGGCATGACACTGAAACTAAGCGACCAAACTCTCATCAGTATCTACCGCACAGGTAATTAGGTGGGTTGGTGGGATAGAACAGCCATTCTTTGGCACACTAATCCAACAGAAGCTATTTCTGGATGAACAGTTTAATATAAGAAGGTCTCAGACAAAAATAATGCATTAGTAATGGCAGAAGTTTATCTACCCGTTAAACACCAAATCACTCTGCTACCCAGCCTTTTTCACTCAATAGCAATACAGATTTTATAATATAAAAGACCAAAGCCCCTAAGGGGCTTACTTTTGCCTGTAATTTTTTTTCCAGCTATACAATAATCAGGAAATATATTTGTTCATATTTACCATTTGCAATGGAACCATTTTTTAGCAATCTTGAAATGTAACATCATATGAAACAGGAACCTGAAAAGACAAAAAAAGCTTGGCTAAAAAAATAGATTACTATAAAATAGTATTTTTTCAGACTGCTAAAGGCAAATATTGTAAACCATAAATTTCATCACAGAATCCAATATTGACATCTAACTGATAGAGGAAATGAATATTAAACACAGACATTCAATAAGGAAGAAGTTCCTCTTCAACATAATAGATAGTCAGATATTTATAACCTGGTCATAAGTTACACACAAAAAACCCAGCAAAACAGAAAAAGAATATTAATTACCATCTGGGAGAAATGGGGTCACTGTAACTCACCCTTGAAAGTGTATATGAGAAGCTGTAATAAGCAACTGCTTTTCTAGCTATCTGCATTTTAGACAAATCTAAAAAACATAGGCATGGATGCATATTTTTGCATGCATAAAATATTTGGATGTAAATGTGGTTGTTGAAAAAAAATAATACTCTCTGCCTTTGTTTCTCTTTATTATTATGTACTTTGATTTTAGAGGGCTTTCTCTGAAAATTTCAAATGTACTTCACTGGATCTGGAATTTTAAAACACAGGTTAAGTGTGTAATGGCAGTATTGGCAGTTTATTGATGTGCTTTTGTACTAGCATGCCTCCAGGTGAAGTCCTGCTGTAATAGCCAGTAAGTGTAAAGATATTCAGCTCCTTCTGCATCTAAAACACTATCAAGAAGACTGATATTATTATTTTCAAATGGGGATACTGAGGCACAGGAAAAGGAAAACAACTCTTGAAGGTTTCCTCTCTGCTTGTACAGTGGTGGGCACAAAAGGCCGGCAGGTTTCCTGAATCTCCAATTATGCCCAACCTTGGCTGCTTCTCAAATTCCCAAATCAGTCTATTTGTGGAGCTGCAACTCTTCTCCAGGAGAAACAAAGCAGATACTAGCTGGGATTTGCTTTGATGAGTTGCTCTGCACTCACATAGAGCCTTTTTAACCTGATGGCTTTTGTGTGGACAGGAGCAGCTGTGCTCACTCCCCTGATTTAATAATGAGATCTTTATGTCTTTTCCAAACCAAGGAGATCTGGCCTGAGATGTATGTTCTTCTTAGGACAGAATTCCTCTCTCTTTCCTGCACTCACCTCCTGCTCCTTTGCTCCTCCAGTCCCCGCAGAATTGCAGGATGTCCAGATGCAATCATGGATAATAAAGATGCTTCTCTCCAAGGAACAAAACACCGATGGCAATAAGGAATAATTTAACTTGATAAAAATCTGGAACGACAAAAAGAAATGCAACAACTGTACATAAAGGTCTGGTAAATAAACAAGTTTCCCCCTTTCATTCCCTTCCTACCTTCCTCCCTGATCTCAAATTATATGGATGTAAGGCAAAAGGTGTAAAGAAAAAAAAATGGCCCTGCTGTTTGGGGCTTACTGGCTGTTGAATGCAGCTATACTCTTAAATAATTAGTGCATACCCTTGATCTGGTTTTCAAAGTTATTTTTGCCCAGGTTATAGGGAATACTACACAACCACACACAACCACAAAAGATTGGGTATTCTTGATTGCCTGTTTTCATTTCACAAAATATTTAATTGCCATCGTCCTTTACTTTCATCCCTGTGTTCAGAAGTAACCATACTGAGGTTGCTTCTGCCTTTGCTCAGAGGTGGTGTGCTGCAGCTGAAATCCATTACCATTTTTCCCAGTGCATACAGTGATGCTCGTGCAGGGTAAGATGCTTTCCCCCTGACCAATGTGATGGGAAAAGAAGGTCTGGTAAGTCAGCACAGGTAAAGGTTGTCATCTGAAAGAAAGTCTCCTCCTGCAAAAGAAGAGGAAGGAAATCTTTAAAAAGGAAATCTTAGCAGTCCATGAAACAGGTTGTCCCCATGTGTTGAAAGTTGAGCCGACAGGGAGGAAGACAGGCGTAGCTGAAAAGAGGGCTTTGACTGGAACACAGGATTAAAAAAAGAAGAGACAGCAGACTTGAGAGGACTGCAAGGATGTCTTGAGGTTATACAGGAAGAAAATTAGAAGGGCCAAATCCCAACTAGAACTTTGTCTGGCTACTGCTGTAAAAGACAAAAGAAGATGTATTTGCAAATACAGCAGCAACAAAAGGATGATTGAGCAGAATCTCCATCCTTTACTGGATGTGAGGGGGAAACGTATTTGTCTCTATAAAAGCCCCATTTTTTTATTTTTACTAGATCCCACCTGTGAGACATACAGAATGTCAGCCCATAGTCCATATTCATCTTTAGTTCAGCTGAAAATACAACAGAAATTTGAATCCCTGTCTAGGGTAATGCAAGAGCTTATAGGAGCTGAAGTGTGGGATGACACTTCATGCTGGTAGCCAGTGTCTCATCATGGGCAGAAGCAAGGGTAGTGCTGGCTTGAATGAAGAGTGATAAAGTCAAGCTTCAAATCATAGAATCAGAATGGTTTGGGTTGGAAGGGATCTTAAAGATCAACTAGTTCCAAATCCCCACACCATGAGCATGGATACCTTCTACTAGACCAAGTTGCTCAAAGTCCCACCCAACCTGGCCTTCAACGCTTCCATGAATGGGTAATCCACAACTTCTCTGAGCGACATGTTCCAGTGTCTCACCACCCTCACAGTAAAGAATTTCTTCCTAATATCTAATCTAAACCTACTTTCTTCCAATTTAAAGCCATTCCTCCTTGTCCTGCTACTGTATGCCCTTGTAAACAATTCCTCTTCAGATTTTTTTTTGGGCCCCCTTCAGGTACTGAAAGTCCACAATAAGGTCACCCAGAGCCTTCTCTCTGGGTGAAGGCCTAAATCCCATGAGGATGCTGGCAGGCAAAACCAGAGTCTGGCTTTGACTTGCCAAACCTTTGTATTTCAAATTTTCTCTTGCAGCAAGACCCAAACTCTAGCTGAAAATTTCCAACTGGCTTGAAATGCTCTAGTGAGCACTCAGCTCACCTCCTTGGGAAAATGGTATCTCCCCCATTCAACAATTTGTCACACGGTTTCTATCCTGTACTAAACACCCCCTGCACATCTACATTAAACAAACACAGAAGTACCTTTCTGTTTTCTTGTTCATTATAAATTTTTCTGCCACAAAACTCTGTTTTATCTTAATTTTCATTGAGGCTTTTGCATTTCTCCCAGAAACACATGATAAGTCTCTCTGGAGAGACGTAAGGGTGTATCAGGCTTGTCTTATAAGCCCCAGAGTTCTATAAATTCTGTTCCCACACCAGCAAGGGATCTTTACTGCAGTCATGCGCCCGGTCTCTCTGCATAGTTGGTCTAATATATCTAGTTTCAAATCTGCCTATTGTACCCGTATGCAGTTATTTCAAGAAGTCTTCAGACTTTTTCCCGGACTTCAGTCAACTGTAAGTGGCAAATGCTAGCATTGCTGTAGATTTGGGCTGTCAGTAAGTAGGGATGAAGATGTGAAACACAATTCTTTGTATTTCGGTCTTAGAGATGAGAAAAACCCAGAGTGGGATTGTTCTCAGTGAAGGCCGGCTGGCTCCCACCTGATGCAAATCCATCCTCTGTACCTGCCAGCCTAGGGATGTAATTCCAATTGAAAAGCTTCTTCTGACAGACTTTGTGTAGACTTGTCCCTTCAGTTTGAGACAATTGAAACCAATTATATTTTTCACAGAGAGAACCATCCATTAACATTTCACTGTTCTTTGATCTCCACTGTGCTCCAGTCTTACTGATGAACTTGCATTTGACAACAAATCCTCTCAAGATATAAAACTATTGAACACTATTCTTCATGGACAAACATGATGAACAACTTTCCAAGTTATTAGCTGTAATGATAGTGATTCCAATTAGACAAAAGTTAATCACTGTTACAAACTCCTTTTCAATTTCTGCCAGTGTGTCATAGGAACACTGAGGTAAACAGGCCTTAAAGAGGACTTTTTGAGCTGGAAGAACAAAGCTAAATACAGCAGAAGGCAATTGCAGTGCTCTGCTCTAAACTAAGACAAGACTAAAAACAGAGGAATTGATCATTTTCAACAGAGAGAGGTAATTAGTCTAATGAGAAATGCACAACTGTGAGTGTTAGATACAAGTAATGGCCTCCCTCTGACGTGGAGAAGCATTCCTCTCTGGAACTGCATTTCTCTCTACCTGCTGTTACAAAAAAGGTCCTATGAGGGATGACACTGGGATATTTGAGTAGCAGAC
>VZRE01001173.1:314-10906 GCA_013396775.1 Cephalopterus ornatus
CTCCTCTGTCCAGCTGCAGAGGGAGAGTAAGAGAGTGACTTTAGTGGGTATTTGAAATCCAGCCAGGGTCAAACCACCACAGTAACAAAGTAAAGTAGGGAAGTAATAATGATTGTGGACTACTTTGAAATGAACAGAAAGCCCAAATTGTTTCAACTATGATCCCAAAGACAAACTTTGGCAGATTTACATCATCTAGGTCTAATACCACATTGTTACAGTACTATGAAATCAGTTTAGCATCTGTCACATGTTGATACTCATTCTTGACAAGTTCACTCACATAGACACAAGAACTACTCAGAAACAATATTTTAGGAGCAATCCCAAGTCAGTCAAGACTAAAGTTCAGTCCACAGTTTTGCATGGGTCTTACATGTCACTAACCCATATCCCTTCCCACCTCCCAGCACTTTTGATATTGGATCAGCAATAGATAAAAAAATCAGATGAAGTTATTTTTTTATCTTGTCTTTTAATATGATTTTTTCTTTCCTTAATGAAAATCCAAATAAAAATTATTTTCTGTGTTCAATTGGTTTTTAATCTGTACTTATATTATTTTCTATAATCTCTACTTATTTTCTATAATACCAAAGTAAGTGTACAATACTCTTTAAGAGGAGGAGAAACAGTAGATATGTGTTCCATTTTTTTCTCAGACATATTAAGAGGTAGCATGTTCCATTAAAAAGGTGACTACTGTCTATTGTCTCTTAGAAATGCCTAAAAAGAAAGCTCTGAAAGATGTTTTCTGGGAACAATTCATTTTTCAATGCGGAGACTTTCAAATTACCAAGTAGCTTTAGCTGTTACCTTATTGAAGACACGGATCTTTTGTGTAAAAAAGGCAAATCTCAAAAAGGTTAGTCTTGAGGTAGAAACATGAAGGCAGCACACATTTTATGCAGAAACCCAACGAGAAAAGCTACATAACCAAAACCTATTTCTTTTGTAAGCTGTGATATGTTCTTTATATCTATTAGTATGTTTTCCTTAAACTTGCTTAGTTGTTCATTAATATGAAGGAGTCAAAGTATGTTTGGAAATAATTAAATAAGCTGTTGAGCACACAAAATATAACTACAAACCTATCCAACACACCTCTCCATAAATCAGATGCAACTTGGTGATACGTTTAGTTAATGTGGCAACAAAGGACACTTATTTTGTGATTTTAAACAAATGAAATAGGGGAATCCTTGATGGGGAATAGTGATTGAGAATGGAAAATCTGAGCATAAGTAAGGAGTGTTTAAAATTTTGCCAAACCAAATATTTCTTGATGCTATAATGCATAACTGAGAATTTTGGGGTTCTTGGCAGGGACAAACTAAAATTAAGACAAGAATATTCTGATGCTGTAAAAAGCAACAAAAGAGATATAGCAGACAGGAGAAACTTTCTTAAGTGGATTATTAATTTAAAAGGACTAGGAAAATCTCGGGCTTCAAAAGGGTAACCAGACTGAACCAATGGGGTGCTGAAATGGTGCCATTGAGCAGAGCTGCATTGCTGAGACAGAGGGAAGCAAGATGCTTCCACAAATGCCCCCACTTGGATATGTCAGTTTTTATTCAGAGAGACCATCCCTTTCTTTGCTGCAAGGATTTAAAATTTTTCTATTAATTAAAGAAAGCAACACTTAGCATACTTCAGCAGATTTACAGTATTAAAGAAATACTAGTTGAAAGTTACATCGAGAGGCTCCAATCCACCACTACATGTAGAACTACCACAGACCAGCTCAGCATGGCTTCATCCACCTGCATCATGAATCCCTCAAAGGGCGGAGATGCAAAAACTTCTGGGCAACTTGTTTGAGTGTTGTACTATCCTCTCAGTGAGTAAAATTTTTCTTTTCATCTATTCTCTTCCACTTAGCCAATTGAAGAAGGTGACTATGCTGATTGACAATGATTTGTGCTTGGAAAAATCAATTGACTTTATTTTCATGGATTGTACAAAGAGTCATGCTCCATCATCTTTCCAAGGCCTTGAAAGAGAATGATCACCTGCAGTTCCTCAGGTCAATATTTTACTTCCTTCAGGCATGCCTTTAGTTTCTGTTTTCATTCATTTGTGAGCACAAACCCCCTCCAAATAAATAAAAAATGATGTTCTGATCATCACTACATGGAGAAAATGGGAATATCAAATGAAGCAGAAGTATTTTATTTCCCCAAATTCAGCACTGAACAGCTGTACCAATAGCATCCCCTGAAAACGCTGAGGTGAAAGTCACAAATTTTCCTCTGACATATTTGTGTTTCCTACTGGTGTCTTGTGTCTTAGAAGTTAACATACCTTACATACCAGGACATGCTATATTTTACAGTTGCTATGGCAATTGCTAATTGGATATTTATTCAAAGAGTAAGTAGTGTGCTAAAAAAGCTATGCAATTAGCTAGATAATCCTAAGGATATTTAGAATGGTATTAACATATGCACTTTTAAGAATTTCTGTATTGTCATTTCTTTCAGGTTATCAAACACCTGCTAACCCAGTTTCAAAGCTTTTCACCCATAAAACATTCCAGTTTTCACATGCAGGTATAACATGAGCTGAACTGCTGCAGCATAAAGTTCAGTGTTAATAAACGAGTTGGTCTTTCTGTGAAGAAAGATGAAAGGTCATTGTGTGACTGTTAAGCACATTCTGCTGAGGGCCACACTGAACTCTGAGAAAATTTTCCAAGAGGTCAAGACAAGCTCAGACTACTCAAAATCACATAGCTGGTGATCTGTACTTAGTCAGTGCTGCATTCCAGCTTTCCTAAGGTCAACAAGGGTATCTCAGTCTTTCCCTGGTTGATCTGAACTTGATCAGGAGAGGGGGAACATGGAAGAAGAGAGATTGAACTGCATCCAAGTCTATAGAAAATTTCATTATCTACTGAGAAGAAGGACACTTCACTCAATTTCATTTGTTAGCTACAAAAAGGACATTGGCCTGCAAGAATTCTTTTCAAGGATTTGCAGTAAAATTGTAGATGACTAGCCTTTCTACTCCAATTTGCTAAACCGTGATGCACAAACATTTGCAATTCACTGAAAACACAGCCCTACATAATGAAATAATATTTTTCATTCCTAGATTGTTTGTTTATTACAAGGACAAAGACATTTGTACAGAGAGTCACAGTACATTACCTGAGAAATTACTGTTATAAATGCACATGCAAGGAGGTATCTGACATAATTATGATTTTGGTGGTAGATATTGACTAGATTTGAGGGGCTTTTTACAGTTTGAAAGACTTGATTAAGTATTTTTTAGTTTATTAGTGGATTGTGATACTTAAATTTGCATAGCATTTTGAAATCTTTAGGAACACTGTTTCCAGTTTTATCTGTTGGATTTTTTTTGTACTTTTATATAGAGAGATACATCTAACTACTTATGGGATTTCAATCCACTCAGTACTGCAAACTGCAAAATCAACTGCACAGAATAGATTATGGTCATTTGAAAATTATGTTTTAAAAATAAGAATTTATTCAGACTTTTAATTTTTTTTTTCCAGTGTTGCTTGTCTAGATCTTTAGTAAACTGAGTGGAAAGCTCAGTTCTGCAGTGAAATCATTATGGATTTGAAGAGCTCAGAATAGCTTTTTCTTGGTTTTATTGTTTCACACATCAGTAGTAGTTTTTGGATAATTTATGAATGATGGCATGTATAAATTACTTCATATTTTTAAAGCAAAGTTGCTATATATAGAGAAACATGTCGTTTACCACCTTTCAAATTTCACATGAAATCAAAGTTCTTATTAAATCCAGTATAATTTTGCTTCTGGATTTCCCATTATAAAACAGCAAACAATTTTGCTAAATAATCTGTAATTTAGAAGGCTGGAATTTTCTCCTTTACCAAATAAACCCCAGAAAACAATCGAAGAAAACAAAATGAAGATCAGAATATAACCTACAAAACCACCAATCAAAACTTGTCTTCCATGGTAGCATGACAACATTAGCATTCTAATCTTGTGGAATTTATTGTCAAGTCAGGTAAAGACAATGAAGTGCTATTCTTTCTAAAATTTCAAGTGATTCTTTAAAACACCATCTTCAGAATATAGTATTCAAAGTGCCTTTTGCTGAAAGAAAAATAATTGTAATATTTCTTTATTTGATTAATATTTCTTCCTATTTTCATGGATGAAATCTTATGTATTTCTACTGGTAAAAGATAGGCATTAGATTAGCGGCATTTGGTTTGAAGGAGATACTGAGGATTCATCCAACAAAGTTACTTACAGTAAGTGGGAAATAAAACCAAGTATTTTATACAACTAGTTTATACAACTAGTAAGAAAAGTAGGTTTTACCTTACATACTGATCTAATAAATATTATCTGAAACTTTCTTGTCTGTAAAATTGAACATTATACTTACTGTATTTTAATAATTTAGAAATGTTGCATAGTATTTAGGAAAAAAACCCCAACCTTACACAAAAGTCAAATTTTAATGTGGGGAAACATTATCAATTCTTTTCTTCCAAAGTAAAAAAACGTAAAGACATTTTTCAAAGTTATATTGAAACTACTTTCCTTGTTTTGTAAAATGCCACTGGCAAAAATAATGCTGCTTTTATAATGGTACTGTAGTGACATATTTGTAAAACAGCATGTAAGCATCATAAAAGGGTAATGACTTCCTTAAGTGATAATAAAACAAGCTTTTAGGTGGAGATACACTGAGGTGCTGGTGTTCGAGTGCAACAGTAGTAACATTACCTGTTTATTTCTTCTCTTCTACAACTCAAGGTTTTACAGGGTAGGAATGGTTAGTATCTGGTGCAAGTCACTTTGGGACATTACTGGTGCATCTGCACTGCCATTTTACTTCAGTTCAAAAATGCAATTTGGAAGAAAATCTCAGCATCAGTATGTCTAACTGCCTGTTTGTTCTCCAACATCTAACCATAGCTAACTGGCCACAAGTTATTATGAGGGCTCTTACAGCATGTTTGCCAGGGGTTTTAGCTGGAAGGTGTAGTCTTGGAGAACATCTGAAATGCAGCAATACATGGGATGATACTAGCAACTTGCTAATGCGATTGTCATTTTTCTATTTATGCAAGCATATGAGAATGAGTAACATGAATCATGTGAAGAAAGTGTCTAGAGCATACCTTGCTTCTAGATTAATCCAGATACATGCTTTCTTTGCAGGTTGTCAATCCTTTTTAAGGATAGTTTGTAAACATAAAAAGCAGGAAATTCATGACTACAAGCTCAGGACTACCAGTCCTTCAGGGTAGACTTTAAGCACATACATATAAGGTAGATCAAAATTAGTAGAATTAGACAAAATAGGCAAAATAAATGTGTGTAAAGACTAAACAGCAACAAGGAAACCAATGCCTTTATCTTCATTGCAATCTTTTGGAACAATGAAATTCACAGAACTCAGAGTTAAGTGTTCTTATCTGAGTGGATCTGACTGTGGAATTACCTTTTTAGAGGAAATTAATATATGAGGAAATTAACTTATTGATAAAGGTTCCAAACTTCTAGATGATAACTTTTGCAAAGCAATATCTCTACTAGTAATTTTCAAATGTTCTAACCCCAGAGAAATGCCTTCTACTCTACTCTTAAGGGAAAACAGAGCCTCTAAGTACATTTCAAGTCAATACACTTTCCTCATAAGAAAGTAGTAACTAGTAATAATAGAGAACAATACAAAACTCAAGGTTTAAATTAACATTAAACGTACACTGAATGTAATTGATTTAAAAATTTTAATGAAATACTTAATTTGAAACATATATTTGATGAATAAAAACTTTGCTTCCCGTGTCTTTTCATTTGGAAGTTTTCTATGTCACATGTGAAATGAGACTCATGCACTTTACAGTAGCCATCTGGATCAGAAAAATCAATTTTAATAATTTCAAAATTTTTTCCCATCCTTTTTTGTACATATGTGGGCATGCACATCTGTTTATAGGCTTAGTTTGAGAGAGAGAGAGAGAGACTGAAAGAGAGAAAGATATATCAGTTCTTCTGTATCACACATCAAGACAAAATCAATCTTTTGAAAATGGAAGGCAAACATGCTGACTCGTACCTGCTCCACACACCATTAAATGAGTTAACTTTCCTGCCGACTCAAGACTGACTCCCTGCTCAGCCCAGTTAATACCAGGTCTTATATCCACAAGGATATCACAAAAACTGCTAAATATGGTATGCTGGAACTCACCCCTCTCCTTTTCTGAGTCAGTAAATAATTAATGACTGACACAAAATGCAACATACCATGAAAAGAAAGCAAAAAAGCACTATACCAGGATAGTCAACAACTTTGCAGACATGATTTGCTTCAAGGGACTTTCAAGATGCAGGTTTAAAGACTCTGAACCAACTAAATTAGAAAAGAACTGAAAAGTGGATTGCTTGTGTTCTACAGAGTAATAATACCAATGTCATCTAATCCCCATGCCACTGTCCATGAGTTCTTTAAACTTCTCAAGTCTTAGCTTCCTGTTCTCATAAGACTAACCGCAATTAACACAGCATCCTTTGTGCCACAGCTCTCCAAACACAAGGTAGAAATAGGAAAATTCCATCTATATAACAACTGATTTATGTAGAGGGCATAGGTGAATGACTAAATGAGCTCACCACAAAAGGACACGTAGGCATACTGTGGTTTAACACAACTATTTGAGGAAAAAACAAACCACCACAGTAAAGAAGGACAGAAACCAAAATGGACTAATGAATAGAGGGAATGAGTGTGCTCATCTAAGTGATAAAGCCTCACACAGTAGAAAACTTAAAAAACAAATAATTGGACAAGGCTGCATACTGGCACTACTCAGAGAAGGCAGACAATGAATTTTGCTACTGACTTTAGCATTTACTTGCTCCATAAACTGTGAAATAAAGAGTGAAATATAAATTGCAGACTCAGCACTGAGAATGAACATGAACAGAGAGATAAATCTTCTGATATATCAAGCTAAAAATATGAAAAAAATAACCATCAGGTTTAAAGATCTCTTTGTGCTCACCAATTCTAAAAGGTCTCCACTGTAAACTCAAGACTTCAGACTTCAAACTTTGCAATATGAGACAATTTTGGAGATGATGGAAGAGGAAGGAATCAGCTGTTCTTCCAACCTAGATCTAGCCCATAATGATACCATATTTCAGAGGAATCTTTAAATTTGTGTATTATGCAGATTAATGTAGTAATGTATGGTTTTTTCCCCCTACCAATCATAGACAGAAAAAACACAGATAATGCCTTATCTGTATTAATACTAAATACTTTACCTAAAGGTAGAGTATTTAGTAGCATGAGTATCCTGAATTTTATACTCATTTGAGAACAAACACTAAGTTTATAATTCTCACTACTCCATTGATGACTGTGTAGCACTTCCATGGCACAAAGCACCTACAGCACTGATTTAACTAGACAGTGCAATAGTTCTCCCACTGGGATAACACTAATTAGTGCCACAATTTAACTAACGGCCTTCGACTACAGCAAATAAAATAAAAGTACACATTTCCCTGACATTTCTGTATAGGAAGACACAAAGGAAAAGTCAGATGAGGGGAAAAAA
The DNA here is from genome assembly GCA_013396775.1 of Cephalopterus ornatus. Lineage (NCBI taxonomy): Eukaryota > Metazoa > Chordata > Aves > Passeriformes > Cotingidae > Cephalopterus > Cephalopterus ornatus. Next base: position 7,912 of record VZRE01001173.1, read on the forward strand.
AGCCACAAACAGGTAAAAGGGATAAAAAAAGGCATTCAAATTAAGTTTCACTTAAAATTGACAAAAAATTCCGGGTTTATCATGTTTTCAGCTACATAAGGCCAACTTGGAAAAAAAATAAATATATATAAACATAAATATAAATTTTTATATATAAATATATATAAAGCTTTCACCGTCCTGGAATTATATACTTTTCACTTTGTCATCTGCAACTTGATTACAGAAGAAAAAGAATAATCCTCCTCTTTAATATACTTCCCATGTCATATGCATTCCTAATCTCTGTTTGTAGAAGCCACAGCGCAAGTTCTTATTTTACAGAAAAGCTGTAAAGGTCAGATTTGGATTCAGAGTCTCCCAGTAATAAAGGAGGATCATTTGGGTTCACTATTTACAAGGTATTTCATAACTCTTCTTTTTGCATCTTCCTATGAAATTCCCAAAGCTGCAGGTGGGTGAATGAGGATACACTACCACTGAGTCTGCTCCCACTGAAGGTTACTTTGGCAAGTGAGAGCATCATCCCTAAGGTAGTCTCTAGGCAATGCATGCTATTTGGAATTATGGAAGAGTTGTCTGAAGAGGCTGTTGTTCATCTTCTGATTTTAACTATTAAACTCTCAACTCAGTGACTTTTGAATTACTGTATACTCCACCAGTACAACACACTGAAGGTGTACTGTTGCAGACAAGCCTCTGAATTAGGTTATTGAAAACCTCTAGTAGGTTTTCAAGTATGCAGTGTTAACATGTCTATGTACTTTAAAAAAGTCTACTTCATGATGAATTACGGAACCTTTCTCTTTTTAAAAAACACTCATTGCACCCTAAGAGAATACGTAAAATTCTTAGAGAAGCAGCGAAGAGCAGCTGAGACTAGATACCTAGTGAAAATGAGCATTGGCATTCATCATCATCTTGGACTTTTTGCATGCAATACTGATCAGAGAAACTGCTGCTGCAGTAAATATACTGACATTAACTTGGGAACCATTTTAATTTAGGAAAGCCTACTGTATGCGTTTGTATGGTATTTTGCCATGTGGAGAAATACAGAGGACAGAAGCTCAACTGTTCAAATTATTCTTCATTAAGAAGCTTCATGTCTGAAGAATAATTCAAAAGTTCAACAAGAGGATCTGCTTTACACCAAGGTAAACACGAATGCACTTTACTAGTATTTAGATATCCTACACGTTACAGAGACAACTTACCAAACCAAACAAAATACTGTCCCAGTAGCTGGCTTCAAGCTATGTATGGCTTGGGATTTTCATGATGTGGGAGAAGCCACTTTACTTTTATCTCAGTTGGAGACAATTTGGAGGGGCAGAGTCCTCATACAGGAGTCTTCTCCCTCAGATTTAATACCCCTGGTTTCTCCAATACAGAGAGAGGGAGAGAGAAATCCAGTACATCCCGATGTAAGTGCAAAAAGAAGAATGCTAATAACAATACTAATAAAGTTGGATTAAACCAACTGATGAGGAGAAATTTGCTGAGCCTTACCCACCAGACCAAATTGAGATGGCGGCTGGCCTCACCTAGCTGGAGAAAACACTTTTGGCCACAGGACAGAGACAAGATGGGCCACCCCCACCATGCCCAGAAAACCTGTCAGGAAATGGCAGATAACTGGGATTTGATACTGGCAGATGCTTGTGTCTGGAGTGAGGCTGCGGTGCTGGTACAGGCAGTCGGAACAGGGCTGCAGACTGCACAGGCAACTGCAAGGATCCACAAGACATCAATTGGATCCAGCAATGAGATTTGGTTGTTGCAGTTTCAGTGTTTCTTGGTCGAAGTGATGCTTGTTGTCCTGTCCAAATGGTCGTTACAGTCCTCTTGAAGTGGTGGTCGGAGTCTGGATCCATCAAGGTGGTGATGGAAGCCCAGGTGGTGAGGGTGTTAGACACTGGATTATTATATTAATTTTTGGCTTGGACCAACTGAAGTAGGTGTATGTGGGGCTGGGGAGAAAAGGGACAGGCTGAATTTCACGAAGGTGAGGTAATGCCCTATCCCACACCCCAGCTGTTGCAAACCTCACTGACAACCCCAGAGAAGCTGTCAGTCAAAAACAGCCTGGGAGCACTGCTCATACCACTCCAGAAGTCCTGCCTGGGGGTGGGGGAGTGTGGCCACAGCGGGGGGGCAAAGAAATAAAGACAGCAACGTGTGCTGTCCATGCTTGTTGGAACCCTGTCACCTGGACACGTAGAAGCTGGGCTTGCACAGGACTCTGGGTGGTAGCTATAGTTTTTCTTATTTTCTCTCTCTTTCTTTACTTCTTCTCCTAACCTCCTTTCTTGAAATTTTGGGTAACTTAGGACTGGATGGGCTGGATTTTGCTAGGTTTTATGGGTTAGCATGTGCTAAGTCAGTGCTTTGTGAAATGCCTTGTCCTGGTTGTATATTAGCCTTTAAACTTTGCCAAGTACTCCTATTTTCTAAAGTTTACCAGTAAAGGTGCCTCCTGAGAAAACTTGTGCAGCTTTTCTCCTCTGCACTCTCTCTTACGGTTTTAAAAGAACTGAAGGCCTTTTAATATTGCTGGTGGGCAGATTTTTGGAGGTTTGTACATTCTTAAAGTAAAACCCCTTCCATAAGCTCGTGGAGGCTGGAGTCTTATAGAGGGAAGCCCTGAAACCCACACTTATATATGCTCAGGTTCAGGTGGCAATGTCTCTTCTGGGGTGGGGAGTTTTACATGAATGATATAATACTGTGAGTCATGGGATCATTCAGGGGTCTTGAACACCTTCTAAGATGTTACAGCTGTCTCTTATGTCAGTGCACCTGAGTCCATTATGGTTCCTTGTGACTCATCAATAAGAGGGGAATACCTTCAGGCAAGGTGTGAATGTTCCAGGGGGTTAAAACAACTCAATCATCTGTGTAAGGAAAAAGAAACCCTACCTTACCTCTCAGGGTTTGCCTCTTTCCTTACCTTGTTTAATATCCAGTTTGTAGCCTGAGGTGTTGGATGTGC
>VZRE01001175.1:4338-18223 GCA_013396775.1 Cephalopterus ornatus
CGCGGGGCCGCGGGATTCTGGGGCCCTGCAGTCATTGAGAAAGCGGGTAACTTTAGGTAGAGTCGGTGTCTTCCCGTGGTTCCCCTGCGAGCAGCCAGGCCCCAGCCCCGGCTTTCCCTCCGTGCCACCTCCCCCGTCCTGCAGTTCTGTCACAGGCAGCTGGCAGGAGCTTTGATGGTCGCTTTGCATTTAACGCCGCAATGGAGATAATTGTGGCTGTTGCATTAAACCCCAGAGCCGCTGAGAGCCCTTCGTGTGCTCTGCTGTGCTGGGAGAATCTCTGCTCTCCAGGGTCTCCAGCCTGGCACAGACAAAGACGTGGCAGCCGCGTCTCGGTAGCGCCCGGAGCGCAGCGGGCAGGGAGCTGGGAGCGAGGGGAGGAAGCTGCGCTGGGAAAATAGTTGTTAGTTTCCTGAGTGTTCAAAGCCCGAAGGCTCAGCTGGCAGGTGGATGCTGCACTTCGCTGCTTCGGGCTTCCTCCCAAAATGCTCGTATTTAAACTCCTCACTAAATCTCGAGAACTTTGCAGCACAGGGTTCATTGCTTTGCAGTTGTTAAAATGGAGTGTTTTCATAGTATTTCGTGCTTCAAAGTCCCAGTTTTTTAATAAGCAGGTTTTGTCTTTCATAAGTCTTTCAGAAATATTGGGGGTCAGGGTATGTCCAGCTCACTTGCTTTTTATCACACTGTTCTCTGTAATCCTAATCTTCAGTAAAGTTTATTCATGGGCTAAGATTTGAGCCTTTAACTGGTCTTATTTTGTGTGTCAATTATGTACATATGAAGTTTGTTATTCGTGATTATGTTAATTATTAAAATTATCCTATGTGTTGTGTGCTCTGTTTATTCTTTAAGTGTCTGTGTGCTCAGGTATACGGAGGTATTTGTTTAGTCTGCTATATTGGAGTTATTCTTTTTAACTAATGGGAATCATTTTTCCTTTCCTAAAAATAATGGATGAATGTTTTTGTTGTTTTCACTGGCTTGCAATGTCTGAAAATTGCTTTTGATTGAGTCAAACTATAGCCAAGAAAAGCTCTTTCTGGCCAAGTTGCATCTGTTTGCCCAGACCCTGAGATTTCAGGGTTGAAATCCAACATACGCTGCCCAGGCAAAGGGAGCCAGGTGGCAGGAGACTGGAAAAGCAAAGGTGACACGACTCCACTAAACTTTGCTGAATTTGACACTGTTCCCTGGCAGTGTCTTGGAGCCTGAGCCAGGAAACAAGCCCCAGGCTCTGGTGTTTGGATGCCAGAGGGCTTTGCCATTTTCCCCACTGGGTTCACCACTCTTCCACGTTTGTTTGGTTTTTTCATTACAACTTTTACACTTTGTTTCGTGACTTATAATGGATAAATAGATACCACTGTTTATCTCCCGGGCTTCCCTGAGAGGTGTCACTCAAGGGAGAGTGTAAAACTGATTCCTGTCTTCTGTGCTGCTCAGCAGAGCATATAAAACTGCAGTAACATTTGATACCTTCTGACAGTAGCTGGTAGCTCACAGGCTCTGGCTATGAGGGGTCTGTACTGGGCTTGGCAGTTTTTGCTGCGTTCTCTGTATTTTGTTTGGCTTGCGCTCTCTGAGCCGCCTTCCTCCCGAGGAGCTCGGGCTTGGGGTTTTTTTTAGCACCAGAGTTCATGCTGTGAAGCACAGGGTGGAGGCTGGAGTTAGTTCTGACTACCTCATCCTGCCGCACTTCATGTGAAAGCTCTCTCAGACTGAGAGTTTGCACCAGTGAAGTTCTCACAGTGCTCACCACCGTTATATTTTCACTTAGAAACAGCAACTGCAGCATTAAAGCAGCGTAATTTGCATCAGCACAGTCAGCTGTCAGCCCTGCGCTCTGCAGCGTGTTGTGGATGCCAAGCTGAAGCTCCTGCAGTCTCTGCAGTGTACTGATTTTTGTGTGGGTCTGTTTTAGGAGAATGTGTTTATTGGTCAATCCAAAATCTACAGCTACCTGAACCCTAACAAAGCTCCTGGTGCTCGCCCCCCGCTTCAAGAGGAAAACTCTGTCATGTATCACGAGGTGAAATGTCAGGGCAAAACACTAAAGGAAACCTACAGGAAAGGAGCTGGTAAGATTGAGTTTTGGATTTTTATCTTGTTAAATGTGCTCCCCCCCCCCCCAATGTCAAACTTTAATACACAGTGAACGAGGCTGGGCCCAGCAGCTTTCCCAGTCCTCCATTGCCAACTTTATTGGCAAACTGGGACTCTACAAAGGTGGGTGTGCCCTGATCTTTTTCAAAACTTCAGTCATAGGTTTACCAGGCAATTTTTCCCCTCTGTTTTTTTGTCTGGCTGGTTCTTTTGTCTGGGTATAAAAAAACTAATGCTTGTGTTGTCAATATGCCCCAATTTCCTTGCAATTCTATTACTACTCTGCTTCTTTGGGTCAGTGCTTGACAGTTTGTCTAATTTTTGGGAGTCTGCTTTATTACCTAAAACTGGCTTGTTCTGTAATTTGACTAATTTATAGAAAGTCATATCAGGTATGAGGTTGAGGTACTGGTAGGAGAAGGAACAGCAATTGTCAAATTTTCATGGAGAAATAAAAGCAGTGGGAAGGAGGAGCACAGACAGTGAATGCTGAGTGCCAGGGTTCATAGAGGCTTCATTGTAGTGACTGGAAATGGGAATGTTCCATAAGTTTGTGGAGAGGAAAAAAACCTAGGCTGGCTTGTGTTTAAAAGTGTATTTTTAATAACCTTGGTAATTTGTCAAAACATTTTGATGTCAATGCTTTTAGCCAGCGGGTATTGCAAGTCTCTCTCAACACGGCAAATACCAGGTTTTCTGCAAACTCAGGGCCTTTAGCTCCTGATTTGGCTCCCCAGTTTTGACAAGGAAGTGAAGATGGCTTTGGTTTGTCCCTATGCTGAGGCCTTGCAGCTGTGAGTCTCTAGTGAGACTGAAACATCTGGCTCAGCAGATGGGACTGTTCGGCCTGGGCATTTGCTCTCCATGAAAACCTTATTCAGCTTTAAGCCACACTCACCTGCCTCGGCACCAGCTGTCTGAGGAGGAGGATGTGGTGTCAGGGTAGGAGCAGAACTATAAACCCCTGGAATTCACTTAAAGCACTCTGGTCCTGAGCTCAGAGCCTTACTTTATTTTCCTGTCACCAGGAAAAAAGAATGGTGGCAAAATAGTTGAAGGTGCTATGAAAGCAGAAGAGCAGAAGGATAAGGAGGGTGGGTGCAATCCTTCAGTGCCCTCTGATCAAAACCAAGAAACTGCAGAAACCCAGAAGCCCCCCCCGCCTGCAGACTGTGCTGAGGAGGCCAATGCAAAGCCAGCTCACAAGAAGATGGTAAAAGCAAAACGTGGACCAAGGAAAAAGTAAGTGACTTGTGGAATTGTAAAAGGAGAGCTCCTTGCTTTCTCGGGAATGTTGGACTTTAAAAAACCCCACAAAATTGCATCAAAGTATCGTTCTACCTTGCAGAGGACTTGTTTTTCTTGAAAGCAAGGTCAGAGTATTTCATCACAAGTGAAATATTTACTGATCACCTGTGAAAAAAGAAATTAATGAGCCATTGAACCTACTTTTCTGTGGACAAATGGGAATGTGTCTTGTCAGAAACAGAACAGTTGGAGGCTTCCTGGCTGAGCTGATCTTCTTTCTCATGCTATCAGAGTAGTGTGACCTAACATTAATGAATTCCTTGCCAAGCAGTTTTCATGACCTAAATTTTCGAGTGCCTTCTGGCAAGGCACACAGGGGGCTCCAGACTCGTGATGTGACCTTCAGTTGATTTCCAATGGCATCTCACTTTTATTGTTACTAGTACTGGAGCAGTGGAAATAGCGTGGGGGGAAAAAGGGGATGTAGCTTTGGCTTGAAGAGTACTGGTAAGAAACACTGATTCATCTTGGTCACCTTTTGACATACCAAGCTGAAAATAAAAATTTCTTGCACACCCCTCTGACCTAGAGGTGTAACTTCACAAATAGTCTGAAAAGTGTGTGTGTTCTCTCTCTTTCTTACCCCTTAGAACACAAGGAAGGACACCAAACCGTAAAGTGACAGATTATTACCCAGTTAGGAGAAGTTCCAGGAAGAGCAAATCTGAATTGGAGGTAGTGCATCTTGTTTAAATGACCTTAATTCTAACACGGCTGGTTAGTTGAAGATTTGAGGAAGTGTGAAATATCTGTAAATGGTTTCCATTCCAAGTACAAATAACACTGTGCACTGGAAGTGCTGTTAAGAGCATGCTTAAAATTTGGAAATGCTGGTCCAGTTCTAGGACAGAATCCAGCTGCTTAAGTAGAAATCTGTCTCTCTGCCATTCATTTGCTGGAAATATGGGAAGGTCTGGAACAGTGAGTGTCACTGGCCAGTTATGCCTTTCAGCTCTAGAACACATGACAAAAGTTGTGGGTTTGTTTGTTCTCGTTTCTTCTGCAGACTGAGGAGAGGAGGAAAATAGATGAGCTGATTACAAGTGGGAAAGAAGAAGGAATGAAGGTAACTGCAGTGCCAACCAACAAATGCCCTTAGTCTGTGTACAGCCCCTTGCTGTGGGTTTTCAGTCTGGCTCTTGGCATAATGGCTTGTACTGGTTTTCCCCTCCTGCTGTCAAATGCAGTTATTGAGACTAAGAGCTTACATTTGGGTTGTTCTGATCACCCCTTTTAGAATTTAAAGCAGAAATGGCCCCTGGAAGTACAGAAGAGCTGTGACTCTTGAAAAGCAGCAGCCTGTAGATAAAGATTGTCACATCTGTGACAGTGGTAGGACTTCCTTGGAGTTGTCCAATTTACAGGGGGAGGCAGGAATACTGAAGTGTGCTGGTGGCTGATAAATATAGTTTTTTGTAATCAATCTTATCGTTCCTTTAACTTTCTAACCTGTGTGTGCTAACATGCACGTGAAATGGAAAAGCTCACTGCCCCAGCTCATAGGGATATTAAAAGAAAAAGAGTTTAAAAAAGAAAAAAGTTAAAAAGAAAAGAGAAGAGTTAAGGTTTATTTAAAGTAACTCTTATTTCTCTGATTAAAAGCCTTTTTGTCGAACTACCTGGTAACCTGGATGTATCCCAAACTCATCCTGTATGTCTTCCACAGTGCCAGGCAGCTTCTACAGCTCTGTCTGCAGTTCACACAAATTCCCTTTGACAGCATTTTGTAATGACAAATCACTCATTTCCTAGTAAATCAGCATATTTGCAGTCATATAAATACTTCCTAATTTCCCAGCTGATTTTCTTTTCAACTCTCCAGATTGATTACATCGATGGCAAGGGGAGAGGAGTCATTGCTACTAAACATTTTAATCGAGGGGAGTTTGTGGTGGAGTATCACGGGGATCTCATAGAGATCACTGATGCCAAGAAACGGGAGGCTGTGTATGCTCAGGATCCATCCACAGGCTGCTACATGTACTATTTCCAGTACCTCAGCAAAACCTACTGGTAAGCTCCTCTTCCCTCAAGTTGTGTTGGCTCACAGAGAGTTTGGATGCTGCTAAACCTTTTCCTGTTTTCATGAAAGTTTTGTGTTTTTAATGGGAACCGTGAATTATGAAATCTTTTGTGGCACTGATCCATGGTCCAAGAGCCCCCTCCACATCTGGGCTGGTGGGTGACTGAGAGCACTGTTCTCTGAAGTGCACAAGCTGCATCTGCTTGGATGAGACTTCTAGCCCTGCTTATTCTCTTCTAAAGCTAACTCCTTTTTCTGAGTTGCAAGGGTTTGGTTTGAGAAGCAGGATGGACAAACTCTCCGGAAGAGAAACATTTCCCTCAGGTGTCCTTGTTTGCCCAGCACGTGATGCCCACCCCAGCTCCATGCTTTATCATATTTGCTGTTTCATTTGCCCCAAACTCCATGTCTCTAAACTATGTCTCTACTCTAACTACATTCTTTCCTCCTTGGCTGATCCTACTGGATACTGGAGTGTAGGTCACTTACCCACGTGTGTGACCTATTAATTACCTTGAAGTGCCCTATATTTGAAGTGCCTTGATAGCTGCCATAACACCTTGTGCGATGAGGGCCACTAGAGCTGGAGCATCCAGGTCTCTGGAATTTGGGCATGTAGTATTTAGGCATTCTCAGCCTTCCTTTTGCTGATTTACTTTTGCTGTTTACTCAGTAAATATTCTTAGCCTGGAGACAGCTTTCATGAGGGGAGGATATTTAAGGTAACCAGCCTTTCTGGTGGTGTCTTACATCTGGATTCAGCTATTCCTGAAAAAAGAAGCTCAAAGACTCTTTAGACTGTTTTCAGTTTTGTGCAAAATTAAAAACCTTCCAGATTGCTTTAGTTTCCCTGCATTGCCATGTTTATTGCTGTTTGTTTAATCATGGCTGGTCTGTAATGTTCTGTTTCTCCTTCATTTTTCCAAGCCTTGTGTGGATTCCTCATTCTTTATCCTGTTTGCACTTGGGTTTTGGTCCACAAAAACTGTTCTTGTTCTTTCAGTGTCGATGCTACAAAGGAAACAAATCGTCTGGGAAGGCTCATTAATCACAGCAAATGTGGCAACTGTCAGACCAAGCTCCATGACATTGATGGTGTTCCTCATCTCATCCTCATTGCTTCCAGGGACATTAAAGCAGGTGAAGAACTCTTGTACGACTATGGAGACAGGAGCAAAGCTTCCATTGAAGCTCATCCATGGCTGAAACACTAATTCATCTTCTTTGTTTTGGTTTTTTTTTTCCTGGACTGAGCGTTCTACAAGGAGTCTGGATTTGCTTCTCCTGCTCTCCTTTCCCTCAGCATTCTTAGTGGACTGCTTATGGTCTTCCAAGCTCCTTACAAACTACCTTTTTGCTTTGCAGTATTTAAACACCTATTACAGTTTTCCAGGCAGGCTTCAATAATTGATCTTAGATTGCCAAAACTTTTGTATCATAAAAGGAAACCCTCCCTAAAATCTGAATGCTTCTGCACAGTGACCAGTGCCACTTGAGCAAAGACTTGCAGACAAACTTAATCACTGGGGTTGTGCGTCTGCTTTTGCAAGAAAATCTCACGCTCCGCTTTGGGGTGATGAACTTGGCGTTCACTTTGACAGCAGAAGTACTTCTGTACTCTGTTCATGTGGTGGCTTGACTGCCTGTCACACTGCTGTTCCCAGCCCAGTGCTGGCAGGCTTCTCTGACGTGGATGCTACTATCATTCTCCAATAATTTGTGGTAGGAATCCAGTTTTTCCAGTGTCGTATAATCTGTTGGCAATGAACCTGAAATGCACTGGCACTGCGGAAAAAAGGATGGTCAGATTGGCTGCTTTCTTTGGAGAAATGACTCCCAGCCAAACGAGGATGGATTTTGATAGACTGGGTGGATACTGAGTAGAAATGTGAAGATAGAACTTCACAGTGAGAATCAATGTTTGACATTACTTATTTTCTAAAATTTAAGAAGGTACCTTTTTATATTGATGGCTGATTGTTGGAGGTGTCTCCCAGAGGATTTTAAAGAAGTAAAAGCTCTCTCCAAAAATTTTTATATTACCTTCCTATGCTAATTAGCCACATCAGAAGCTATTTATTTACTGTGAATGCTTGAAGTAGAGCATAGCGGTTCCAAAAATAGGAGTCCTCTTCATGTGCAGCTTCAAAGTGTAACAATGGAGTTCATGCAGTGAAGAAAGTAGATTCCTTATTGCCTGGTCCTGTAGGTCTGTCCAGCATGGTCTGGTCCCACTGTGTTACATGGGAGTCAAGCGCTTGGCATCTCATGGGTGTTTGGAATGTTACTGTTGGAGAACCAAATCTGGGATATAGGCAGGCAATACAATGCAGGTCCTTTATGTTAAAGATGAATTCTTACCAGTTGGAATTTTTGCCAAGGCAGGCTTGGCATGTGTGTAGATGAAAATGGCTGTGAGCCATCAGCCACACTTGCTGCTGGAAGATGTCAGCAAGGAATCTGTGGCTCTGTTAAAGTCTTCTATTCCTCATGTCTTGAAGGCTGCTGCTGTTCCAGCTGAATGCCCTCTAGGACAATCTTATGCTTGCCTATGTGATAGGTCAGATAGCAACAACATCCTGGTGGTGTGCTCCAGCAGCAAGAGAGGTGGCTTTAGTGATGTATTTTTTAAATTAAAAACTTGAAGACAATGTCTCTGTAAAATAAAGAATATATTTATTATTGATGAAGTGGCTGCTATACTACCTGTCTCCATTGCAGTTCATGAGCATTGGAAAGAAAGCTGTGAAAATCATTAGCTATTAAATGCTTGATATTTACTGCTTAACACAAGGCAAACTCAGCAGAGCCAGCCTGGGTATGTTCACGTTTCTGAAGAAATAACTGGAGACCTGTTACCTTCCATGTACTGAGTTTCAGGTAAGATAAGGCCAACTTAGCTGAGTTGGCAGTGATTTTCCTCTGGTCTCAGCAGCAGAGACCTCAGTGGTGTGTACAGTATCCCCTTAAACTAGAGCACTTCCCTTAAGTCAAGATTAGAGTAAAATTATTCTTTTTGGTTTGTTTTATTTAAACATTTACTTGTCCTTTATCAGGTTGAATAGCTTAAAACCTCTGTTCTTCAGCATCACTTCTGTAAACAAAAAGGGGAAAGATCTCCCTGTTTTGCATAAAAACAAAGTTGTCTTCTCTGAAAGGCTTAACTGGTAATGGAGTAGCACTGGGTCAGATGGAAATAAAGCTGATGTTGCACTGCATATGTATCCTTGACTTTCCTAGGAACTGAGGTGTTAATGTATTTCTCACAGAAACTGCCATTTGGATGTTTATCTCTGTCCCTGTGAGGAAGGTTTCATCTTCTAATATGCTTGGTCTTCTAATAAGCACTTCTTGGGTGCTTACAAGATGTCCTTGGGTTGGGAGCTAAACTGCTCTTTTTAAAGGAGATTGGAAAATACATTCCTGGATAAACCACAGGAGGATGGAGTTCAGAGCACATCTCTTTTCAGCTCAGAGGTGTATCCTGGCTGTTGTTAATTCATGATTGTTTCTTTCTTCACTGATTTATTTTCAAGCACAAAGCCTCTGCCCAGGCAATGCAGTAACTTCCTTCCCTGCTGCCCTGCTTTACAGAGTACATCATGAGGGCATGGCTAAGATTGGTATTTTGAAGATGGCAAAATTACTTCAGCAGTTCATGCCCTGCCTAAACCAGCTGGCTGAGGTCAGACCTCTGTGGTGGTGCCTTCTCATGCCCAGTTGCCGAGGAACTCTGAAGGGAGGCTGCAGCTCTGCCTTCTGCTGAGCCACACTCACATTGTGCATCCCAGCAGTTGTGTGAAGTGTCCTATATTTCTCGTGCTGCCAGTGTGTGAGAGGGAATCAAAAGACTTCAGAGCCTGCTTTCACTTCTGAAGAGTAAGATCAGAGTTTGATACCTGTCACTGCTCCTTTTATGTCTATTCAGGCTTTTCTGCTCTGGATACTCTACCTTTCTAAATGGGGAACCTAATTGGTGTCTTTCAAGCTTCTTTTCCCACTCCTCTGTTTGCCCTATATCCTTCCACTGGTGATAAATCTCATTACTGGGGCCAACACACAGCTTGTGGCAGTTGATGGGAAGAACAGAGTTTATGCAAAACACAGCTGCCTTCCCCAGGAGCCCTTCAGCTGTCAGAAATGAGCTGTTTGGTGCATCTGTTCCAGTCTGAGCATTTCTGCACCTCAGTCCTTCATGTGGGCAGAGCACGAGGCAGCAGCTTTCCTCCCCTTGCTGTGCTCTTGTCCACTATCATTCATCTCAACCCCAAACAGCCACTTGGGAATGCCATGTATCTCTTAAATATCATCTTCATCTTGCAAAATCACTTAGGCTGAGTGCTTTGATAGCTGGACAGGGTAAATATGTTGTTGTAACCATCATCACAGGCTCTCCTAATAAGAATAAACCCCACCTGTGTATAAAGGTTTATTTTCTACATGTGGGTAACGTATGACAGGAATCTAAGAAATACAAAAAGTATCTGTTTTAAACAGTTTCTGAAAAAGCAGAGTAAAATCTATTCTGAAAGAATATTATACAACACAATTTTGATGAGATTGCTCATTCTCAGCAGCAGGAGTGGTGCTGCTTCTCCCAGCCCTTGTCTCCTCCCTCATCAGTGCCGTGCTCAGCAGGAGTCCTTGAGGATGCTCATTTTCCATGTTTAAAAGAAAACCTAAAAAAAAAATCAACAAGAGAAAGGAAACAATAATGTACAACTGAACAAGCAGTTGGAAATGCTGTGGGGTGGCTGTGTCAATATGCTCTGCTATTTTGGGGAACTTTAGGGACAGGGCCTGAGCTCGTGGGTACTGTGTACAATGAAAACAAATCTCCAGGGCCAGTGCTGTTCCCACAGCGCAGGCCTGAGGTGCTGGCAGGGGAGGCAAATATTGCATTGCTTTGCTCTGAAATACTTGTTTTTCCTAAAAAAATAGTGACTCCCTGCTTGCCTGGGTGGAGGTTGCCTTCCTGTGGAGTTCTTTTTCCACAGGAAAAGATTTCCTTATCAGGTTTTTAATTTCACAGGGGGAGCAGGAGAAAACAATATCCAGCCAACTAGGTTAGAGTTCAGCATCCATCCCTGGATTCACTGTGGTTGAGGGTGCCGTGTTCTCCCAAATTCTGCCCAAAAAGCTGCAGACAAACTTACAGCCGTTTGATGATTGTCCTCTCCTCGCTGTCCTTGCTGGTGCCAGCGCTGCTGCCACTGCTTTCTTTTTCCAGTTCTTCAGTTTGGTCCTTTCTCTGTGAGATGATCCCACTGGGAAAAGAAGAAAGGGTTTTGTTTATTTTTCATGGGTTTGTGCATAGTGACAGTGTGTACATGTTAAACCCTGGGAGCTGGGATATGGATGAATGGGAGTTCACGGGACAGGGATGGCAGCCCGGCCTCTTCCTTGTAATGAGTGGAAAATAATGAATTGTTATCCCTAAGCATTGCAATGGGGCTATGCTTTAGTGGGGACACTAAAGTAACAAGCTGACTTCTCCACAGAAGAAAAATGGCAAATCGTAATGGGAGTGAAAGGGATGTGGAATTACACATTGGATATGTAGAGAGGTCCAATGATAACAGGAGGGTGCAGATACACAAGGTGAGTTCCTGCATGGATCTGTGGTACCTTCAGTGCAGCCACCAAGGCTGGGAACACATGGGATATTCCCAGCTCCCCTGCAAGGCAGGTGCCTGTTCCTCTTTCCACCCTACAGAGGAGAGAAGAAAGGCTTTGCCTCAGCTCTCAATTTTGTGATCCTACTTGGCTCTTCCTACACTCCACAAGTTGTAACTTCCTACTTCAGGTGCCAGCTTCAGCTTTACCGAAGGAGTTTTCCCAGCTTGGACTTTCCCAGCCTGCACACTGAGCGTTTTCACAGCCTGTCAGTCACTGTCCTGAGCTGACCTCGTTTGCTGGGAGAGCTGAATGGATCAAAGCCTGTGCCTGCAGGAGCCAAAGGCTGAGAGCAGCCAAGCAACACTCGGCTGGGTTTGGAAACACAAACACGGGAGTATCTAGAAACTGGTGTGACATCAGGAACGGGGTAATTCTGAGGCAGGTTCTCCTCTGGGAGAAACAGGAGCTGTTTGGTGACACTGCAGAGCTGTAATATCTGCACAACTGCTACCCAGAAATCACCATGAAAACTGCAATGCCCAAACACCATCAGTGAGTGTGAGCCAGTCCTTGGGAGGATGTTTGGTACTTTGTGCTAAACTGAGCTTATTTCCAATCTACACAAGACATTTTAGATCGTATATTTATCCTCTTCCCCTGCACAACTCCTCTTTATGGCTGTACAATTACAATCAGAATTTTATGTGACTGTTTAAAGGGAAGATGGATTTTGGCTTAAGCTGTAGCACTCTACAAGGACATAACCTCATAAACTACTTGAACTGAAAAGCAGCCCTGACACACTCAGTGCACAGCACTGTGACTGAAATCACTCAAAACCTGAAAACATTCCCACTGTTAATTTTTAACTTGGCCTGTACTAAGCTGTGTAACAGCTGGGAAATCAAAGCAAGAAGCCATTTCACTGGCTGCACAGCAAAGCATCCAGCTGAGCTGGGGAAGTGCTGTCAGGCAGTTTGTAAATTCTTGGATTTAACTTTTAACTTCTTGGCTTAACCTGCCTGTTACAGACAAGACAAAGGGTGGGCTCACTGTATCCAGGAGGCTCTTGCTGAGATATCTCAACTGAAATCTGATGTGCTTATTTTGTGTCTAGTTTAAGAAGTAGTTTCTTGTTCCAAAGAGTTTATAACCTAATCTGAGGAGGGACAAGGGTTGGGGAGAGCAGCCTTGGGGGTGAATGAATTTGTAACACCAAGAGCGAGGCCCTTCCCTCATCCTACCCTCTGGCTCACACCGGTTCTCCCAGGCTGGTCCCTGTGAGAAAGACCAAACCCTCCTCTCAAAGCACTTGTGCTGCACAGTTCAAGTGCCTTACACAACCCTCTGCTGGCAGCCCTAAACCCCCACAGCTTCTCTTGAACGATGAAAGAGCTGAATATTCTGTCCCTAGAGCAGTCTATAACCCCGTGGGAGCGCAGGACCGGAGATAAGGCAGTGTCCCCACACTGCAGGAGGAAGGAAACTTTGACTCAAGCTGAGCTGGAAACCCCCGTGCTCTTCAGTGTGTGGTGTGGCTGTGGACACAGTGTGTGTGCAACTGCTGTGACTGCACAGATGGATTCCTGTGCACGGGAACCCACTGGATGGGGAGTGGGAATAACTGTGAGTAGGGAACAACTCTGGGAACAGGCTGAGAACAGTGCAGAGCAAAAGACAGTTTAGTTTTAAAATTATGTTGCATAGAGACTTCATTGTTCCCCTGTTTTTCTTTGAATGCTTTTGGGAGCATGGGTGTCTTATACACGCCTGGGCAGTGCCTGGCCCAAACCTGCCATGCTCTCATCTGATAAGCTCCCCAGACAAGAAGTAATTAATTGTTATTAGTAGTTATTAGTTCTTTGCTGCCTTCATGCTGTACCTCTTATAGCACTGTAGCTCCTCTTGCACCACCAGAAGCTGAGCTTTCAGCTGGTTTCTCTCTTGCAACACATCTCGGAGCTCCTGCAACGTGAACCGGGGCCGGTTGGGATCTGTGAGGTCAACCACCATTTTATCTGGTCCAAGGCTGACCTGGAAAAGACAGAGTGGTGGTCATGATCTTGTAACCTCTCAAAACCATGGAGTAATTTGTAGGACTAGTACAAGCTGATCACAATCCTGATTTTTTTTCCAAGCAGTTAATTATAGTTCTTCATTTACTTTTGTATTCCCTTGGTGACTGCATTTTCAGCCCCAGCTGTGACAGGCTCTGACCACAGCTAAAAGCAAAGTCTCTGTCCCAAAGTGTTTGCAATTTAGTTTGCCAAGAAACTGCTTTTATCAGCTTTTCTGATGATGGGAGAGGCCAAGGAATCTAACATCACATCTGTGGCAGAGACAGGTGAGAACTGAATTCTCCTTTCCTAATTTAAGACCTTTGTGGTAACGGCTTTTCTTGGTCACAGTTTCCCTTACACAGAGTAACAAAGCTCCAGCGTTTGCTTAAATGGCAAGTTGTCTCTGTGGGGCCGGTGCTGTGTGAGAACTGAACACGGTGGGTTTGTACTCGGTGAACTCTGTGAGCGCCTGAACAACTCTGCTGGCACCGCACGTTGCTGAGATAAAGCAGTGAAACGGGAGTGAGGGATCCACAGCACTGTGACCCGTGACACCCCACGGGAAGAGCTACAAGGCTTCGTGGCCAAAGGCGGGTATTGACATTGGGAGACTCGTTCTGCTGCGGCAAGAGAGACCACGAGTATCCTCCGGCCCCTCTGGTGTTGTTCGGGGTGGGCTCCACGACCCGCCCGTGTCCCTGTGCCCCGGCCGGTCCCGCACCCACCTGCGGGGCGCTGCCCGGGGCCGCCGCCGCCCGCAGCTGCTCCA
>VZRE01001175.1:18660-42179 GCA_013396775.1 Cephalopterus ornatus
TTCCCCTGCGGAGGCACCGCCCGCCCGCCGCCGCCGGTAAGGGACGGGGGGCCCTCGGTCAGCCCCGGGAGCCGGCACCGAGGCGGTTCCACAGCGCCGTCCGGGAGCGGGGCTGGGCCGGGGGGACGGGAGGGCTCCGGCCGGGCGGGAGCGGGGGAGGGGGCTGAAATGGAGCCCGGCGGGAGCGGCCGCGGCTGCCCCGGCCCGGAGAACCGGGACAGGAGGGGAGGGGAGAGGCGGCGGCGGGGACGGGGCTGAGGGGCCTCCTCGGGCGGGGAACGGGCCGGGCCAGGCCCACGGGCGGCTCCGGCCCCCGCCACGGCCCTGCCCCGCGAGGGGAACTCGGACAGCAGCCACGCGGCCGCTTTATTTACGTTTATCTCACTTTGGGGGATTGTTGAATGAAGGCACAGTGCATCGGGGCTGGGAGCGCTCCTTGCACAGCCTGTGCCTGCTCCTGTGTGAGCCTGTGCGATGTGTGTTTCCCGCAGCAGGCCATGGCTGACTGGGCCCCCATAGCGAAGGAGTACGACCCGCTCAAGGCCGGCAGCATCGACGGCACGGATGAGGAGCCCCACGACCGGGCCATCTGGCGGGCGATGCTGGCGCGGTACGTGCCCAACAAGGGAGTCACGGGAGATCCTCACCTCACCCTCTTCGTGGCGAGGCTCAACCTTCAGACCACAGAGGAGAAGCTAAAGGAGGTCTTTTCTCGGTATGGAGACATCAGGAAGATCCGTCTGGTTCGGGACCTGGTCACGGGGTTCTCCAAGGGTTATGCCTTCATTGAGTACAAGGAAGAGCGCGCGCTCCTGAAGGCCCACAGAGATGCCAACAGGCTGGTCATCGACCAGCACGAGATCTTTGTAGACTTTGAGCTGGAAAGGACTCTGAAAGGATGGATTCCCCGGAGGCTCGGAGGTGGCTTTGGAGGCAAAAAAGAATCCGGGCAGCTGCGGTTCGGAGGACGGGACAGACCTTTCCGAAAGCCCATCAATTTGCCTAACATGAAAAACGATTTCTATGGAGAAGGATCATCGGAGAAAAGAAACTGGAATCGTGAGGGAACAAGGGACTGGAGAACGAGGGACCGGGATCATGAGAGGAGCAGAGACAAGCGCTGGGGGGAAAGGGAGCGGTCGTGGGCTTGGGGTGACAGTGAGAGAGAGAGGGATTCCAGAGAGGAGCGGAGCAGAGGGAGGGACAGGAAGGACAGAGACAGGAAGGACAGGGATAGAGACCGGAGCAGGGAGAGAGAGCCCAAGAAGCAAAGAGATGATGATAAGCACAGATAGGTGACCATGAAACACTCACTTATTGGAAATACAGGAATAGAATAGCAACAAACTGAAGCTGCTGAAAAATGGGCCCCAAAACAAGCAGGTGGGAAGTAACTTCATTTTCTTGAAGATGCTGGGAGAGATGAGACCTTTAGTGATGCTGTGTCCTTAAGTAGTTCTGCCAGGTGAGAGACAAGCACGTGACCAATCCATTTTGTATCTCATGGGAGGATGTGACTCCTTTGTACATGAGGAATGTGCAGCACAGAGCAGTAAACAGGTCAGAAAATGCCTCATGTTCCTGATGAATCCATGGATGTTCACTGAGGGATGGTGTCACGGGTAAATGTTACAGCTGCACCCACTCTGTTCTCTCCTCTCTGCCAGTGAAGTCCTGCCTGCACAGGGTTTAAATCCATTCTGGAAAGTGAGTTTGCTGCTGATTTGGGGAAAACAGAGGCCAAGCACCTTTTTCAGAGCCACGATATGTGTGTACAGACACACATCTCCTGTTGGGGAGCTTACAGTGCTTTCTAGAAAGGGCTCTGTCATGTTCTTTGTTGTCATAAGCCAGACAGATAACATTTTAAACTATATTTTGTAAGCCTTTGAATGGCCCTGTCCCAAACCTTGCCCAGTTTCACACTGTATTTCCATGAAGAGTTGTACACAGATCCACAAGGCTGCATCCCCAAGAAGGGATGCTATTAACTTCCCACAGAAAAAAAAAAGGACACAACTGTTGCAGAAATATGTGTTTTTCAGAAATATTTATTAAACTGTTAAAATGATTTACTGTCCAACCAAAAAAAAAAAAATATAATAAACCAACCCATAAAATGTCTGATCCTGCACTTGGCAGGCAGGATTGTGACACCCTTTTACCTGCCACCATCCTGGCCCCCTTTCCTTGAATACAGCGAACCAACACATGACAGATCTAAAATCTTCACAAATGCTTCCCTCTGGGCCATCCTTCCCGATGGCACTTGTGAACTCAGCGCTTCCAACATGACAACGAGTGGTTACTGGCAGCAGGTCAGGAGGAACTAACGAGGTTTTTGAGGTAATGGGCTACAGAGATGAGTGGGGGAAGCTTGTCCTGCTTAGTGCTGTGCTTTGATGTTGCTGTAGATCTGCCCTGACAGTGCTGCCCCGGGCTCTGGGCCGGGCTTTACTGCACCAGGAGCACTGGCTTAGGCTCGGTCTGTGCAGTTCCATTATCCCAGCTCATTGCTCTCAGCTCATTTCCAAAGGGATGTGCTTACTCTGGCATTGTTTTTGCTCACTGCATCCCTTCTGGATGTGCCACACGACTGGACTGCGCCCGGCAGAGACTCCACGGGGTCACTCACGATTCAACAGCTGGATGGAACTGGACTGTACTTCTGGTTTGCCCATATGGAAGTGAATCCAGATCTTGGCAACTTAAGTCTCATTAAATTAAGACACTCCCCCCATTTAAGAATTGCTTTTCACTCAGTGGGGGAAGTGCTGCTGTTTCATGGGTGTTACCAAAACACAACCAGGCAAAAGCTCATCTGCCCAATTCCTGCCTCGGCTGCTGCCGTCACTGGGTCTAATGCAGGTGTCTCATGTAAGGCCACATGTCCCCCCTGCCCTGAGCTGCAGTGGCACCAGGGGGGCACAGTAAACACTTTCCCTACCTAGAACACATGGAAGATCTGTGTTTGGAATGAAGCAGTTGCAGCCAAGAGCAGAGCAGCACAGAGCCCACCGCTGCAGGGAACAGTTCCCTGTCAGGCTTTCACTACAGACAGGCTGAGAACCATTTGCTGTGCTCACACGTATCAAAGAATCCAGTCTTGGATCGCCCTGTAATAAAAACAACTGGCCTGCACTAAACCCATGTAGGAGTCCTTCAGCAGTTCCTCCTGCACTCAGTACCTGGAGTAATTGGAGCTTTACTCCAGCCTGAGCAGTGTTTCTTATCCTTGGTGCCACTCCTGAGAGGAGGCTCTTCACAGAGCAGGTGGAGCTGCTGGGGGTGTGGTACCAACAGCTCCTGGCGCTGAGCTGCACGTGCAGGAGCTGGCTGTGGCCCTGCCATCACCAGATGCTCCTCAGCAGCAGTGGTGCCCCAGCACAGACCCTCCAGCACACAGAGACCCCTCAGCCCCGTCCTCGCCCTCTCCCACCTGGGGGGGTGCCTGTGGAGTGTGTGGTGCAGGGGGGATGCTCTGACACGGGCTGGACACAACAGTTACACTCTGTGGGGTTTTAGTGTTGTCAGCCTGACCTCGGTCAGACCCAGTCTCTCACAAGCCCAGCTGCAGAGCAGATTAAATCCCAGCCCCTGGCAGTTGGGCTGGGCTGGCAAGTTAAGCCCTGTGACACGGGCTGCCCAGACATGAGCCAACAGCAGGGGAGCAGCCTGCACACAGAATTCATTCCTCTGCTCTGCCCACAGAGCGTTTAACGTTTAGTTAGGAATTGGGGCCATCTCTAGGTCAGTTTAACAGCTCATGACAGCCAGCTGAGAGACATGTTTCCCTCTGAAGTTGGGCAGTTTTACCTAGACAGGAAACTGGAGTGTGACTTAATTAAAAACTTGTCTGTGGGAAAGTTCTAATTCCTTTCCAGCAGCTGCCTGCCACTCTGGGGGGAAGTCCCCAGTAAGAAGGAAAAACTCCAAGAGTTAGGATTCCTCCCTGTGAGCAATTTGTATTCCATTAATACTGCAGAACTCATGGCAAAAACACAAGGCACGCTCACCTCATACAGGGGTTCTTCATGCTTTAGGCACTATAAGCACAAGGGAAACGTACACTCACTGTCCCTCTCAAGGCTACTCCAGTTTCTCACTGTGGCAGGTGGGTTTCCGAGGGGTTCCTCCGCAGGATGCCGATGCCAGCGGCACTGACAGGACACAGCAGAGCTCTGGGCTGCCACGGAGGGTGTCCAGCTGTCGTGTCCCTCTTGAAAAAAATTCTCACAGAAATAAAAGCAAACAACCAATAGTGTTAACAAAACAGGGTGGAAGAGTCTTTGCCCTGTACTAGATACTGTACACTGCAAACAAACTTCTAATAACGGCACAGGTCCTTTTTTGGTTTAAAGAAGCTTGTGTTACTGTAGTTAATGCAAGAACAAGACCGTGGACTTGTTATTCAGCACAAAACAAGTCATCTAGAAGCTTCCACGTCCCAGGGTGGCAGCAACTGTTACTACAAAGCTTGGGCTCTGTTTGCAGCAAACAGTCCCCAAGTGAACAGCGAGGGATCCCTTTGGGAGGGTCTGGAACAACCCCGAGGTGTGCGAGGCAAAACCAGTGACGAGCTGCCGCGGTGCTTTACAGGAGCTTCTTGTCACGACTCTGTCGGATCTACTGCAGCAAACAGGACACCTCAGGGCTTCAGTCACAGGTGCTGCAGGGCTTCCTGGCCTTGTTCCATGTAGGAGTCATCCCTACTTGAATTTGACCATTCTCCAAAAGTTCCCTGGAAGTGGGCATTTTTCTGCGACGCCTGCAAACGTTTCTTATCGCGAGAGAAGAAACTAAACCTTCCGGGAGCGGAGGGGAAAGAAAAGAAAGGAGACTGGTTACCATCCTGAACACACTTCCAACACCCCCCCACAACCCAATACAAAACAAAACACAGAGCAAAAAAATCCGTTGCATCTGCAAAAACTCAAGGCAGAGCAGCCCACGGGAGCGCAGTCAGGATGTTGTTAGGGATGGAGTCATTGCAATCTCGAGCAGTTTGGCTGAGGAAGCTTCAGATAAACTCTAAATGCTGTTGACTCTACAAGGTGCAGGTACCACTCAGATGTACATCCCCCCTCCCCAGCCCTCAGGTAACGAAGCAACACGATACAGGTTAGTTCCTTGGCATAAGTAAAGTGGTATCTTTGCATTAAATCTGTATATTTGTGTATAGAAAAATTTTTGAAGGGTGTCAAAGGATCTCATTCATAAGACAAGAAAATAAGCCTCCACATTTTTTTCCCAGTGTACAGATTTTGATACATAGACTTGATTTCCTGCAACAATAAAGGAATAAAGGCACCAATGTGCAGAAGGGTTTGCAGGATGAAGGCTAAAGAAATGCACCCGAGTGTGGACGTCATTCCCTGTCCCACGGCCTGGTGCTCTCAGAGAATGACGTACGTGAACCAACAGCCACTTCATACAACAACAAACTGCCAGCTACAAATACAGTTGGGAAAATCCTTAGTATTGTTTGATTTGTATGGGATGAAGTTACTTGATTAGGCAAAGTCAATGTTTGCTGTGAGTTGAGCACAAGGGGTGTTAGTGCAGTGTTTGGGTCTGCTGAGAAATGCAAAAGTTGTGGTTCCAGCTCCCAAAGGACTGACTTGGCTGAGCATCCTTTTGCTTTCAGGGGGCAAAGGTTGTTTTGGCTGCACTGTACCAAGTGCAACACAGTTGTGATCCAGGCCAGGAACTCCTAAACGCTTCCACAGGAAGGGCTGTGCAAATATAAACTCAGCTTTGGCAGGTGGTGGAATATTGGTCAGGGCATAAACCTGAGCCTGAGTCCACGCCCCACCATCCTCAGTGTTCTCCCACACTCCCTTCCATCCCTCTCAGCACCACGATCCCAACCATCCCAGCTGCCTTGTGCAGACCAGGGAATTCTGCCTTCCGTGTGTCCAGTCACACAGGAGGCTGGATTTGTGTCGGATGAGGTTTAAGGCAGCTTTCCCGAAAAAGTATCCTATCGTATGTGCAGGTAAGCATGATGCTAATTATTGAGAATATTAAGAATAATCATTTGCTGACTAGAAAGTGATACAAAACACCACACAAGGGCAATGCCAGACAATTAATGTTGCCAGCAGGACCTGAACTTTTGCATTTCCTCCTGGCTTCAAATGTGCAGCCTTAAAAGTGAAGTAAGTCTGTGGCACTTAATTAACCTCACACTTTTCTACCACCTCCATCCCAGGAGCCCATGAATTCACACACCTATGGAATGTCTTTTCAGGGCCAGAGCCACTTCCAGCTGATAAAATAAGTTTTTAGTGACCAAGGCTTTGTGCTGAGCACGTGTGCTACTGCCTGGGAAGGGTCGCTTCTGGAAGGCCACACTAAGGACTGCTGTGTTTATGCAGCAAGTTTTAAATGTCAAAGTTCAGTAATTTTTCACTTTATCATGAAATTAAGCAAGAGAAAAATATGTTTGTAAGATCCCTGAAGGGTTCAGCATTTTAAATTCCTCCTCAAACAATGACAATTGTTTTTATGCCTAGAAAATTCTCATGGAGGATTTTTGGGAAAAGCCTGGCTGTGTGGAGAGGAAGAGAATTTAAATACTGGGGTACTGCTGTAAATATAAAGTCACTAAAGAAGCAGTTCTAAGGCAAAGACAATTCTCAGTACATCTTCCAGGGAGAGCCAAGAATTGGATGATAGAATGGGTTATGGAGTGTGCACTCTATTCCAAAATACATAATTAGAGACAAAATATACAGGGCATAGATAGAAAGACATGGAAGCAACAGCCTGTAATTAACATTGGAAATTAATGTAGAAATCAGGCTCTCCATTCTGTAACTCCAACTAACTGTAACAAATCTTAGCAATGAGTTGCTTAAAAGGCATTGGTGAGAACTGGGAGTAGCCACACTTAGGAAGCAGAATTAACGGATGCTGGTTAAAACTGCATATTGCAGCAATTTTCCAAGGAATACTGATTGGTTTAGCATGGTAACATTAGGCAAAAGGAGATAAAATGTCAATATTGAGGATGAGTTGGGGACTGTGATGAGTCAAGGACTGACTGGTCATTCTGATGGACACTTGGATCCCCTGGGATCCCACAGGCAGCCAGGAGAATGCAACCAGCAGTGAGTGTTAACAGGGGGTCATGCAGGAGGAAACCACAGTACCAAACATTTTAAAAAAAATTCCTACAAGGGACACAAGTCTTCTTATGGGCTGCAATGTGGGATCGTCTGGAATCAATCCAGCTGCTACCATGGGCATTATGGCTGTAAAGATCCTGGTCAGGAAAGTACAGACACAGAAGAGGTGAGACTGGAGCAAGGGAAAGAAAAGCATTCCATTAAAAAGAAAAGGCAAACATGATACACAGGGTTACTTGGAATTACAACACCAAGGACACGTGACAGGGAGAGGCGGATCTGCATCCCCCAAGACGGCTCTTCCTCGGGGAAAACTCTCCTTTAGAAAAAACCAGCCATGGTAACACTTTCAATTGCTTTTGGATTTCTAAAAGATACCACTTTTCTGGTGTGAGGCAGCCTGCAACCTGGCTTGGATTCCATCGGGGTGTTACCACCTCCAGCAATGCAGAGCAGAGCGCACGTTTCATTTCCCCAGAGACAAACAGGCACAGACACAATGAAATGGAGGATGAAGGTATATGTTAAGGAATACAAAACTCTGCTGTGACTACCGGGTGTTCGCAGGAAAACGGGGTTAGAGAGGACCAGCATCACAGTTAAAGAGTTTACAGAAATTACAGTTGATAGTTTCAAGTTAAAAACCAGCATTGCAGGTGAAATGTTGAAATAACCCCCGGAGAAACCCGGTGGTTAAGGGGCCTGTGTGTCTGTTCCAAAGGAACCTGCGTCGCTTCACATGCAGGGAGATGCCAAGTGCAGGCACTGAATGCTGAAGGAGGACCCTGCAACCGCCCTGGCAGGGACTGGCTCTTTGTGAGGGTTCAGCACCTACTGAGCATTAGACAATCCATGCAGCTGAGAGGCTGAGAGAGCTGAGAGCTCTGTGCCCAGCCAGCCCCACACCCCCCTGCAATCACACCTCCACCGTACCTGCAACACCCTCTGCTTTGCTAAGGATTCTCCTCACAGGTTCTCCCTTGTGCCAAATAATTTTTTGAACTGTGGACTGATGTGAGTTAAAGATTAGGTTGAAATCACGAGAGACATTTCACTTGTGGCCAAAAGCAGCTCTCCCCAACAATCCCTAATTCATATTCCGTGGTTAAAACCAAAAACAAATGAGCAAACACCGTTGGATCATTGGCAGCAGCCAGGATTTCTATTTTTATGCCGTGTGGCACATCCTGAGCTGCAGAACTGACACACACACACACACAGCCAGCTTTTGTAGAGTGTGAGAATAGGGGAGAAAACTCCTGGCTGTTTGAGGCATGACATCAGTGACAGACAAGCACGTAGCCTTAAGGAGAAAACAAAAGGGCGTTTTCTGCTCCAAACAGAGGGAGCATTTTTAATCCCTGGACTTTTCCTCCTCAGCAAAGCCTCCTGGTTACATTATTTCATTAAAACTGTCATGTGATGGGGGAGAGACAAATGTAGAAGTCAGTCAGTCTGAGATCAGAACTCAGTTTGCCCCAAACGAGCCAACCCAGAAAAAACGCTGATTTCTGTAACTTGTGCCTTCCTTTCTTTATGGAGCATCACCTGAGCACATCCTGGATGGCACAGGCTACATTTACACGTGGCTCACTCCCTCAGACACTGTGGTGAAGGGAAAAAGGGCACATTGCACAGGCAAGGATAAAACTTCCCCTGGGAGGACCAACAGGGCCTCCTGTTTTTGTACTTCAGCTTTAACCAGGAAGAAAAGTCTGAAACAGAGGGAGAAACACCCGCACTTTGCTCTGTGAAGGCACTCTGCACAAAGACAGCAGCACTCTGAGTTTTCATCTCATCTTTAGGTACAGAGGGTTTCTGTGCCAGTGTGTTTGTTCCCCAAAGATCCACAGGTAACCTGGCGGGAGAGGGAGAAGGGAGCTCTGGACACCTCACAGCAGTGGGGCAGGAGGGGTTCCAGCAGGACAGGACAGGACAGGACAGGACAGATGCTACACTTGGGTTCTTTGCTTGTCCCAGCAGTGACATTTCCTGTCTTTGTAAAGCCTTTCTAACAAGGACACTGTTGACAACACACGGAGAGGGAAGGGGGGGAGAAAATAAACCTGCACCAGACAAATCCTGTACAGACAGGCTGCAAGAATAAGACAAACCCGAAAACTACTACCACCACCCTTCAGATTACTCAGGTAGACAGTTTTCTCTTCCCTTATTTAGTATGATGGCTAAAGGGAGAGAGAGCAGAGAGAAACCTGGGGACAGAGCATGACAGCTAAAGGAAGTAATTTCAACTTAGGCAGAGTCAAAGCTAATTCCTCACCAACATGGGCTCTGTCTTACAGCCCCTATTTACATTTTTATGCTGCCTTTGCTTCATCAAAGGCAGCATTTCAAATCAAACACAAACTGCATGAGCTGAAACCAGCTGTTCCCCACAAGCGGGTAAGCTTTAAAAAGTACTAAAATAAATGTAAAAGGAAAGAGAAGCTTTACAGTGGAGATCTTGTGTCACAAAGTTGCTATTTTTATACCATCACAGTTGCAGAATGAACACTGAAGTCCAAACTCAAAGTGTATTTTCTAGTCATGTGAGACGAAGGGTTCTCTGAGCACAGGCAGAAGTTAATAATAATGAAAATAATCAACAGTGCCCTTCTGACTTCATGGTGTTTTGGGTCAGTCCAGATCTTCCAATGGAACTTACTCTCACAAGGCTGCTGGTGTTACTAAACAAGGACCAGGGACAGGATGGAAGAGCTGCTTCTGTGGAATCAAATGCCTGTTCCAAAATCATTTAGGCTGTTGTTAAAAAAGTTAAGCGTCCGGTAGCACAAAAATCCAAAGAGTTGTTTGCTATAAGGTTGGAAGACTTAATCTGGAATAAATAAATGTACAGGAGGGAGTTTCCACAGACAAAGGGACTGGCTAAGTGTGATTTTATAATGGAGTGATCCACTGGTAACTGCACCCCTCTGGCAGTGAGCTTTGGTTTCAGACAGCAACATGAAACACCTCCGAAGCAGGTGGGGTTCTTTCTTTTATACCTCCTCTCCAGCAGTGAATTTGCTCAGCAAACAGAAGGTTTTTGTGCTGTTCCCACAGTGCAATTCAGGCTTTGATCAACAGGGAAATGGGCACAGCGAGGTCATGGGAAAATATAATCCCAGACTGAAAGTTGTCCCAGATCTAGACACAAGTTTTGGCCAAAGCCAAGTGCTCCTTCAATGTCTCTCCCATATACAGTAGGAATGTGGTTACCTTAGTTTTTAAAGTCTTTAAAATTGTCCTACCCGTAAGAAACATTTAGTATTTGCAGACTATACCCAGTATCCATAGAAAATATGCTACTTACAGTCGTTTGATTCCAGATTCAGGTTGAGTTGAGGGTTTTGACTGAATTATGGGGGGAGGTTGAGGGGGTCTAGTTTCTTCTTCCATTTCCTCACTTGAAAGAAAGAAAAGATAATTAATGTTCTCCTTCCAAGCCACTTTAAGGTCTACAATTCAATCTGAGGTGGTACTGGGGATGAAGGAATGCAAAAGGATCTGTCCAAAGCTCATTAAAATCAACTGAAGATTTTTCTCTTCAAAAGGGAACAGCACCTAGAACTGGCTCTTTGTTCAATATTTTCTTCCCATTGTGACAAAGAGAGGGAGAAGAGGAATGGATTGAATAAAACATCTAGAATTTTCATTTTAGACCCACTCTTATCCTCATATTTGAAGTTCAAAAGGATTAAATGTTTGTAATCTTTCTGAGATTCGGGGAAAACCTGGGAGTTAGGGAAGGACATGGTTTTTCCCAAATCTGAGGTACCAGGTTCAAACCAAAGCCATATCCTTGCAATCTCTACTTAAGCCTTTGCAGAAACAGGAGCTTGTTGGACACTATTTCAGAGCCCATTTATTGTTCCCAGATCTGCCCTGTGTATTTTGTGCAACAGGAGAGGGAGGGGATCTGACCTACCTTTTGTAATATAAAAGCTCCTCTTGAAGTAAAAACACTCTGGATTTCAATTCATTCCTCTCGTGAAGGACATCCCGGAGCTCCTGCAAGGTGAACCTCGGCCGATTCGGATCTTTTAAGTCCAGTGCCATCTTTTCTGACTCTGACAGACAGTCATCATTGTTTGGTTCTGCCTGGGGAGTGAAACATGGGCTTTAAATTCATCATGCGAGTGCAGGTTGGAGGAGTCTGAAGTATTTATCAGAATATTCCCAGCCTCTTCCTTTCAGCCCTATTAAATCCTCTTTCAAGGGAAACACAGAAATTGGAAGAAGAAAAAAAAATGTAGAAGGAATTTATTTTTCATGTTAAAGACTTTCAGGAAGAACAGCTCAGGGATGTGATCACTTGGTTCTTTCCTGTGCACATGGGACAGGTGAGACTGGCAGGCCTGGACACAGAGTCCAACCTGAGCCACCTTCGAGGTGATAAAGTTTTTCTGTGGAGAAATTCCTGCCAGAAAGTCCTCTGAAAATGTCCAATTTTTTGATAAACAAGCCAGTTTAAAGAATTCATTCTTTTAACAAATGGGGTAAATCAAACATCAGCCTTTTACATAAGCACTGAAAAAAACCAACATACCAAAGGTCATACAGTTCCTTCCAGCTCCTCCCTCAAAGAGATGGCTCCTTTGGATGTAAACATATCATGTGGAGGTTTAAGTTTATATCCCTCTAATGCCTTCGTTTAGAAAGCAGGAATGGTGTTAGCACCAGATGTGGCTACAAAGTGGAAGCAAACTGCAGATGAGGGGGTTACACACCTGCACCCTTGTCTCTCCTTGTCCTCTAAGAGGAGTTCACTGGAAGTTTGGAGGAATTTTACCTCCCACCACTGAGCTTCTGGGGTTCCCAACAAGGCAGAGCTTGCTCTCTAGGCACATGTCTGGGTTCTCAGGCCTGTGGGGCTGCTTCCTGTCCCCTCTAGCACTTGCTCAGAACTCTGAGGCACAAGCTGCTTGTGAAAACGTGGTCTGTGTAAGCACAGCACACACGACACCATCACTCAGGTCCTCTGCTGCTGTCCCACTCAGTGGCTGCACAGAGCTGAGGACCAGTTAATGAGAAGGGTGCTCGGAACTGAGATGCTGAAGAGCAGCTCCAAGCCTTTAGATTATAAATGCTGCAGGATTTATAACAGTATAGATAAATGCAGGACACTCTGTTCCACAAGAGTGCATTTGAAATGTAGCAAAGTCCATTTGAAATGTGCTGGTTTTTTGCAAGGACTGATAGAGGCCAGCACAGGAAATCAGAGCTGCCAGGTCAGCCGCCAGCTCTGCTTGCAGGATGCAGAGATCAGAGTCTCCGAGCGCCTGTGTGGGATACAAGCTGGAAATTTGAGGAGCTAAGGACTGAAATTCCTAACCAGTCATTGTTTCTATGCCTGATCCTACCCTCTTTTAAGCTCGTGTTTGTGGAACAGTTTTGCCATCTGCTGATACGTGGTTTCAGGTGGAACCCGGCTCAGGTTGGTGCAGTGGGAATTCCCAGAGGAGGATCGCAGTCCCTGTCCTGCAGGGATGAGGCAGCGGAGCGATGCTCACTTGGGCACTGTTTGATCACTCTTTCATCCAAACACATTCCTTCGCACAGACTACAGGGAATAAAGATTGATGCATCCTAACAAAGAGCTTTACCCAAACACTTTTCCTCCTCTTCACCCCCTGGGTTATGGTCAGAGCTGATGTGTCTTGTTTTGGTTGTACATTTGCCCCACACCATTACCCAAATAAGCTATTGTCGCTAGATTTTGCTCAAATCAGCAGAGACTGAGCAGCCTGTAGCCAATGCAAATGTCCTTGACTGAAGCCAACAAGCAATGTCCATTCAGGAACATGTAGCTATTCCAGCTTTCTGCTTGCCACTGCAATTCCTGTCTGAGCACTGGCCTGGCAAAGGGAGCGGGAACGGCTCTAATTAGAAGAGTTGCCACTGCCATGGAACTGATGAGTTGGGGAGAGGTGAAGAATGAATCCTTTCTCTCCAGACACTGAGGACACTTTCACTCCTGCTGGCTCCAGGCCTGGGCTCCCCAG
Source organism: Cephalopterus ornatus (assembly GCA_013396775.1). Classification (NCBI taxonomy): domain Eukaryota; kingdom Metazoa; phylum Chordata; class Aves; order Passeriformes; family Cotingidae; genus Cephalopterus; species Cephalopterus ornatus. The sequence continues at coordinate 31,799 of VZRE01001175.1, forward strand.
CCCCATTTCCAAAGCTGGGTGCCCTGGCTGAATTAACAGCAATGAAATAACCCTTTTCATCATTAATACAGTGCTTGCCCAATTCAGCAGAGACATGTTAACACAACACTGGCTCTTACATTCCAGGGGGGACCAAGGTACCCCACAGCCTCTGCCTCTGCTTTCTGATGTATATTCTGCCCACTACCAGTGAAGTGGATGTTTCATTGAAGCTATGATTTGTTCTGGTATCTGGCAAACTCTGTGCTCTACACCCAAAGGATGTAGGATGAGTAGCCAAGTGTAAGTGGAGAGCTGTTCCCTCACTGCTGACTTGTGCTGCCTTCTGCAGGACTGGTTCCCTCCCTTAGGAAGGAGGGGTTTGTTCCACTGGATCATCCTCCACCCTAACAGGGTCTTTCCTGCACCGTGCAGTGAGTGACATCACTCATGTCACACCTGAATACAAACTGCTGTCCTCAAGTCCCACCACTGTCTCTGGTGTGTATCAATCCCATTTATCTTTATCCAAAGAGGTACTTGGTATGGAGTCCAAAGCTTTTTAAAAGCCAGTTTAAAAGTGGTTTAAAGTGCCTCTTACCTTCACCTCCTCCTCATTCTGGCTCTCCTGGCTGTCCTCACCCTGCAGTTTCTCCCGGAGCTTCCCCAGCTCTGCCCTCAGGCTGCCCATCTCCTGCTCCTTGGTTTGCAGGTACGCTTCCAACTCCACCTTCTGCTCGATCAGGGCCTTCCCCTGAGCCTCCACCACCGTGATCCGGTGCCGCAGGTCGTGGTTAATCTTCATTAACCTGTTCTGTTGCTGCTGAAGCTGTAAAATATCAGTGCAAGAGGTCAGTGTCCCCTCAGCCATCAGCCGTGGGGGCCAAGTCCCAAACATCATGTTAGAGAAACAGTGGGTTGGATTTAATCTGGAAGATTCTCCTCAGCCCCAGATTAGTTTGTTAATATCTAATTACCTGCTACAATTTTCAGTCACCCAAATTTAATTGGTTTCCAGAGGAAAGAGGCATTTTTCCCCCAAGACAGGGAATTCTCCAGATAAAAGCAAATCCATCACTTCTTATAGTTTCAAAAAAAGCCAGGTTGAAGGATAGGGTGGCTTATGGAATTCTGGATAAAACGTTAATCCAGAGTAGAAGAGAGACAAGGTGGAGCAATCCTTAGTATTCAGTTTACAGGTCCCTTGCTTTGAGCTCTGAGGCTCTCCCAAGGCAGGCTGTGACCTACTGGACAGCCCCAATTCCGAGGGCTGCAGCACCTGCAGGAGGCACTTGGGCAGAGCAGAGATCACCTAGGCCTGGCCCTCACTTGGGCAGAGAAGTCCCACAGGCTAAGGAGAGGAGACAGTGTGAGGATGGGAAGCAAAATATGGGTAAGGAGGTCATTCCTCCTGACACAGAAAGCGCCAAGACGTCACGTGATCCCGGAGTCACAGCGGAGTCTGTGATTCATCTGAGACTGAACCTGGAACAGAAGGTCACTGCTGGCACAAGTGACCTGGGCTGAGCTCAGGCCCTTTCCTCCCAGCCCCTTCCCAGGCAGAGGTAATCCACGCAGCATCCCTGCAGTGGGAATGTGTGTGTGGAGCCCCTGCTGCCACCTCTGCAGACAGAATATGCAAAATACGCAGCAGCCCACTCCCCCAGAGCAGGGATCCCTGGGTGGGGTGAGGCACAGGGTGCCAAGTGTGCACTACCAAAGCTGAGAGACATTCAAACAGCCAGAGAAAATCCCCTGCCCTGTTCCCATGCCAAGTGTCTGGTCCAGGACACGGCAGTGTGTGTGCCCTGCAGCCTGCCCTGCCTGGCCATTTTGGGCACTGCAGGGCTCTGCTGGACACTTCAGCTGCAGGACTAAGAATCTGGCATTGCTTTTACACTATCTTCAAACTTGAAACCAGGCTATGGAAGCATGGGTGAGAAAGAAGAGAAATAGGAAGGCCAAGAGCCACTTACAGCCTCTACATCCTCATTTTTAAGTCCGAGTTCCCGGTCCTTTGCTCTGATTTCATCCCTCTGTTTATCAACCACTTCCTTCAGCTTCTTCATGACTTGCCGCTCTCTCTCTGACATCCCTGGTTAAAAAACGAACACAGAAAACAAACCAAGGACATTTAGGAGCTGCTGAGGCTGAGAACAATAGCAGTGAGAGATATTTAGGTAAAGACTCTGGAAGTTGCCTGCTGGTAAAATTGCAGAGCTGCTGGAAGATGCTTTAAAGGTTACTTCAAGGGCAACAGAGAACACAGATAACACAATCCACTCCATAAAGCCACTGCACAGAAACTCCTTAAAAAAGGAACTGACAGTCCTCAGAAACATTTGTAACAGTGGAGTGCCACTGCTGCATGTTGCTGCCTCAGTAGTTTTACATCAATGTTCACACTATGCCCCAGGGAGCTTAGTTATCTGTGTGAAAATCTGCAAAATCAGCTGGCCAAGGCCTTGTGAAAATTGTAAAAAAGATGGTCTGGATCCTCAGCAAGATGTAAACAACAGTCACTGTTGTGGACAGTGTCTGGATCTAAATCAGCTGAGGAGCACTGGACTAGAATGATTTTTTTGTTGAAACCCAGTTTTGTTGGGTGAAAGCAGGACCTTCAGGGGGTACCCCCCCCAAATCCAGAACAGAAATTTAATCTGAATTATGCTCACATATTTTATCCTCATGTTTTGCCACCATCCTATTGTGTAATGATTCTTATTTAGAATAACTGTACTTGAGAGAAAAATATTACATGGGATTTCACTAGTGAAAGATGTTCTGGACACTGCCAAGAATCCAACACTGATCCTGTCTGAAAATAAAGAGTTAGATTAACCTGAAATCTGACCAGTGAGTCATTAGGAAATGTCAGAAACCACAAAACAGGAAGCATTCTTCCATGTGCCATTATGGAGATAACTGGTATCTGGCACTGCAGTGATGGGCTCTTGGGGCAGACTCAGAGCAGAGGATTTAACTTGGTGAGATGATGAATCCCCTGCTCTGGCCTTCCCTGACAGTGGCATGGAGACGTGCGGTCTGACGGTTCTAAACTATCACATAAAATCACGCTGCACAACATCCTTGGAAGATGAAACCCTGTGACCAGGGCAGTGTCTGCCTGCTCTGGCCAAAGTCCAGCCCAGGCAGGAGCTCAAATCCAGGGGCTGCTGCTAATTCTATTACCCTTGGCGAAGTATTTTATTATGTAGGTCCTCATCTTATTCCATTTATGAACTGCGGGTGGTGATAACTCACTCCCCACCCTGGGGTGGCTGGAAAGCCTCTTCCTTTTTAATATAATAAAGCAGTTCCCACATCAGACATATGCTCTTTGTGCATCAAATGCATGCAGCCAGGCAGGTCTCTGTTTTCTAACATCAGCTCAGACTTCCTGGTTTTGTTCTTCCCTCATCAGAGAAATCCAGAGTTGCTCCATAAGAGAATTTGGCTGCCTGCCTGCAGAACTCCAGCTCACAGGTCAGTACAGTGTGAACTGATGGATAACACAGCAGGGCAGGACAAACCTCAGAGAGGGAGTAACTGGTGGGTGTGCTGTCCTGCAGCAGCTGTGGGCTCCCGTATGTACCAGGGAAACAGGGGATACGGCAGCTCTGATCCCTCACTGCCAAAGGACCAGGCAGTGGAACTGCAGAGAACAGGGAACTGCCCCGCTGGGAAAAGGACTGGTGGACATGGTTGGCTGGGAATTTGGTTCACAGGGCATGTTCCTGTCAAAGCCCAGACAACAACTGTCTGTGACATGGTGTTCTCATTCTAGTGTTACATTCTCATCTCTTTTAATTCTGTGGTACGTTTGCCTGCTCTATTTCTGGACCGTGGTCCTTATCATCCCTGTGCTCTGGGTTCTAGTTCTTTGAAGGATAATTTTGATTCTCTGCTGTGGTACCAGCTCATACCCACCAGGGAGGACAAGGAGGACATACTGCTTCTTAACTCTCCTATCGCACACAGGTCTGGCACATCACTGTGTCCCCAAAACTCACTGCAGGTTCCTGGATCCACCCATTGCTGCCAGTCTCAGGTCTGGGGCTGGAAACATCAGCTGTATTTAAAACAAAAAATCCCCAAACCTTGCCTTGAAGTAGAGGAACTGCAGTGACACTTCAGACTGGTGGTTTCACCCAGAAGGAGGCAGGATAGTGAGTGCAGCTCTATTCATAAGAACTTGTGAGGTGCTTTGAGATCTCTAGATAGCAGGTGCTATTTAAAGAATAAAGTACCATTTCAGTGCTGACTACTTTTTCTCCCACTGGGCTCATTTTTCTCCCTAACACTTGGTGAACCTAAAAAACTTGAATTGTGTGCACAAATCGCTATGATTTTTATTTCAAGAGGAGGGGAAAGGAAAGGTGGGAAGCGTTTGTGAAACAGTCACATCTCCTTCCATTTCCTCAGGCACTGGGAAGGAGGAGAGGGAAATCACTAAGTGCCCTAAATGTAAAATAATTATCTCTAAATGATTCAAACTCTAATAACTGCAAGATCTCAAATGGCACACCCAGCCAGCTTCCCCAGGCACATCCTATGAGCAGCTTCCTGTGGATTGCTGTGGTCACAGCATTGTTCCAGCAGGAGAAAGGAAAGCAGCCAGGAGGGGAACACCAAAGGAAAAAAGAAAAGAAACTGGGGACAAAAAAAAAAAAAAAGGAAAAATACCCATCCTTTGTGCTTAGGGGTCTATTTAGTGTTGTGTTCACACATCTCTCACTACAGGCCCACGTGCCAGGCAGGGCTTGTGGCACTGTCCCACCACCTGAATACTCGGAACAAGTTCAACTCCATGTTTGAAGGCAACTGTAGGTTCTGCAGCACAGGAGGGTCACACGACTGCTGCCTGTCCCCTACCACAGCAGCTCCCTGCTGCACTGACACACAGCCTGCTCGTCCTGTTTGACACACTTGGATCAAGTTTGCTTGTGGCATTTTCCTGGGATATTCCACTCAGTCAGCACCATCAGGCTCAGCTTCAGCTTGGGAGGAGTCGCATTAAAGGGTGTTACAGACTCATCTTTAACCCCTCCTGTGTGGTTTGGGTTGTGCCACAGGTCCTTTCACAGGAACCCTGCTCTGCTCAGACGGTTTGGATCCTGCACACCCAAATCAGTGGCCTCTGCTGCCTGTGCCAGAAAAATGTGTGGTGAGTAAGCAGGAGCTGCTGATCCCTGGGGCCAGTGCTGAGGGGAGACATGATCACAACACCAAACCATGCTGAGGTGGGAGCACTGGAGTCTGGGCAGAGTTAGCCCAGCTAACACAGCATTTAGCTCGAAAACCTGCCCCTCTGGACTCCACATCCATCAGATCACAGGATGGAAACTGCAAAAGAGCAGCAGGACTGCATGCTGACACTATCCAAACAAGTCATTTGAGACAAATCTATCCCTGCTCGTTAATGACAACATTTCCTAAAAGCCAAACAGTTGGGTTTGTTATACTAGATCCCAATAATAAGATCAGGCTGATATAAATTAATGTGATTTGACTTAAACTGATGATTTTGGTTGAAGAATATCAGTGACCCCAGAATCTGAAGTCTGGAATGGGTTTATGGGTTTTGTTTGTGTTGTTATACTTGGATAGACACAGTAAAAATAACATGAGAAGCACGTCTGGCATTTGCTTGGCTGGCTGGATGTGAGGAGTATGGCTATATTTAAATGCAAGCACATGAGCTGCAGTGAGCTAGATAGCCCCTGGAAGGGAAAAAGAAATTAAAAAAAAAAAAAAAAAAGAAAAGAAAACAAAGGGGAAGCTGGTTCTTTATAACAAGATGTCAGTCTTCATGTCCCATGACTCACTCCTGCCATTCTGAATTTTAAATGGAAGTTTAAAAGCCTGATGTTGAGCTGCTTCTTTGCCACTCACTGACTCCTAAACTGAAAGCGTTGCATTTGGTTTTCAAAAGTGGTCCTCTTGAGAGGTTTAACAATTTTTGCTTTTTGAAGGTTTCATTATGCTCTCCCCAGGGCAGGTGAGCAGTGCAGTGCTCAGCCTCAGGGCGACAGCAAGTGCAACTTCCACACTGTGGGACAGTTTCATCCTCCTACAGCAAACCTCCACTTAATCCCAGCCTCCAGTGTCTGGAAAGGATATCCCTTTGTTCCTAAAGCTGGAGAGCTTACTGGAGAGCTGCAGCGGCTCAGCTGGGTGCTCTGTTTTCAGAGTGGCCTGTCACTTTGCACTCACACTCAGGACATCATGGAATGGATCTGGGATCTCAAATTCTGTGCTGGGAACAGTGGAGTAAACGGGGATCTGTTCCTCTGCTCCTGGGAAAGAGCTTTTGGCTGAGCTGTGGGTGGGAGCTGAGCCTGGCAACTGTTTCAGTTGCTGCACTTGCAGGTATGTCTTGTATTTCCTTCTGCTGCAAGGCAGGTGCCCACCAATGGGCTGTTTCAGCTCTTCAGGATTCACCCACTCCCTGGACTACAAATCTCTTCACTTATTATAATAGGCTGTGAGTCCCAAAAAAGTGAGGGAAGCCTAAAAGCAGGTAAACTAAGTAAAAGCAGTGTCTCCTCTTCTAGCAGAATATAGTGATTTCTCCTAGAATATCTCCATGCAGGGACTGATACAGTTCAGACAGAGAAATTTTGATGTGCTACTTTACCAACAGTTCTCCTGAGTGGATCAACAGTTGCACTTGTGTCTGTGCATGATGGTGTGAAATAAACACACTGAATGGATTATTCTGTTTGTATTAAAAAACATAAGCAGGGTTTAAGAGTGTTTTTTGCAAAATGAGAACTAAAAAGTGATAGACCAAAAAGTGCATCTAGACTTTACTTTCAGAGATGCTTCTCAGACAAACAAAAACTTGTTCAGGCCTTTCTTTCCCTCGTACCTTCACCTCTTATCATGTTTGCAGTGTTATCATAGTACTCAGAGATTGTTCTATTCAGGTAAAAAAACCAGATAAACAAACAAACAAGACTCCAAACCCCAGACCTGCATTAATCTACAGGGAAAAAACCACACTAGAATATCCAGTCAAAATATTTTGATAAGGTATTGCTTTTTATAACAAAGCAAGTATTGAATTTGAAGTGTCAAACTTGCCTTCATGCTTCTGAAATTCCTCTTCTGTGAAATTAATGTCTTTGTGAGACAAGTTTGTCATCAGTTGTTTATTCTCCTCCTGCAGCTGTGCAATTTGGGTAAGAAGGTCCTGTGCTTCCCCTCTCCAGACATCCTCCACCAGTTCTAATTCCTATAGGGTAGACCAGGACAACACATTCATATTTTAAAACATGTTAAGAGGTTTTGACTGGACTATTTACAGTAACGATCCTACTATGATTCCTATGGAAAACAATTAAATGAGGCTACTTTGAGCTTCTTAGAAGACATCTGCTTTTCTAATGCCACCACGAGAAAACTCACCATCCAAGTCCCCTTTTGGGATATGCTGGATGTAAATACACAAGGAGATCATTCCTGGTGCAAACATTTGTGCCGTGCAAGTTCCCCAAAGGATGGCTTCTTATGCCCTGTTCTGCTGTGAGGACCACATTAAGGGGGCTGCTGTGTTAGATAACCAAACACTGGCAACAATTCCCTCCTGCATCCCAGGAAGCAGCTGCAAAGCTGTTCCAAATACCCCAAACCCACCCCACAGTGAGGATCAGGCAGTCAAGTTAGACGTGCTCGTTCTGACCCAGCAGCGTCTCTGCTCTGAATTTCTGTTATGAAACACAAGTGCAAATTAATGTGTGTGACCCAGTGCAGCAAGGCCAGAGCTCCTGGTCCACGTGGTAAACACAAGCCCAAACCCTGGTGCTTCCTATGCAAATGGTTCCCTCTGGAATGTCTGAGTGGCATCTGTGTTAGCGGCAGTGGGGCCAGGCAAAATGGCTCCCATTTGTTGGGACACTCGGTGTCAAGAGCAGCTGTCACCAGTCCTCACAAAGGTCAGATTAGGACAAAAAGTATAAAGTCCTCAAGGAAAACAGTTGTATTTAGAGCTTTGCTTGTTCCAAAAGCGTCTCTGTATTTCACACTCCTGCAGTGGGGGCCATTCCCTGCTCCATGTTCACGTATGTGCTCCAAACAAAAAGCTCCGTGCAAATCCCTGGAGCCAGGCTGAGTCACTGCTGACTCTCACATCCATCCACAGGCCCCTTTCCTACCTAACAACAAAACACATTCAGACAACAACCCAGCCAAGCACAGCTCCAGGCTAAAATAAGCTCTGCTGAGAGATTAAAGGACAGCTTTCTGCTTTGAATATATGCTCTGATAATGGGAAGTCCGTGTTCCTGGTGACTTTTGGGTCCAAATGCCATTTTATCCTGGCATTTATTACTGTATTGCTGCTAAAATTTTTGCAGAAAACACTGTATGGCAAAGAGACAATGAGTTACATAAAGGTGTGGTAAGCTGTGCAGGTTTAACTATTAAAAAGGAAAGAAAATGTCATTAATCACCTATTTTACTTAAAACTATCTTAAGAGAAAAGCAGATCTGTAATGAAGCTGATATTGCCAAACACCTGCACTATTTACAGTGATGCTGCCTGTTACAACTCTGGAGCTAAAATAATGCAGTGACCTATTTTAGCAATAAAACAGCACATTCCTCAGCTATGAGAATACGGATAAAACCAAACCAGAATGCTCACAAACCCCCCAAAATACCTAAACTTGTATCATTTAGGTGCAGCTGCACTGTAAACACACAGCTATCCTAAGGTTTGCCCAGGCAAACTTTGTCATTTACTGCTACTGCAGAGCCCAGTGAATTGGAGCAGAGATTAACTTCTGACTCCTCATTAGTGGAAGTACCAGCCAGAGAAGGCAGATGTACAGTTGGTGCCAGCTCAGGGAACCCCAGGCAGGGGGTGCTAAGCCAGGTTTACAGGCAAAACAGATTTGCACTTAAAGTTTAAGTGCTGAAATCTCATAAACTGATGCTTGCAAGGACCACTAAAAGCTTGTCTGGGTGTGGGTTTTTGGAGGCTTTTGGGTCAGAACTATTTCTCAGTCTGACTTTTTGGTGCTTATCAGCATCTGTCCTGTGAAAGACTCTTCAAACCCTCATGCTGGAACAGAGATGATGTGACACTACAGTTCTACAGGGACCTGGTGCACTGGGAATCAACTTGATTAAAACAATGCATGTGCATATCTTGTACTTTATTTTGTTGTTAAAATATGGTTCCACCAAAGTTTCATGTGGATTGTCTGCGCACTCCCTGAGCCCCTTCAGGACTCTCAGAGAAGCTGCCAGAGCAGAGGTGTTTCAGTGCAGGGAGATCAGCTGACACGTTTAGGAAACTTTTTAACACTTAGAAGAACTTCAGAAACATCTACATGGAACAACTTGTACAATGACTCTGGGTCAGTTCAGTATCCACTTCACCCTGCAGCATTTGGGAAATATCCAACACACTTTATCTGTTCTCCAGACCTCCTTCCTTCATACTCTGGAGGCTTATCAAGGCTTTGTACATTAAAGATCTTTCCCCATCCTTTTCAGAGACATTGCCCTGAGACCTCCTCTGCAAAATGTGGCAGGGATTATCCTGGATTTTCCATATGATAAGTGAAAGTCCCCTAGATTACTCATTTAAAAACATAAAACATGAATTTATTTAAATTAAAGCAAAACCGTGAAGTTTGGGGTCTCTCTTCCAGAAATTCCCTGTCTCCTGTTTATTCTGATTCTGTGTGTGGCAGCAGGAACGGCATGAGGCAGCAGTGATGATTTAGCACACTCACTGGAAGAACTATTCCTTTAAATCAGTTATCCCGATGGTTTAAAGATTGGATCTGCCACTGCAGTGACTGGAGTGTGCTGTCCTGCCACAGCAGGGTAACAGGATATGGGAAATGATCTCCACCTTGGGCTTTCATCGGAGTGGGGTCAGGGAACACCGTGCCCTCCCCAGCACAAGCCAAGGGACATCCTGCCATCAGAGGATGGAGCAGGAATTTGGGAGAGTGCTCTTCCCTACTCTCCAGCTCTAACACTGCCCTGAAATCGCCTGGTCCTCCATCTCTCCTCTGACTTGCCTACCCGATGCGCGTGCCAGGAAAACTAGAGTGCTAAATCATTCCCAGCTCCGGAGAGGAAAGTGTATTCTTGTCAGTGACCTTTCCTGGCCTAGCAGAAAGCAGCACTACCCTCTCGTCAGGAGAGGGGATAGAGCAGGAATCCTAATCGGGGAGACACAAGGGGAAGGAAATGCAGTGACTGGGGAAGGGGAGGAGAATGGGAAGGAGGGAGGAAACTTCCAGGAGGGAAGGAAACACAAAACAACAACACGCCCAAACCCTCAGCGACGCTAAGGCAGCATCGGCCCTCTCGGGCCGTGCCCCGCCCGCTCCCCCCGGCATCCCGGCTCCCTCTTTGTTTTCCCGGCGGCTGCGGA
>VZRE01001175.1:46679-64275 GCA_013396775.1 Cephalopterus ornatus
CGCCGCTGTGGCTGCCTGAGCCCGTCCTGCTGCTCTGCCCAGCCCTCCCTCGGGATTTTCCGCCTCCGCGTAACGAATTACGGCGCGGGAAGATGAGCGCGGTCGCTCCTCGCCTGTTTCGGGAGCGCTTCCCCGTGAACCCCGAGGGGTTTTTGTTGTCTTTAGTCGGGGATTGCCATCGGGGAGCTGTGGGGGAGTCCTCCTCGTCAAGGAGGTGTCACGTCAGTCGGAGATCCTGGGCGAGCGTTGCTGTTGTCGTGGGGAAGAGCAGAGTTGTTTGGGGCAACTTAGACGGGAGAGGGGATAAAAAGCAGGGGGAGGGGTTGTTGCCGATAGTCCTGTTAGCCGTTTAAAATTACACGTGGCTGTGGCACAGGAGTTGGGAAATTGTGAGACCCCCTTCACGTGTCGCCGCTGGAAGCTCAGCAGCAGCTTGGCCTGGTGGGATGGAAATTTAGGATCACAGTGTCCGTGGGAGCTCAGGACTCAGGCGCTCTGTCTCTTTGAAGTGGTCACTGCAGCAGTGCCCATCGGTGTGTCTGAAATCATATTGACTGTTGGAGAATGGCTTTTCCCCCTCTCTTTGTTTCCCTCCTCACACCAGAGATAAGGTTTCCCCTGCGGTTGTTTGACTTACAGCCCCAGATTGTGGTTCCCCTTGTTCTTGGGTGCTCCTTATCTCCCCCGGGGAGGGAGAGGCTTTTGTGTGACTTTCTTTACCAAGAGGTTTGTGAGATTTTAAAAGAGACTTCTGCGCAGAAAGACTGCACCCACTGAGCTGTGGGAGTTGAACAGTGCCAGCCCAGCCGGATCCCAGCTGCTGTTGGTGGCTGGGTACCTCCAGGCTGTGCTTGCAGTGCCGTGGTGGTGCATTTTAACCCTCCGTGTTGGAAGTGAAGTGCGCGATCCTTTGTTTTTTTTCCCCCCCTTTCCAGATTACGGGGCCCGATAATAAAGGGATTTACAAAGGGGATCGAGAGTCCAGTGGAAAATACACGTTTGCTGCCCACATGGATGGAACCTACAAGTTCTGCTTCAGCAACAGGATGTCCACCATGACCCCCAAGATAGTGATGTTCACTATCGACATCGGGGAGGCTCCCAAGGGCCAAGACATGGAGACAGAAGGTGAGGAACGTTCCTGCAAGGAAATCAGGGAGCTTTTTCCCTCCGTGCATGACTTGTGAACTCGATAGGGCTCCCAGGATTTCCCGTTCCTTCAGGTGTACCAGCTGTCCTGGCACAGCTCGAGTGGATGTTTTTACACCTCGTTACACACAATTTAATGCAGAAATCAGCACAGAATCCCTTGGCCATCTGCAGAAACTAATACTTCCATCCTTTAGTCCTTCAGCAGTGTCACTGATTTCTAGTTGGCTCAGCAGTGTTTAGACCTCCACGGGCCTTAGTTGAGCTCTGATAAAATGTGCTCATATCAGATTTTCCCCATAGCTGTGTAAATGACTGTTTTATCTGCGGCCCTTTGTCCTGTACCCGTGTTCATCTCTCACACTTCTCTCTAGGTGGTGGAGATACCTGGGATGGTATGTGGACTGCTTTTTGAAAGCTCCTTGGCATCTTGTCTCTGGCACATGTTCATTCACTAACAGCTAACTTGGCTTTTCCTCTGTAACATTTGTTTGGAGCATGAGAATGTCTTGTTAATAAACTACCCAAAAGGTCTGATTCTGAGCAATGCTGAGCACCCACAGCTCCCGTGGACAGGTTCCCATGACAGTTTGTGTTCAGGTGGTTGTTGTTTCTGGCTGGCAGAAGATTTAATCAGGAGTTCTAGGTGGAATTCAGCTGAACACTGAACATCCGAGAGCGTTGGATGTTTCAGGCAGTGGCTCCTTTCTGTTGCTAAAGGGGATGTTGAGTAATCAAGGGGTTTGAAAGCAATAAGCTGCTTGTAGGTTATGAATGATTACTGGTGGTATCAAGGGAAAAACTCAAACTTGTCATTTGCTGTAAAATGAATATATGAAAGTATTGCCTAACAAGTCATGAAGTTTATTTAGAAATCACTAACTGTAGCTAGAAAAGCAACAAAATCTTGTTTTCTATTTTAGCAAGTAAATAACTGTGGGCACCGATTGCTCGATGCCATTTGAAAAGTAACACATTCCTAACTTTTTTTTAAAGGCTCAATTAAATCTTTTTTTTGAGTCTGCATATATCTGTTGCAAAGGATATTAGTGCAGCTTTAAATTTTTAAGGCGGTTTTCTTAAGTGAGATTTTTTGAGTGTGTTTAAACAATCCCTGCAACTTTAGTTTCTTCTCTTACTAATAAACTTCACTGACTGCAATGACCACGTGGCCATGAAAATGAGGGATTTATGATATTAGCAGAGGGAGTGTGGTTTGCACAACTATTTAGATTTTAATTTTAACTCGTGTGAGTGTTATTCTCTCGTGCTCTTTTTTGGGTGTTTGTTTTGAATAGCTTCATTTTCAGATTGTGATCTGAAGCACCTAATTTATAAATAAAACATCAAGTAGTTTCCAAGTCAAGTGTGTCCCTTCAAAGGAGAATGTGTTGGGTTTTGTGACTTCTATTTTTTTTAAGAGCTGATTGCCCAGGGCATGGTTGTGGAGCGATACCTTGAACTTGGTGCTAGAAAACCTTGCAAATCACTTGCCTGATTTATTATTTTGTAGGTGGACAGTTCCTTGAGCTTGGATGGATTAAAAAGATCCTGTGATTGACAGTCAAATCACTAAATCTCAGATCTCTGAGCCTTCCATTTGCTGAGCTGTCTCCAACTGGTTTTCTGTTGCTGGTTTGGTGTTTTCCTCCTCTCCTGCTTTCACAACACACCAGAACCTGGAGCCTCGTGCCCTCTCTGTGTTGTGCCTCAGCTAATCCTGAAGATCACAGGATGAGATTTGTTGCTTCAGAAAGTGATCTCATTTGCCAGCATCATGATCTTGAGCTAAATTCTCAGTCATTCTATTTTTGCAAGCTTAACAACTAGGAAAAGCTGTCATCTGCCTTGAGATAATTTGCTTGGAATATATTGGATGAGATTGGCAAAATAGCTGTTAGTGTGTGGTATTGAGCTCGTGTGTCCTTCCATTCTATTTTTCTGGGCAAGTATGTGCATATTGGAAATACTGACTCTAATTTGTGTGTCTCCTGCCTCCTAGTTGGATGGGGAGAAATGTCTTCCCACTTCTTTAATACCGTAGAGACACATGAGGGAAAGTGGTGCTGTGAAAACTAAACTTTGCCGTAGGAATAGAAAGTTGTACAGGCTGCGTTTGTCAGAACTTCTGCAGCAGGAAATTAAGTTTAACTGTTCGTAAATGTTAACAAAGTTGTTTTTTGAGTGATTAACAGACTTCTGAAATTCTTCTGCAGCTCACCAGAACAAGCTAGAAGAGATGATTAATGAGTTAGCAGTGGCCATGACAGCTGTGAAGCATGAACAGGAGTACATGGAAGTTCGTGAAAGAATACATAGAGCAAGTATGTGTCTGACTTGAGTGCCTTCTCCCCCCTCAAATGAACTTGTAAATTGGGATTTAAAATAGGAGTCCATGAAAACTATTCCAAATTACTTAAAAGATAATAGTTCAGAATAAATTCTGAAGGACCTGCCCATAGAATAAAGAATGTAGGTAGATTTTGCAGTCATCCTTCCTCTCATGTAAGGAGTGTTGTTATGGAAAATAATGTTTGCTTAATTAGTGTAAATTCTGTAGTTGTTTGAATGGTGTATTCCTGGAGATACCAGTGATGATATTAATTCTTAATCTGTTTACAAGGGGATGGTTTTCAACTGAAAGAGAGTAGTTTTAGATGGGATATTAGGAAGAAATTCTTCCTTGAGAGGGTGGTGAGGCCCTGACACAGGTCGCCCAGAGAAGCTGTGGCTGCCCCTGGATCCCTGGAAGTGTCCAAGGCCAGGTTGGATGGGGCTTGGAGCAACCTGGGCCAGTGGAAGGTGTCCCTGCCCATGGCAGGAAGTGGAATAGGATCAGCTCTAAGGTCCTTCCAACCCAAACCATTCAGGGATTCTGTGATTTGGTTCCCAGGGATAAATTTTGCTTGAACTGCTACTTTACCCTTGAAGTGGATGTGGCTTAGTGGTCGAGCCAAAGTCTTTTAAATGTTTCATTGGAAGAGAGCAGAGCTCCCATTACTTTCCTGGTGAACTCTGCAACCACAACCCCCACGTGCTGAAACACAGCTTTAAAGTGAGACTCAGAGCTCCAAGTACTGCCTTGGGGGAACCCCAGTGAGAATAAAGGGCAAATATATTTAATGTGGGAGTACTGCATTCTGTTAAAGCGTTGGACCCTCAACTGTTTGAACTTATCTCCATTTTTATGATTGTTACTAATGGTCTGATTTAAGAAAAGGCTGAATTTTAGAACTAAAGACGGAGAACCTTTAGAGATTAGAAGTTCTCTGCTTGACTTTGAGACTGTGAAAAAGCAAGTGGCTCCTTGAGCAGCTCTGGAAGCTCAGAGAGGCCAGACAGAAGCTCATGAGGTGGGCAGAATAGAGAAGGGGCCACCAGGTGACACAAACACCACTGGTTTATGTGCAGTGTTTCAGTTCCCACGACAGAGTGTTTCAAGTTTAAATGCTTTTTAACTTACTGCCTCTCTCTTTTTTCCCCCAACAGTCAATGACAACACAAACAGCAGAGTGGTTCTGTGGTCATTCTTCGAGGCCCTTGTACTAGTTGCCATGACACTGGGACAGATCTACTACCTGAAGAGGTTTTTTGAAGTCCGAAGGGTGGTCTAAGAGTCCTCCTGCGGTCCCGGGTTTCAGTTCACTCTCTACCAAACATCCTGGTCACAAAAAGAAAAACAAAAAAATCACTTAGTTTTCTGAACCCTCTTTACTGAACTGTAAAACTTCTTTGCTTATGTTCCTTCCCAGCTGAAAACGAGTTGTTTTTATATATATCTCCTGTAGCAAAAGCTGTGCTGAAATCTTGTCACTTTATTGGCATCTTTTTCCCACTGAGATCTGCCCAATCTGTGTGCTAAGCAAGGTCCAGGCAAGCTGCAAACGCTGTAACTCACTGTAGTAACAAGCAGTGTCGATGTCTTCTCTAACTTCTTTTTCCCCTCTTTCCATAAGTATTTGCAGTTCTGTCCAGGGAAACGGTACAAGGCCCTGAAGGTGGCTGTTTGCATTTCTACATCTTTAACCCTGCAGTAGGTGTTATAAAATCGAAATAATCCCAATAAATCCCTTCCCCACTCACAGAGACTGCCAAGGAAAAGGTTAAAATTCATACCTAGTTGCTATTTCAAAGGTAGTCGTCAGCAACTAATTACATCACCTTCTTCCCAAAGCTCTTTTAAACGAAATAGTTGCTGTGAAAGTGCTTTTTCTCTGCTCATCACCAAAATGTTCCTCGTACGGTTTTTAGTCTCCTGCGGGTTTTCTTTGGAAGCCAATTGTGTGCGGTGTCTTGGCAAACACTAGTGAACCCTTTGGCTTTTGCAGGTCCAAAGCTCAGACTGTTTGCCCAGTGCCCAGGGCATTTAGTGTTCAGGAAATCTGGATTCCTGAGGCCAAAGGGTTCCAGATTTGGGGAGTTTTTTCCATGCTATGCAGCCCTTGTATTTAAGTGCAGTGGCAAACTCTGCCATGATCTGATCAGAATTAGCGTAATGCTAAATACTGGTGTGTTTTCTTTTTCAGGCACATGTAGATTTGTTTTTGTATAAAGTTCCTTTCCTCGGTATCTGATGATTGGTTTTAAAAAAAAAATAAAATTAAAGCAGCGTCTGATGTGGGTGCTGAGCCAGGATTATGTTGTGACTGATGTATATTAGTTGTAATCATTTTTGGGGGTGGGGTGGGGTCTTTTCCAGGGGGGAGCCTCTACAAGTAACACACAACAGTTTTGTACAATTAATTTAAAATTTGTTACAGGTTTTCATGTTCCAGGTAAAGTTTTTTCAACCTCGGGCAAACACTTGCAGCAGTTCTTCAGAGAGGTGGCTCTTACACCTTTATTGCAACTGTTGTGTGCCAATATTTTTGTGTAAAACACTGAAAATTGAATTCTAAGATGTACATTTAAAAATTGCTCGTGAATCTAAATATGACCCAGGTTCGATAAATAAACAAATTCTTTAAAAAAAAAAAGGGCAACTTCGTATTGTTTTTATTTGGTGCTATAAGGAAGTCCAGATTAACATGAAGAGTTTTTATAATGTATTTGTGGACTACTGGCCATAAGTTAAAACCCAAGAAGTTCCACCTCCATATGAGGAAGGTAACTCTCCATGGAGGTGGAGCTGCCCAGGGAGGTCATGGATTCTCCCTCTCTGGAGACATTCCAAACCCACCTGGAATCCCTGTGGCACCTGCTCCAGGTGACCCTGCCTTGGCTGGGGGGGTGGTTGTGACTGGACAGTCCTAACCCTAAGTGATTCGGTGCTATCTTAGGATGTCAGGAGTTTATCCAAACCCCATCCCATTTTCTGGGCAGGTGGAAGAAATTCCAGGTAATTCTGAACCTACATCTTTGCTCCCCAGCCCCTAGCAGCCGGGCGGCACAGTGCTGCTCTATGACCCGCTGAAGTACATACTACGATAAGCCACTTGCCACAAAAATAGCGTTGTTTTTTTTTTTGTTTGTTTCTCTGCGTTTCCCGCGGAGTTCCCTGAGGCGAAACCGCGCGGGAGGGGGAGCGGAACCGAAGTGCCTCGGAACGGAGGTGCCGCGGCGCGTGTTTCCGGGGCGGGGGAGCGGCGGGGCGGTGGCACCGCGCGGCCAAGATGGAGGCGGTGACTGAGGGCGGCTGGGGATCCCTCCCGGTGCCGCTGAGTCCGGGCGTGCTCCGGGCGCTGCGGGAGCTCCGCTTCCACCAAATGACCCCGGTGCAGGTGAGGGCCCGCTCCCGGCCGGCCCGGGCCCCGAGCTGCGGGCACTGCGGGCGCTCTGCCTCTGCCAAGTGACCGCGGTGCAGGTGAGGGGCCGCGCCCGCCGGCCCCGGGGAGGGAGGCCGGGCTGAGGGAGGAGGGGGTCAGATCCGCGGCCACAGCACTCCCTGGGTCCTGTAGAGGTGGCGTCCTCGGCTTTCCCACCGGCTCTGCTCCGGTGATGTTCGCAGGCGGCTCTGGTGTCCCCTGGGGGGATTTCGCCTCTGTGACGTTGCCCCCCGTGGGCGATTCATCCGCTCATGAGATGCTTCTCTTTTTCCAGTCCGCGACCATCCCGCTCTTCATGAATAACAAAGACGTTGCTGCAGAGGCGGTGAGTGCTTTTCCTCGGCTCTGCTCTTAGCTCAGGAGCTGACCTGGGAGACCTCGGAGATCTGACGCTGTTTCCCTTCTCGCAGGTGACGGGCAGTGGGAAAACCTTGGCGTTTGTGATTCCCATACTGGAAATTCTGCTCAGACGGGAGGAAAAGCTAAAGAAAATGCAGGTAGGGTCAGGTAATTCAGTTGTGAGTGTATTTTTTATGATGTGCCAGTAAGATTTGAGGACTTCAGGAAAAGTATCCGTAAGAAAATTGCGTGCACACACAGTGACTGTGCTCAGCTCTTTGGTGTAACAGCAACAGTAAACTTGAAATTATATATTGGGGTGCTTTCACTACACTTAGATACAACTTCTCCTTTGCCATGATCAAAATAGGGTTCTGAGCTGTTAGAAAAATGTCCTAAAATGTAGAATCCACTGATGTACTGCAAGTAGGCTTTGAATGCTTTTCAGCATCTATTAACTGAATACGTTTTAGTGAGCAGAGAACTTCACTGTTATTTGGTATTAAATGTCATTATTAGGTACTGCTCTTTGAGCAGAGATGTTTTGCACATTGATAAAATGCTTCTTTCACAGATATTTTCTGTAATTTTATACACTTTATTGTATTTCTGTGGAAATAATAAAAAAATTATTTCTAGGACCAAAAAACTAGGACCAAAATCACGGCTTATAGTCACTTAAATTTAATGTGAGCATTTTGCCCAAATCTTTCTTCTAGTCTGTTATTTTTCATAAATTCTTCTTTTCCATGGGCAGGTTGGAGCCATAATTATCACACCAACGAGGGAACTGGCCATTCAAATCCATGAGGTGCTGTCACATTTCACAAAACACTTTCCCATGTTTAGGTGAGTGAACTTCAGCCTTTCCATAATTCCTTCTCTGTGCTTCTGTCATTCACGAGCCAGCGAAACCTAAGGACCCAAATCTTTGTGTTCTATTGTTTCAGTCAGATTCTTTTAATTGGTGGCAGGAACCCCATGGAAGATGTTGAAAAGTTTAAGGAACACGGGTGAGTGGATTGTCAGGGATTTTTATCAGTGTCTCAGAGCTCTGGTTTTCTCCTTCTCAGGGATTTCAGACCGGGACTTTGGTCCTGTTGCTGCTTGAAATGTGACGGTGCTGCAAAAGTCTGTTGGGGGGGGCTGGGAAATTGTGGAGTCTTTGAGTAAGGAGACAGTAGGAAAGGATCTTACGTGACATCAGCACCATTTACCTGCTGTTTGGGTGAAGAAGAGACCTGAAAACTGTCAGCACTGAATATTTCAGTTCTCCCTGAAAATGTTTGGTGCTGATACTGGTGATGGAGTTTTGAAGGAATCATATTTGCCACTGGCTTTTGCGTGGAGACACCAGATATTCCCTAGATGCTGATTATATCCTAAACTTTTATTGCCAGAAGCGATGTGCCTGGGAGCTTTTCTCCCATCCCAGAAAGGCGCTGCGATATGGATGCAGTTAGAAGTGACCAAAGCGAACTTGTTTTACTGAAGGATGCAGGGCAGGTCTGTGCTGGGATACCAATATTAGCAGGTCTCCCAGATTCCTTACCTTATCTCCCTCCCAAACAGAGGGAACATCATCGTGGCCACCCCGGGGCGCCTGGAGGATTTGTTCAGGAGAAAAGCAGACGGGCTGGATCTTGCAAGTTGTGTGAAGGCTCTTGATGTGTTGGTGTTGGATGAAGCAGACAGACTCCTAGATATGGGCTTTGAAGCCAGGTATTGAAATAATAAATTCTAATAATCCATAAGTTTTCAGTGAGATTAAATGATTGATGTGAATGAGTGCGGCCTGCAGCGATTTGTTCTGTCTTTTATCTCTCTTTGCTCCATAAAGCAATTGCTAAGTGGGAAGAGAATCAGGAAAAGTGGATCCTTGCTGAATACAGAGTTTAAAATTTCTTTTGTTCTAATGTATGTTAACACCTCTCTATTTAAGATGTTTATTAAGACATCTCTATTTAATGCTTGGTTAAGTATCATTATTCACACATCAGAATGGCTTAGAACACTTTAACAAATAAGCTTTGATCTCCCTTTTCTCTTTGTCTAAGTTAATTATTTCAACAGGAGTTTGGCACGTGATAATAAAACCTTTTCTGCTTGTAAATTCTTGTAAACTCTTCCTTCAATGATTAAACCTCTTTCTGAGGGGAGCCTTGGGGCAGTTATGTTTTCCGTGTGCTTGCTTGCAGTTTAAATGCCATCCTGGACTTTTTGCCCAAGCAGAGGAGGACAGGTCTGTTCTCAGCTACTCAGACTCAGGAGGTGGAGAACCTGGTGAGAGCAGGGCTCCGGAATCCCGTCCGGATCTCGGTGAAGGAGAAGGGAGTGGCGGCAACCAACACCCAGAAAACTCCCACGCGCCTGGAGAACTATTACATGGTGGGAACCTGGGCTTTGAGAGAGCTTCCTGTTCCCTCTCCTTTTTTCCTGGTTCTATCAATAAGTTTTTAAGTCTTAGGATCACGTTAATAGAGGAACCAGAAGTCTGTTTTCTTACCTTTCTTTTTTTTTCTCTTGCATTGTTTAGATCTGCAAAGCAGATGAAAAATTTAATCAGTTGGTGCATTTTCTTCGGCAGCACAAACAGGAAAAACATCTGGTCTTTTTTAGGTAATTCTGTTGGTGTTTCACTGTGAAAACAGTTTTATTAATAGTGTTTTAATAAATTCCAAAACTGCCCTGTATTGCCAAGGATACAATTTTTTCAAAGTGATTAATTTTGAGAGCTGTCTTGTAGAATATGGTGCCTAAAAAGAGATTAATCATTTCTTCATGTGAGGACTGTGTTGAATGTTATTAAGCAAAACAGAAATTTTACATGGAATTGTAAAGTAAGACATTATAGATGATTATATGTAATTTGTAAAAATTATGCACATATTTTATATAAAAATAGCCAATAGTGTATATTTTTGAAACGTTTCAGACCTTGACTGTCTAAACCGGATTAAAAATGCAGCATAATCTTTTGACTTTATGCCTGCCTTTATCACCATAGCACGTGTGCCTGTGTGGAATACTATGGGAAGGCTCTGGAATCCTTGATTAAACAAGTGAAAATAATGAGCATTCACGGGAAGATGAAGCACAAGCGTAACAAGATCTTTACTGAGTTTCGGAAGCTCCCGGGGTAAGAACTTGGGAATGGGCTGAACCAGCCAAAAGTCAGAGCAGTGAGGGGCATTTTGGTGATTTTGTCTGACTGTTCTCCTGCTACTTGAGCAGGGAGGAGGAGGAGGAGGATGCTGCAGGCTGGTTCTGAGTGTATTTATAATATCACGGAGTGGGAACCAGAGCAAAACCCCAGGATATTATTTTTGTAGTGCAGAAAAGTGTTCGTTGGCAGCTCTGCAGGATGTTAAGAGGCTCTTGCCTCATTAGCTGTCATTATTTATTGCGTGGGACCTGAGCTTTGGCATTTTATATTATGAGAAAAATAATTACCAGCAGATTGGAAGAACAACTGTTTAAAAGACCAGCGTTTAAAAGGGTAATTTTGCTATGCTAAAATTGTCACTCTAAGTTTTTTATTGAAGCATTTATAATAGTACATTGAGCTTGTGGTTGATGCAATGCTGATTTAAAATTTGAATATGTAATAGGAAATTGATTTATCTTAGAAATGTAATATAAATCACAATTTTCGTAATGTTTTGTGGACTTTTAGCTGGTGGAAGCTGCAGTTACCTTCTATTTTGTCTCTTTTAAGCCCCTAAATGTTTCTAATGTTCTGTCCCCCCATGCCCAGTGGAGATGCAGAACACACAGCTGGGGGGGCTGGCTCTCCTCAAATGACAGTTTAATGAAAATACACTTTTTCTCCTTCCCAGGGGCATTTTGGTTTGCACAGATGTGATGGCCCGTGGCATAGACATCCCAGAAGTGCACTGGGTTTTGCAGTACGACCCACCCAGCAGTGCGAGGTACAATTCCAGGTCTTAAGAACCTTTTCTGTCCACGTGATCATGTTCTTGTGATGTTCAGATTATAAACTGGGAACCAAAAACTGTGGAAAACACATTTAAGCACCGCGTGGAAGTCTGAGTGAACACAAAATAATGCAGGAACAAGGGAGGCTGATACACTGCAGTGTTTGCTGTAACTGCTGTAGATTGAAATGCCTTTGTGTCTGTGTGTGTGTGAGATGGGTGGTCACCACTTCCATCTCTGTGAAGAGGTGACTCTGGAAAAGGCTTAATGGGAGAATATCAGAGAAATAGTGAGAGGTGACACACTGGGGTGAAGAACAGAGATAAGGGTGGGGACAGAGCACTTGGAGGAATGATACATTGAAAGCTCACAGGAAAGGAGCTTTTCCGTGTCTTTTAGCTTTTGTTGTCATAATTCTTGCTACAACTTGCTTAACTATCACCCCCTAAACAGATACCCCTTGCTTTAGCCTAACGCTTGAGTGGGGCTGCCACCCTTCCTTGTGGGACGTTGCGTTTTACTAATTCCTGTTGGTTCAGTTCAAAAGTACGGAACAGTGTCTTTTCCATTCCGCATTCCACATCCCCAGGCCCTTTTTGCTGCCTATCTAACACTTCGAAATCAGAGTGACTGTCCCGCTGAGTTGCCTGTGTTGGGTTGTTGCAGTGCCTTCGTGCATCGCTGCGGTCGGACCGCGCGCATCGGCCACGTCGGCAGCGCACTCGTGTTTTTGCTTCCCATGGAAGAATCTTACGTTAACTTTCTCTCAATCAACCAAAAGGTTTGTGGACTTTTATTGTACCCCAGAGCAGGAGAGAGCAAGGAGACAGGCTGATAGGAAGCTACTGAGTTTGGAAGAGGAACGTGTGGGGCAATGAGTAAGGAAAAGCTTTTTGTCCCTAAGGGTGTAAATTGTGCATTTCCAGAAGGGCAGTGCTGGCTTACACTCCTGTGCCAGCTCTGCCACACACTGCACCCTCTGTGCTACTCATTTTTAACCCTTTCCCGTGCCTGCTCCTGCATTTGTGAGATTAATTGTATAAATTCTCTAGAGACCTGCTGATGAGATCAAAGCTTGATAAGGCACAAGATGATGTTGCCTCTCCAGGGTTGCAAGTGTGGGGACTCCTCTGCTGGGCCAGGACAGCTGTTGTGTGGGGCTGATGGTCACCTGGTGTGTTGGAATGACCAAGGGGAAAGGGGCTCAAAGCTCACTGAGGATTAACTGGGCAGGAAGTGTGTGTTTGAGGTTTCACAGTGCATTTCATCCCATTCAGCTGAACTTTTCCTTTGCTTTTGTTGTTTATTTTCTGGTTCTCAGTGTCCCATGCAGGAAATGAAACCACAGACCAACGTGTTGGATCTTCTTCCCAAACTGAAGTCCATGGCCCTGGCTGACAGAGCAGTGTTTGAGAAAGGGATGAAAGCCTTTGTGTCCTATGTCCAAGCTTATGCCAAACACGAATGCAATCTGATCTTCCGAATAAAAGGTAATTCCCAGCAGGGCTACTGTCTTCTGTTCTTTTCAGAAGACAGGATTTGGTTTGGGAAAAAAAACCCCATGGTATTACTGTCCCCAAGCTTCAACTGCTGATTCTCAATCTCAAATTCACTTTCTACAACATCAGATTTTGACAAAACTCCTATTTTTTTCAAGCAAACTTGTTTCAAGAGAAAACATTTAATTATGGAGTTCGACCAAACTGATATAAATAAAAGTGACTTAGTATTGTTGCTGGTGTTAAGTATAGAATGCAAACAATACACTAAAATAATTTTGGGCTTTTTTTCCTTTTTCAGTTAAATTAACTTTTTATCCAGCAGGAAACCGACTTTATAATCTTTGTTTCAACAGATCTGGATTTTGCCAGTCTTGCCAGAGGTTTTGCATTGTTAAAAATGCCAAAGATGCCTGAACTAAGAGGAAAATGTTTTCCAGACTTTACTCCAGTCACTGTGAATACAGACTCCATTTCGTTTAAGGATAAAAACAGAGAAAAGCAGAGACAAAAGAAATTAGACCAACAAAGAAAAGAGAGAGAAGAAAATGAAGGGAAAAAGAAATTCATAAAGAACAAAGCCTGGTCAAAGCAGAAAGCCAAGAGGGAGAAGAAAAAGAAAGTAACAGCTAAAAGGAAGCGTGAAGAGGTAACTGTGTCCATTCTGTTAAAATGCAAATGATTATAGTTTCAAATGGCAGAGGGCCCTGGGATTTTAGTGTGGTGGAACTGGTGGCTGTAAAGTAACTTTTTAGGACCTTGACAGGCAAATCTTAACAAAAAAAAATTACAGAGAAGCTTTTTAAAGGCAAACACTAAAACAATTTCTCAGCACTTATGCTGTTTATTAGTGCTGCCAGCAGAGGTTACAGAGATTTTTATTTCTCTGGAGTCCTGCAGGAGGGCTCGATGGTGGACAGGCCTTGATTTTTCCTTGCTTTTGTTAATTTTCAACAAGTGTAGCTGAGAGGTACAAAGTTTCCTGGGTAGGAATTAGGTATTATTTCCTGCTTGGATATTCCTGGCAAAATCCAAGTTGTAATCTTCTGATGTTCAGCTGTATAGAATGAAAACTTTCTGGTGTAGTATTTAATTTGTTGTTTTCAACTGCCAACAGGGCTCTGATATCGAAGATGAGGATATGGAAGAGCTGCTGAATGACACAAGACTCTTGAAAAGACTAAAAAAGGGGAAAATCAGTGAAGAAGAGTTTGAGAAGAAACTAACAGGCAGCCAGAGTAGACTCAAAGCAGAAACTGTTGCTGACACAGAGTCTGAAGGCTGACAGTTATTCTTTTACATTAAAATACTGCTTATTTCAATAAATCTGGATTTTTATAAAAAATGATACAGAGAACAGAATTGGTCCAGTTTCTTCATGGAGAGACCTGGCATCCAGAAAGACACACAAACCAGCCTGCAGTTGTTGAGAACAAAGCTAAAAGCACCACTCTGGTGTGGCAGGAGCTGCAGTTTCCATCAGCAGCCTTCTGCATGTTTTAATTTTGTTTTTTTTTTCAGATACATCCCACAGATCAATAACAGCACACCTCAGAACGAGTCTGAATACACCATAAGGTACTTTAATTTACAGTATCAAAACACTCCACCTATCTTTAAAATAATTTACTTTAGGTCTTCAGAAGCTGTAGTAACTTTTGGAATTTTCTCAAGAGTGGTCCGTAATTACATTAATCCTTATGATGTCGTTTCCTTGCCGTGTTCCTGTAACTTGTATCATCTTCCAAGTCCTACAACCCTGATGGTCACTGAAGATGATACATCCTGTGCAGGGAGTCCTGTGTGTCACAGGTAGAGTTTGATGAGTTCATCACTGACAGCGGAGGGAGTTAACACACCCAGGTCTGTGAACAGCAACGTGATGAGCGATGGGGATGTGTAGTCAATCCAGGGATGCTCCTCTGTGAGATTCTGACCTGTTTTCAGGGTGTCTGCTTTGTACTAGAAGGAAACAGAGACCACCAGTTATTACACAACTGCAAGTCAAATCCTCTTTTGGGCAAGAGTGGTACTACAGCCTTGAGCAGATGCTTGTGGTAAAACTGAAGGAAGTCAAGTGCAGAGACGGGTGCCACCTTGGTCTCAGCTGCTTTTTCTTGTGTATAAAGTACAACTTGTAGTTCTAAAGTGTATTGGTTTAACTGTTTCTTACCCTCAGCTGCTCCTGCACCCCAAAGTAACTGCTTTAGGAACTAAATATTGGTAACTAAATGTTTGGCACAGCCATGATTTGTTTAATACTAATATATACAGTGGAGCCACTCCGTAACGTGCCACAGCACAGAGATCCAGATAAATGTGCTAAGAGGAAAATTTTTCACAGATACATAAGTGTGCACCTTAGCTGGGTAAGGTGGAATTAGAATTTCTCTTACCTTAAACCTGTCAGGGACATCCTGCTGATTTAGAGGGAAAAGTCGTACAAACTTGAAACTTTCTGCTACCACATAAAATGGCTTATTCTGGGCTTTGGCACACACAGCAATTTGATTAGTGCCAATCTGTGGAGACAGATGGAAAACAACATTTCAGACTCAGCGCTTGCATGACATAATATTGCCTAGTTTCCAACAATAAAGAGACATTTACTGGAAAAAAATCCAAATAGAAGAGACTTTTCAAAAAGCCTTAAACTCTTCAAAGGAAGCAAACTTTAAAAGTCCAGAATTTAGAGAATGATGGAAGGAACTCAGGATTACCTTGTTGATAATGCCTCCACTTTCAACCACACCTTCAGCACCAACCAGCACCAGGTCCACTTTCTCCATAATGTAGCTGTTCAAAGAGGGGAAAAAAGTCCAAGGCTTACTGGGTAACATGGCAAATGATTTGCTGAACAGAACAGAAATCAGTAACTCAAGCAGGCTTTCACTTTTCTGCACTATTTCCACCTCTTGTAAGTCCATGTGCTGTTATATTGCAGGTGCCTTGGAGGCAGTGTCTTGGCATTTAGAGCTTCTTGAGGTTCAGATTTATTATAGTTCTTTCTTCTCCCATGTTTTGGACTTGGACTAAGCAGTGGCAGTTTAGCAAATACCTTAAAACCCCCAAAATGATATCACTTACGCAAATTAGGGAAAAAGTAGCCTCTTTGTGTAGCACCTCAGTTCTTTTTACAGGTCTCCATGAGTTCTACACTTAGATCTGACTCCTCCTTTCATTCTAACATGCAAAATCAAATACTTGTCTTGTAACAGACACATTCTAATTGTGCACCTAAAGGTGTAACTTGTTTAGCCTGTTTGATGACTGTGACAAACCAAGTAATAACCTCTGGAGTTTGAAAAAGCTTCTAGAAAACTTACGTGTAACACTGTCAAAATACAACTGTGATGAAAAATACTAAGATTTATGATCATATTTACCCAACTGCAGCATCCAGAATCACAGTCACGGGAATGTTGAGCTTCCTCAGGGCTTTTGCCATTTTTTGCCTGTTAAAGAAAACATGTTTGAACATTAAAAATCTTTTCTTTAAAGAAAATGATAGGAAAATATTGTCTGAAAGACTGAAACCTGTGACTGTCCATGTTCTGTTTCTTGTAGAACAGAAAATAAGGTATTGTACAGAAATGGAAGCAATTGTTAGTGTGGTGGTGTGAGTTGTTAGTGATGTATATTACCCAGTGTGCAGGGTTTACTCCTTCACCTATGCAACAAAATATGCTCAGAAGTATTTATTTTATTTGGCATCTTCAAATGACATTGTTACCTATACATTTCACTATGCTGTGATCAGGATAATGCTGATTATTTTGCCCTACTTTTGAAGGAAAAAATTAGAAATCGGTTGTCTCCGATCTCCCAAGGTTGCCTGGCACTGCCTGAAAGTTTGTAAATGTTTGAGGAAAACCTGGATAACACTAATTAGAATATTTAGTATGGGAAGTTAATTATCAATATTGTTTAGGGTTTTTTTCACTTATCCAGAATAATGTGATATTAGTGACAGCTGCCATTTAAAATGCTGCAACCAAGCAGCTTCGTAGGCTTGATGGTAGCTGTAACTTATCCTGTTAACCAAGATAAAAACCAAACTGAGTACTTGCCCTGCTTCATCTGGCTGTGACTCAGTAACATAAACACTGAAACGCTTCTTTGCCTCCACAGCTGCTTCCAGCACCCTGAGGACCACCCTGGAGTAGGCATGGGTCAGGATTCGCTGCCAAAACAAAGGAAATTCAGACATTCCTTTTTGCTGAGCTTTGGGAAACCTTTACTTTTGTTAATAGTGCCATGGCTTGTCATGCAGAAGTGAGGAGTGACGCTGCCAGGCCCTACTCACAGCACCATCTCTGATGAACGGGTGGCACAGCTTGGCGATTTTGTTCCTCGAGAGAGACACTTTCCTCAGGAAGATCTCCCCACGCTCGATCATGATTTCTTTGCACTTGGAGTAGTCCTGGAAGACAGCGGGGTGCCCGGTGAGGAGGGAGGGTCCCCCGGCCCAGCGGGGCCGAGCGGGGCGGCCCGTACCGAGTACTCCAGCGACGTGAGGCTGATGAAGCGCAGGAAGAGCTCCCCGCCGGAGGACACGGCCACCGAGGAGTCCACCCGGGACAGCGTGTCGATGGCGTCCCGCAGGCTGTTCCGCAGGCCCTGGATGGTCTCCCCTGGGGACAGGCCGAGGGACAGGGTCAGGGGCTGGCCCCGGGGGCACCCGGGGTACGGCGGGGAGGGGACCCGGGCCCACCTCGGTCCTGCTTGAGGAAGCCCAGCAGGGCGCGGATGGCGGCCACGGCCGAGGCGACATCGGGGTCGTCCCTCAGCTGCGCCCGGAAGGTCTCGATCAAGGCTGGAAGAAAACGGGGCGCGTTGGCCCGGCCCGGCACCCCTGCTACCGTCCGTGCCCATCACCCCCGTTTGCCGTCCATGTCCATCACC
>VZRE01001175.1:64514-80639 GCA_013396775.1 Cephalopterus ornatus
ATCCCCCCGGTACCGTCCGTGCCCATCGCCCCCCGGTATCCCCCCGGTACCGTCCGTGCTCATCGCTCCCCGCTCCGCTCCTCCCGCCGCACCGGGCCGTGGGCAGGGCCGGGCCCCGGGCGCCTGCGGATGACGGAGCGCGGGCACGGGGCGTCATCTGAGGCCGCCGGCAGCTGCTGCATCTCCCGAGCGGCGAGATGAGCGCGGGTGAGGCGGCGGGTCCGGGGGTACCGCGGTGGGGTTCGGGAGGTGCCGGGAGCGGGGCTCGGGCGCCTCGTGGAGGAGGCAGAGGCCGGAGCGGGGCTCTCGGGCACGGCTCTGCCGCCGCTCTGCCGCCTGGACTGGGCTCCTCTGCCCCGGGCCCCGGGTGACTCTGCTGTGTTGGTGCCGTTGCAGAGGACGAGCTGAGCCTGCTGGTCATCATCATCGACACCAACCCCATCTGGTGGGGGAAGAGGGCGCTGGGAGAGGCGGAGGTACGGCCCTGGGACTGCCCGTGGCCATTGCTGAGGGGAACGGTGCCATTTTCTTTAATCGTTAGTAAGTAGGCAAGAGATAGGATTAGTCTTTGTCTTCTGAACTATCCTAACATTGTCTGCTAAAGCGGGTATAATGGGTATCAGGGCAGTCTTTTTTTAACTGCAGTTATTTCGCAGATTCCTTCTGTGTTGCTTCTCTGTAACTCTTATTGTGCTGTATCTGCTGTTCTCTTTTGCAGCAGTTCACTCTGTCGAAATGCATCGATGCCGTGATGGTGCTGGGAAATTCCCACCTGCTCATGAATCGCACCAACAAACTCGCCGTGATAGCAAGTCACACACAGGAAAGGTAGAGCTGCTTCTTAAACAGTGTAAAGGTTTCAAGTGCACTTTCCTATGTTTGTCTTCTGATTTTCTTACCGGATGGAAGTGTATAATTGAAACCAAGTTAATGTGTGTAATATATCACTGTCTTAAAAGAAGAAATTAGCTAAAAAAATTGTGGGAAAGAAATAATCTTAGTGCCTTACGGAGGAATAAAAAGGCTTTTAAAACAGAAGGGAGGTTTAAATAGACTTAAAGATATACAGAGATATTTGTGAGTCTTGGGGTCTCCCCTAAATGCAGCCACAGTATCTGTTTTCCAGTTCTTATAAGAGACATCTTGAAAGGAGGGAGCTGAATTTGGGTTTTACTCGTGTTTGAGTTTGAAGGTCACCTACCTTGTGTAGTCTCTTTAATGTCTAAAGTATTAAAAGTACTTGAAATTATACTTCAGAGTATTGCTATCTGCAGCTAATTAATTTATGACAGTTTTCTTTACAAGTTAAAGGCAAAACATGAATACTTGGCTTTTCCTCTCTTTTAGCCGTTTCCTGTACCCTGGGAAGCGTTGGGCTTCTGTAGATCCCTTTGGAGATGGAGGAAGTTCCATGGAATCTAATTGCTCTGGCAGCAAGGATGGAAAATACGAATTATTGACAGCAATAAATGATGCAATTGCAGAAGAGATTAAAGACCTCATGACGAAAAGTAAGGAGAAGAAAATTCTAAGCTTAATATGCAGAATTGCAAAATGTTTGGACTCTCAAGGAGTTTTAGGAATTTCCTCTATTTTCATAATGTGAATATTAATGTGTTTAAAGTAGATTAATTTATTATGCTTGACACTTCAAGTTTCTGCTTTAAGACTGTTTGCCAAAGATAAAACTTGGAGTATTTGGTGTGGACAGTTTCAACAACTGGTTTTTATGTCTAAAAGTAACTTCTGCAACTTTTCTTGTATTGCAGCTGACATGAAGGGCCAGCAAACAGAAACCCTGTTAGCAGGATCACTTGCTAAAGCACTTTGTTGTATCCTTTTGATCAGAATCTTCAAAGCCCTTATGTGTTTTTAAGACTGTTTCTTGTAATAGTAATTTTTACTGTTCCTTTTCTCTTGTAATATTAAACACTGAAATGTTTGCTTAATAACTGTGGGTTGTGCTTATTAGATGAGTGCAGACCAAGGTGGTGAATATCTGGTATGGATCCTGGAGTTATTTCTAAGATTGGAAGGTAGATTCCTTAACGTCAGCTAATGCAGACATCAACAAGATGAGCAAAGAGGTGAAAGGTAACGCCTTCTCCTGTTTGCAATCCTTGAATTTGAACCTGAAGAACAAATATAAATGCATATGCACACACAAATACACATATGTTTTGATACACTCCCATTTCCAAAATTGGCAGTAATAGTACAGGTTTTACTCTGATCATTTGAGGTTGCCCAGTTTAAAGAAGGTCTGGGTGACAAACAGAAGTAAAGGACTTGAACAACAGTCCATGTTCTTAGGCAGATTTTATTTGGCATGCGAGTAAAACTGGAACAGGAATTTCCTTTGAGGTCGAGAGGAATTAATCCACAGATATTTGTCACTGGGACTGGACAACATTTTCATATATATTTCATCTTACCTGTTAGATCTAACATGCAAGAGGTTCAATATCTAACTGAGACTACAGAATTAAAAGGGCAAACTGTGGTGGTACAAACAATGTGCTGATGCATTTCTCTTTCTTTTTAATACTTAGCCAATCAAGAAATGAAATCAAGGATTTTGGTAAGAACTTTTGCTGTCAGGTTTTTTTTTTTGAGTCCTCAACTCCAGTGCTATATGTAGGCTAACAAGTCTGGGTTGTTTTATTTAGGTCATAAAAGCCGCAGAAGACAGCACGTTGCAATATATGAATTTCATGAACGTGATCTTTGCAGCGCAGAAACAGGTGAAGCTGCTTTTCTTTAAATTTATATTGTCTTTTATTAATGTGCAAAGATGACGAATTAGTTCATTTGTCTTCTGATTACATTCTGATCAAGTGAAAGAGCTTTCCTGTGGCTGTGGTGGCCCTGCATCTGCAAAAGCAGGTGCATTTCTATGTGGAGTGCATGTGCAGTGGGAAAAAGTCATGTCAGGAACACTGGTGGGTCTACGTTGGTCCCGGCTGAATTTGGTTTTCATGCATTTCCTCTCTTTCCTTGCAGAGTGTTTTGGTTGATGCCTGTGTCCTGGACTCTGATTCGGGTCTTCTACAGCAGGTACAGACTTCCTGTTCTTATTTGCTGTTTGTATTAATTCATAGATACTTGATGCCAGACAGTTCAACGTGTTCTTCTGCTCTTTTCCTTCCATTAACGAAGAGTGGGTGCGGAAATACGTTCAGTGGATCTGGCAGTTCTGTCATGCAGGCCTTGTGCAGTACATGGACATTTTAAATATCACGTTAATGTCATTACACAACAACCTGATCATTCTCTCTGCTTTGCAGGCCTGTGACATTACGGGTGGCATATATCTGAAAGTGCCCCACATGCCATCCCTCCTGCAGTATTTGTTGGTAAGTCATTGGAAAAACACCCCAGGGTTTTTCCTGTGTCAGATGTGAAATATCACTGATGAGGAGCTACAGCAGTACCAGTGCAATTCACACAGTATTTTTCTCCCTCCCTGCAGTGGGTATTTCTCCCTGACCAAGAGCAGAGATCGCAGCTGGTCCTCCCACCTCCTGTTCATGTTGACTACAGAGCTGCGTGTTTCTGTCATCGGAACCTCATTGAAATTGGTTACGTGTGCTCTGTGTGCTTGTCCAGTGAGTTTATAAATATTTAAGAGTCTGATTTCTTACATTCAAATGACCTATTTTAGTGAAAGACAATTCTTTTCTTTTCCAGTATTCTGCAACTTCAGTCCTATTTGCAGTACCTGCGAGTAAGTGTTTGTTCTTCCTGTTTCAGGGCTGGGTATGGGAATATGTTCGGTGTATCTGACAGTTGCTTTTTTTATGTTTTCTTTTCAGGACTGCTTTCAAAATATCATTGCCACCTGTCATGAAAGCAAAGAAGAAGAAATTGAAGTTAGCTGTGTAACAACATTATGTAAATACATCATTACTTCCTCCAGTAATTCCATGAAATGGAACCTACTTGAGAAATTGCTGGCACTTTTTACTGGATATGAAAGAGAACTGTATGAAGTGCTATTACTTTTTTTGTTGGGGGATAAATATTTAAACGGGATGTCTTCTGTGCAGCCCTTTAAGTAACGAATCACTGTATTACCACGTAACCTGTGCTGTTTTCCATAACTAATTCTGAACTGTAGGAGGAACCAGAAGTTACATCCTGTAAAGAGACAGAGCCTGTGAAGTTGAAGGTATTCTGGCCACTGCAAAGTTTCCCACCTCTCAGTTGTTTTCAGAGGCAAGAAAGGTTTGGTTCTTTTTGTTGGTGTAAAGTTCAGAATGACCAGTTCTAGTGTGTAGGATCAGAACCGTAGCATTATGTTGTTCAGGGACTTCAGCTCCTTGCTAGCAATTTTTGGACTGAAACAGCATCAGTTTCAAAAGAAATGAGCCAACGTTTTCAAGATGGCTTGAGAGCCACTTGAATAAAAAGGTGCTAATTGCCCTACACGTGCACTCACATGTATTTATATTCCTCTGACTGTATTGTCCTTGTGGTACTTCTTTCTCAATTTGATAAATCTTCATTTGTGAATAAAAAGGCCTCCCTTTGTTTAAAATAACACCAATAAATGCAGACTAACTGCTTAGTCTTTAAGACTCTATTTTGAAAATGGAAAACGAAAGATGTAGTTGTAATATGACGGCAGGCACACTTCTTTTTTTTAGTATGTAGGTTTACATTTGGCATTTGACAAGAACGAAGACTAAACAAACAATATCCCCATCTAAAAGGTAACTATAGTTCGGAGGTTTAGCCTGTTTTAGTAACTGCCATTCTCCTGAAAGGAATACAGAGAGGAATTGTTTCCTACACAGAAAAGGTCTAATTACTTTCTTCCTAATGTCTACACAAGAATTTGTCATGTCTTGATATCAGGTTTTGTCACTGTAACAGCTTTAGTGCCAGTTTTTTCCAGGCTTGCCAGAGTACAAGGCGAGATTTTTTGATTGCCAAAAGCCATTTTGTGTGAAGGCTGTATTTATAATTTACTTTGTATAAAACTTTTGTAATAAAAACTTTTTCTTTTGCAAGTGTGGCCAGATACTGCTTTAATGACATATTTAAGGGTGAGCTAAATAGCTTTCTTGGATTTTTACTGTGTGAGTTTTCAGTGGCTTCAAGTTACATAGTTCTCTTATTAATTAATATTCTATCTTCTGTTGGTTAATGATTCTCTTACTTCTCATGCTAATTAGTGCTATGCTCCGTCTTTCTCTTCGTTTGGGTTGGGGGGTTTCTTGGGTCCGTGGTTGCAGATCTGCTCCTGCCAAAATTACTTTTTACCCAGCTGGAGCTGATTCCGGTACAGTTGCTCATTTGGGTTTATTAGTTTCTTCTTTTCCCTGGGAGTTCCACCAGCTGTCCCTGTGACCTGTGAATTCCGCACTGTGCCCACTGCCAGTGGCACATCCTTCCTCCCAGGTTTTGCTGACCCCCAGGCCTGGGATCATTGAAGCAACGGTCAAACTCTAAACTTTAAGAAGGCAATTCTACCGACGAGTAACTCGTTTTTCTAATACATGGACATCGCACAGAGCTTGCTAACATTGAGCTAGCTAACGGCTGCTTTTTCGTAGATTAATCTTCCTTCTTGCTGATTAGGCTTGAAAGTATACAAAGACCAAACATCAAAGAACATCCTTTATTAGGATAATTGTTACATATCCCACATTTGGCGCCGGCGGCCTTGCCGGGCTGTGTGTCCGGGCTGTGTGTCCGGCCCGTCCCCCCGGGCCCGCCTTCCCTGAGGCGGCCGCCGTTCCCGCCCTCGCCGTTGCCATGGCGCCGAGCTGGCGCTGCAAGATGGCGGCCGGGAGGCCGCCGTAGGCGACATGGGACCGCTCGGCCCTGGGGCGCTGTCGCTGCTGCTGCTGCTGCTGCTGTTGGCGGCTACCTGCCCCGGGCAGCGAGCCGGGGACCCCGGTGGGTCAGGGCAGGAGGGGCCGCGGGGAATGGCGGCCTTCGGGGGTGTGGGGATGGGGGTCGGTCTGCGGCGGCACCCGCCCGGGTGGGCGTGAGGGGAGGTCGCGGATCCGCTGAGGGTTCCCCGGGGACGGCGAGGTTGGAGGCCTTGGGTGCCCCTGCCCGAACACGAACGTCTAGGGCAGACTCGGAGAGGGAGGGTGGAGCTGTTTATGTCGAACCTTTCAACTTTGGTAAAGTTTATAACGAAAAATCCAGCGAAACTCCCAGCTCGGAGCCC
Organism: Cephalopterus ornatus; assembly: GCA_013396775.1. Lineage (NCBI taxonomy): Eukaryota > Metazoa > Chordata > Aves > Passeriformes > Cotingidae > Cephalopterus > Cephalopterus ornatus. Next base: position 70,702 of record VZRE01001175.1, read on the forward strand.
TAAACTTGACACTGCCTCCACATGCTGGGGGCAGGAGCCCGCAATTCCTGGATCACGGGTAGCGGAACACCCCTGGCACCTTTCATGGCCCCGAGAAATGAAAAAGTGTCAACTGAAGTCAGTAAGAAAGATGAACTATGGTATTGCCTGAGCTGTGTAGTATCTGCATGGGCTGTAAGTGCTGCAGCCTCCTGCTGTAATGTTATTTTGCTGCGTCTTTACTGAGCATCTTCACAAATGTAAACTTGTGGTATAGAAAGCTACGGGTGAACCAACTGCTCCACCACTTGGCAAGAATATTTTTCTTCCATTTGTGACAATTTAAAGTATAAGAATGTAAGAATCTAGCCCCAGCATAAGACCTAAATATGCCTTACAGATGTTACCTTTTTTTCAGTCAGTATGTATCAAGACTTGTTTCTTTCTCTCTCTTTTTAGTCTTTCAGCCTTCATTTATCCATATGTCAGGGCCCAGAGTCAATTCATTTTTTCTTGGAAATTCTTCAGGAGTTAACTTTTCTGTAATTTTAAGCCCTGGAGATGAAGAGACAGGTAAGAACACTTCACTTCCCCCTTCTCCCCACCCCTGTATGTAAATAAAGAAGTCTGAATTATTGGAATACTTCTTTTTGCTATAGGAAAATTGCAAGTTGCAAATTGCAGTGGAAGTAAAAAAACCGGTGATTGGAATTTGGATGTAACACCTGGCATGGTATGTAAAGTACTGATTCTTCCCTAAAATGGGAATGATTGTCAGATATTAAGGGGTAATTAAATACTAGCATAATGTTAACGTACTAACAACTGCATTTGAATATGTTGCCCTTACCTGTTTTCCTTGCCTGTTTCACCATTCCACTGTCCAACTCCTGTTATTTCATTCCAGCTTCTCTCTCAGAAGCTGAAGAGTGGTATAAATAAGAGCAATTTAATACAAGGCATAGGAGCTGTCAAACTTTATTCTGCATTTTCCCAGAACACTTCCAAAGTGACTGTAAGCTTGACCAGAAACCTAGAGCTGTGTTTGCCCAATGCCACCGACTGCTGCCCCTCACCTCTCTGCGTGCTGGAAACGCTCCAGGTTTTAGCGTGCCGTGGTTCAGTGAGGCTGGCACGGCTCCTGATTCAAGCTGAAATATTTGCCAACTCTTCCTTTGCAGGAAATGTCTCAGGTAAGTGTTTAGATATCTTAAAGAAAAAAAAAAAGGCATTTTGGCTGTTCTTTTCCTCTCTACGTGGAAAAATTGGGATTTGGGCAGCAGTAAGAGATACTGAGTAACCATTAATGGAATTTTAAAAAAGGTTTCTTCGCAGTCAGAATAAACTGCAGTGTGCATGGTCTGTTAATTAGGATTTCAATCCACTTAATCTGATTTTCTGTTCTTCTAATTCCGTTACAGAAAATGCAACTATCATCCCAAACCAGGCCTTTCGGCCCTTGGGCTCTTGTCCTTGTAACTTAACAGCTGGAGCTTGTGATGTTCGTTGTTGCTGTGATCTGGTACTTATTTCATATTAAACTTTGATTAAGCGTTTGCAAAACTTCTAAACTCTCTCTGTTGTCTGGGAGGAGTGAAAGGTACTGAATGCCTCAGCCTGGATGGGCCACAGGGCTTGTTTGGATTTTCCAGTATTTCCAATAGTAAATATGACCTCTTTCTACAAAACTATTTGATTCATCTGTAAATATGGCTGTAGTGCCATTGCTAATGCAATCACCACGCTAAAAAGGGACCATTCCTTTCCTTTCAGGAGTGTACACCAGATTTGAAGCAGTTATTCGACGGATCTTGTTTCCCTGGGGTGTTTGGCGGGGATGTAAACCCACCTTTTGATCAGCTGTGCTCTTCCCAGTCAATGGAATATACCCCTGAGTGGTTTCCCTTCCTTTGTGTACAGTCGTCTCTTGACAACACACCATTTCTTGGCTACTTTTATCATGGCTCTACGTAAGTCTTAAGGAAATTAATGTTCTCACCATACACATTAGACATGAAAATAAACCTGTTTTGATAATGAAAGTTATCTTGAAATTAGGATTTTAGGGTGTGAACTTTAAATGCAAATGGAGAAATGTCATTGGTACTATATTAGAACGTGGGACGTGGAAGCAAATGTGTCATTATTTGTGTGAGGTAGAGAATAAAGACCTATTTAATTTTTAAACTTATTTGCAGTTCTACACCCAAAGTTCCTGCATTTACAATCCCTTTACAAACTTCTCCCGGGAGACTTTTCACTGGTTACAGTCAAGGAGATCCAATTATAACTGAAGAAGATGACTATTTTACCATTCCCCAGGTAATCACCTTGTGCTCATGAGCTTTTGATTCCTCTTGGTTTGTTTGATACTTTCCATACATCACATTCCCTGTGGCCTTGTAACCAGATTCAGAAACTTGCTCTTGTGAAGTGGTGGAATATATTTTTCACCAAAAAAAAAATTTAAAAAACCCCAGCACAAAATCATTATTAAAAGTAAACATCTTTCCTGATCCCCCTGTCCATCCCCTAGATGGTAATGTTTTAATTATTTCAAGAGGTAAAAGCAATCTTGGCATCCTGTTAATAGTTTATGACTTACCATATTCTGTATTTTTTGGTTTTCCCGCTGAGCAATATAGTTGGCTTGGAATCTCAGTCACCTGGTGATACCTCAAATTCTTTTTTGCATTTTAGAGACACTTGTTGGTTATAATTATTGTGACAAATTAGGGTAAAGCCAGGCTGTACATTGGAAAGTATTTTAAAGCTGTGCTTTTAAAATTTTGACCTCTCCCTTGCTACAGACTGAGATATTTTGGTAACATCAGATGACTTGTTTCTCAAAGTGTAGCACACATTTGGGGCATTCCATGAACTAAGAGTCGTCGAATGAAAAGCAAGGGGCTGGCAAAGGCTCCAACACAGTTATTTTTGTGCCCCACCTGCAGCAGTCCCTGGCTGGGCAGTGTGTTGGGAATGCTCCCGTGGGGTATCTCCAGGACTTTGATATCAAATGCCTGACCAGTCTGGAGTCTTACAAGGAAGGCCTGCCCCACCACGTGAGGATAAACACTGGCACTGCAGGTATGCTGCCTAAATCCCAACAGGAATGTGTTCCGTGTTTCTCAGAGCTGCTAGAACAGAACAAACCCCAGGGCTGTTGGCACAGTAGCTACATGTAACATTTTTATTATCTGGTGGCTGTAGTTCAACATTTGGAGATGTTCTGTTCCTGGTGACCTTCTAGGAAGTGTCCCACTATTTCCCAAGATTTAGTACGTAAGAAATAGTGGGATTGGCCTTTGTTTCCCATTTATCTGTTTCTGGTGACTCCTACTGGTTATGGCTACAAGTGGCAGGGCAGCATCTCTGCCACTTTCTGTTTTCAGACTGTTGCAGAGCCCTTTTTCTGTCAGGAGGGTGCAGTATCAGCATTTGAGAATTACTGAGAAGTGGTTACTCTTTGCATCACAAAAGCAAGTGCTTAGGAAGAGTCATTTTGGGGTTTGAGATGATTACCAGCATGAAGATATTGTCTAATTCTGTTAGTCTATCTAGACCCAGAGATAATTAGCCATGCTTTCAAAATACATAAGAAGTTTGTGTCTTTATCAAAATTAATTTTCTAAATAATTTTCTACTCACTGTTCATAACAACAGGGATGTTGTGAAAACAGTAGATCTCTGTTTCTTTTTCGTTCTCAGACTTCATCCAACAAAATGTCACCTGTAGAACCATCACTGACAGGGGCAAATTCATCACTGAAAGTGGTATGAGTCTTCTAATTAATTAATAGGTCTCTTACCTAACCCGGACTGTATATGCAATAGATTATTTTGATGCCTAAAATGTTTACCTGCTGCACTTCGTAGAAGGAATCTTGTATGTTAACTAACACTGAAAAAGTAAACTGGATTCCTGCAAAGCAGGAAGTATTTAATTTACCCCAGTTTGTTTAAAGTTGGTCAAGAAATTAGGTTCCTCATCTTACATTACAATTGAGAAAAAAAAAGCCCAGCAATAACAATAACAATAAACAAAGATATAAAGAATGCTTAAAAAAATCTCCAGGATGAACATGTAAGTGTGGAGGGCAGACCGTAAGGGGACATGATTGTCTCTCTTTTGTAAGTTCTTGTGCCCTTTTAAGGGCCTTTTTCAGCAGTTATTTGATGTGGGACAGTGGTTCCCAGTCAGTGGAGGCTAATAAACTAATGGAATCCAAGCTAATTAGTTTTTCTGGGCAGTGATATCTCCCTGGGAGGGATGAGAAGAAAGCAGAGGGAGTCCTCAGTCCACAGAAGGGCATCAGCTGGTCATGTAAAGTCCAGTGCTGGGTTCTCGTGCAGAGGATCAGCTACAAAAGGACCTGGAACTGATGATGTTAAAATATTGATAAATTGGGAGACTGTACCATTGCACATTTAAACAGTAAAATCAATTCTCAAAAAGATGAATGTTGTAATTCCCAGAATTTTGCCAGGGTTTTAATGTGTTCTTTTTGAGCTGCAGTGACAGAGCTTTCTAATTAGAATGCTTTTCATTATGGCCTTTTTTTTTCTTCTGCCAGAAAGCCTTCATCCTGCCGAGGCTCTGTGTCAAAATGTAACTTTTGCAGAGCATTATACATTCATTTGCAAAGACAAGGAGATTGAGGAAGTAAATGTCACAGTCTTCCTTGGAAGCTTGTGTGGTGGAGGTATCATGACATTTTGTAATGATTTTTTTGCTGTATTTTTTCTTCAACATGGAAATTCTGTGATACAATCTCTTCTTTACTAATGCTTTTTAAAAAGCATTTCCCTTGGGCTCTGGAAAGAAAAGTAAAGGGGTTATTTCCATTAATTTGTATTATTTTGAATCTGCTGTTACTAATGAAGGACTGAAGTTTGTATCCTACACAGAGCATAGTTTTTGCTAATTTACACCATACTTTCTGCTAATTTACTCATTTAAAAGTAAAGTCATATTTTTTTCTTTTACCAGAAACACTGACACAGAGATTCACAGTTGAATTTCTGAGTTTAAAGAGTACTAATGGAGAAGAATTGCTTGAGAATCCAGGTATTAATACTTTATTTTGCCTATTAAAAGAAAAAAAAAATCGTACTGTGCAGATTGTTATCAGTGATTATGTTTTATATTTCTTTCATACTTTCTTATGGTGCCAGCCTTCACCTTCCTGCACTGCCAATAGCAGAGATTGGTTCTTAGGCTTTTGTTGCATAGATATCGATTATTTAAAGTGAGGCTATTCCCACTCTAATGGAAATGTCTGGTCATTTACTTCAAGATTGATGACATTTACTAGTAAAACAATGCTAATGCTTATAGATTCTTACACAATGACCATGATTTACCCTTCTCTCTTTAGGTTATCAAGTTGGAAAACCAGTGAGAGCTGCAAATATAAATGCTTCTGATCCTCTTGGAACCCTAAACATCTGGCAGCCAGGTACTGGCTTGTGAGGTTGCAGCTTCGGCTGTAGTTAATGCTAAAATGCTGGGGCATTGTTGGTTTTAGGATTTTTTTTTTTTTAAACATAATTTAGTTAAAAATCTGCTCCAGATTTTGCTTTTCTTTCCCAAGCTTTTATTTAAAGTGAGAAAGCCTCTAATGCTTTCTTGCAAAACGTAAGCTGAATTGACTTGTATCTGTTTTTGAACTCTACCACAATGAGTTTGCATCCTAATGTTTGGTGTTTTGCACAAAACTGAAAGCTGGAGATCCAAAGGTGGGTATAGGAAAGCTCAAGTAAGATGGTTTCATTTCACAGCTGGCAGAGGTTTATGTGCTTCAGCAACTTACACACCAGTTTTATTTGGAGTAGACTCCTACTCTGGGTGCGTTCTGGAAGTTGGGATTAATGAAGATTGCAGCCTGTTAAGGTGAGCCACCCAAGCTGAATTGTTTCTCCCTGCATCCCTCTTGGTGGTCATTACACAATTGGCTACAAATGCCTCTTCCCAGCACTGGAACATTCTTCTTAAATACTCATGTGTGTGTTTCAGCTTTCTGTGGTTAAAAGTCCCACTTTATATGTAAAGGGAAATTATAATAATGGCCTCAGTCTGTATTTAAATGAGGATTGTGTTGGGGTGGAATACTTTGCCATTTCTTCCCTTCAACAGATAACTCACGAGTTCAAGTTTATTTTTGTGGAGTGGTAACACCTTTCAGAGGAAACTGAGCTTATGATACAATAATGTTGCAACCCGGCGTGGCAGATGGTACAGATTTACCTCCTGTGTGATGTTACATTCTTATTTTGCAGAGGAAATGTAACTGAGAAATTGAATTCGTTAATACAAGCTACTCACATTGGAAAGAGGGACAATTCCAGTTACAGTGATCCGGATGACTGGGTGGAAATTATACGTAAGTGAGGTTTGTGTTGTTCTTTATAGTCTAAATATGTGCATAAACTGAATGGAGCATCTCAAAATAAACCCCGAGCGTAATTTCAAATGCCTGAAGTACTGATATGTCTGGATCCATCTCTCCAGGTATGTGGACACAGAGACATATAACTCAGTATGTGTGTGGATACTATTTTACTGCCAGCCTCTACACATATGACTTCGCATCTCCCTGTTGATAAATAGATATCAACAGATAAATATATAATTCTTTAAATAATAAAAGTGTAATAATTTTCTTTGTGTGTTTTTTTATATAGAGAAAGCATTTTTAATCTGTTTCTGTGTGTCAGTTACCAGTGTTTCACTGGACTATGACAATAATCTAACTATGGAAATATATAATGTTTTCTATAATATTTACATTTAAATAACTGTTCTCCATAGGTGTTGAGCCATTTAATTCTGATACCAATGTGAGCACTGGAAACTTAAAAGGCTTTTGTCCAGATATTCCTGCAAACCTGAATATTCACATCATGTTTGCTGAAGTGGGAGCACTGCAAGGGATTCCCCAGCAACAGATTCTTGCTGTGCAGATCAGGTAGAGCGAGTTGTGTCTCTGGTTATCTGACAAAATAAATGTTTCATTTTGAGCCTTCCTTACCTAACAAATCCAGATTTAAAGTTAAGAAACAAAAACTCGTGTTTTGTTACTCTACAATTTTTACAAGCCTTTTGTTTTTGCAACCCAAATTCCCTTGGTCACAACCAGGTTAGCCTTTCTCATTCTGACATGAAAAAAACCCACAAAACTAGTGCTTCAAACCACATAATTTTTCTACTTCACTTAAACATTAAATAAAATCTGTGATGCTGCCAATAGTGGGCAGACCCAGGGCATCCCATCAGGAAAATGTTTTAATTGCTTGTCACGTGGTAGAAGTGACAACGTTGTCCTATGTTCTGGCTTATCCCACTGCAGAGCTCTTGGGAGCTGTGCCAAATGATTTATTCTTTCCTGAAACAGAATTTTCACTTTGCAGACGCTTTCCACTCCTCTGCCAAGCCAATCCCAATTAAATAAACGTGATTCAATTCCATTTTAGCTCATTTCCAGACTTGGGTTTTCCCCCTGCACGGGGGAAAATCCAGGTATTATCAACCTCCTTCCAAATACTGTGTCTTTTGTCCACTCATGGTTACGTTTAGGCTCTAAATTTTCATTTACAGCCCTCAAGTAAAAGTTGTGTTTATTGTTACAGTTACTCAACAGTCCTGTGGCAGTTCCAGTGTGGGCTGAGCTGTGGAAACAGCCTCAGCTTCCTGCCCATCACGGCTTCTGTCCAGTTCATCAAAGTCCCAGCCCAGCCCCCCGTCAGAAAGACAAGGTAATTTTGGTAAAAACATTGATAACTTCACACTGTGCTCAGCAATGTGAACAGCATTGATCAAAAGGGTCCTTTTTTTCTCCAGATACCACAGGATTTATGTGGAATTTGACTGCAATCAAAACGACGTGTGCTTGCAGCAACTGTTTTATCCACTGACACGGTTTTACACAGGTAAAAACAATAAACAATGTGGGATGCCACAAACCGGCCACATTTCCTTGCAACATAATTAGATGTGTGGAGTTCAGTCTGAAAGACTGCTTTGTGGTGGGGAATTAAAATTTCTCCTTTAGAAAGCACAGTCCAGAAAGTCTGTTTAATTGTTTCTTTGACAACTCATTAATTTCTTAGTTTGACTAGTGGAAAGAAATAATTACTAGAAGGACTTTCTGGACAAGCTTGAAATTTTGTGAGCATCAGTTTGGCAGAGAGAGATTCTTTTTCACTCCCCTGTGGGGTTTGGAGGGACATATGCTGGTTAAGGCAAAGAATATGTCACTTTATGGTATTGTTCTGTAATTGTAGCACTCTCAGGGTGTGTCATTGCTCTTGAAGGGTGGAGGGAGACTTTGTTTCTCACTTTACCAGTAAAAATTTTGCATATTGTTAAAACAGATAATTTTTAGATCTCTTCTGTGTAAAACTGTGGTGGATTATGTTTCATGGGAGACTCCGTAGATTAAATGTCTGGGATTTCAAAGGGCATCAATACACTTGGACTCTTCTGGGAGTGTCATGAACAGAGGCAACTGCCTCTGCTCATTATCTGCTCAACTTCAGGGACTAAAGTTACACAAAGTATGAAGTTTCACAAGTCTGAAGCACTTTACTTCCTTTCTTTGTACTGCATTAATGTGTATACTTTAATCTGTACCCTTGTTGTCTAAACTAAAATTTAGCTCTCATACACTTGCACTTTCTCTTTTTTTTTTTTTGCAGGAGAACCATATTCCCAGTGTCTTGCTAAAGGCCTGCTGTTGGCATTTCTTGTTTTACTTGCAGTAATCATGAGCAACCCTTGGTTTTCTAAATTATGGAACAGATAGGTAAAAATTACGGAGAAATATTCTTGGATCTTGTAGACAATTTATATAAACATTTAGAAATACATAAAATCAGTACTTTTACAGTGTACAGAAAATGCCTGTGTTATTTAAACCAAAAGTAATAAATTATTTTTAAGCTCTAGACTGTTCTGTTTGGAGCAGCAAATTGCAGAGCTGACTTCAAGAGAGTGGTGAGTTCAGCCCAGAGGCTGCAGCAGGGTTGGGGTCATCCTCATGGTTGCATCTTTATCCTCTCAAGCTGATTCTCTTCTCCTGGAGTAGAAGCTCCTCTTCACAGCAAACTCCTATTTTTGGAGCAGTGGGCAGACTGCTCACACCTCAGAAAAGTCACAACACTTCAGCTGTTTTCATGTGTCCACCTGAAATTCTCTTCTCCAGTGAATGCTTTGCATTGGCAGCCTGCTGTCTGACCTGGGCTCCACAGGGCAGGCAGCATTCACTGATTGTCCTCAGGTGATGAAACACAATGTTGGGGAATTTCTTGTGGTTTGGATGGGCCACAAAGTTGATCAAAGAACTGGAGCACCACCCCTATGGGAACAGGCTGAGAAGGTTGGGGCTCTTCGGCCTGGAGAAGAAAAGGTTGTGTGGGGACCTCAGAGCACCTTCCAGTATCTGAAGGGGGATACAGGGAACCAGAGGGGGGCTCTTTGTCAGGAACTGTGGCGATAGGACAAGGAGTAATGGGTACAAACTGAAAGGGGGGAAATTTAGGCTGGATATTAGGAAGAAATNAAAGTTAGGCTGGATAATAGGAAGAAATTCTTACCTGTGAGGGTGGTGAGGCCCTGGCACAGGTTGCCCAGAGAAGCTGTGGCTGCCCCATCCCTGGAAGTGTCCCAGGCCAGGTTGGACGGGGCTTGGACCAACCCGGGCTAGTGGGAGGTGTCCCTGCCCACGGCAGGGGCGTTGGGACTGGACGATATTGATTCCAACCCCCTAACATTCAGTGACTGTATGTAACGCATTTCTCCCTCAACATTCAGTGACTGTCCCCTGTTCTCTCGGTAGCGCGTTTCTCCCCTCCATCCTGTCCCACAGAAGCCCCTCGGGCGGTGACTCCGCGGCTGCCATTCCTGGTGAGCGGCTCGGCGGACCTTCCCCGGTGCCGGTGGCGGTGCCCGAGCTCGG
>VZRE01001175.1:80733-162575 GCA_013396775.1 Cephalopterus ornatus
CGCCGGCCCCGCCGAGCCCCGCTGAGCCCCGCGGGCCCCGCAGCGCCCTCGCCATGGGCGCGCTGTTCCGCGGGGAGCCCATGTGCCTGGTGCAGCTCGACCTGCGCAGCGGCTCGGCCTACGAGTGCCTCAGCGAGGTGGGCGAGCGCGGCCTGGCCGAGTTCCGAGACGTGAGTACCGGGTGCCGGGGGGCCCCGCGGGGACGGCGGGGCGGGCACGGGGCCGGGGAGGGGCCGAGCCGGGCCCCGGGGAGCCGCCGGGAAGGTGTGCGGGGCTCCGGGACCGCTGCCCTTCCCAGCTTTCCCTGCCTGCGACACGCAAGGTGTAGGGCCGGTCCCTGGATCGCGTTCCCCTGGAAGCAGGGATCACAGAGTCCTTAGGGTGGGAAGGGACCTCTGGAGGTCTAAGGCAGGGTCCCCTGGAGCAGGTGACACGGGAACGTCTCCAGGACGGGTGGGATGGGTGATGGGAAGTCAGTTCGGAGCCCGGGCCTCCCTGACACTCTCTGCTTTGGGGTGGCTGCATCCCACCTTCTCACCGAAACTTGGGAGTTACTTGCAGTAGGACCCTGTGGGAGACCCCCCGGGCCGCGTGTAGCCACAGTGCCTCTGGTCCCAGTGTGTGCACAGCTCGGTGACGTGTCCACCCGGCCGAAACAGCTGCTCTGTAGGTTTGTTTCTTCAGCATCACAGGCTCCTGGTTTGTCAGACACGTCTGCTCCTGGAGCAGCAGTTCACCTTGGAGGAAATTACCTGCCTGACTGTTGGGTTGGGCAGTAATTAACCTTCTTGCTGCATTGTCTCATCGTAATTATATAATGCTTGTGTGCTGAGTGAGACTTCGGAATTTCTTCCAAATATACAGCAGAAATGTAGGTTGCAGAATCTTTGCAGGGAAAGCTGGGAGAACTCAAATTAACAGCTGGTTAGTAAATATGGCAGGGAGGAGGAGGAGGCAGATCTTAAGAATGAATATGAGTATATGTTTAACATTTTGATGCTATTCCAGTCACTTGACACACCATTTATTGTAGAAATAACACATTATTGGTTCTGATTTAAAAGCTGAATAAGTAGGCAGAGACATTGCACTCATGGTAGGGGGATGTATGTAAAAAGATTCTTTTAAGACTTAACATTTAACATAGATTCTGTGGAAATCCATCACAACAAATTTGCTTGTAGGAAGGTTTGTTCATTTGAAGTTGTTAAGCAATAATTTAAAACAGTAGAAATAAGATTTGGAATGGTTTCTCCAGGAGATCTCACTGATTTTTTTATTTGAGTACAACCAGCAAATGGCATGGATGATTCTGCTTTAATAAAACCAGTTCTGCTATTTGAAGACTTTTAAATCTTCTTAGGTTTTTGTACCTTCTTGGCTGAAAAGCAGTTTAGAAAGAGAGAGCGCGCAGAACACATGCAAACTGTCTCTAGGAAGTCACAGGAACAGTTGTGGTTTTTTAGGGATGTTGCTGTTTTGAATCTCTGATAAGAATTTTGTCCTTCTCCTTCAGCTTAACCCAAATGTAAGTGTATTTCAGAGAAAATACGTGAATGAAGTGAAGAAATGTGAAGAGATGGAAAGAATACTTGGTGAGCTTTATTTTCATATCTGACCTTTCTCAGCTGTGACTCTATTAAAGCTTGCATTACTAGAGTGGAACTACAGTGAAGGTTTCAGCTAGCAGCTTGTGTGGTCTGAGTGCTGTAGACTCATATAGAATTTTCATATGTATGGAAAAAATACACATCCATACACTCATCTGTTGAGTCTTTATGTAGATTTTTGGAGCTGGAGATGACCTTCTTGGTTTTGTGAGCTGTGAAATACACTAAATATAGGTTGGGGGGTTTTTAAGCTCAGAGGCGAAGAAGATTTGCTAATATTGTGCTGATAAATAATTGAGAGCATTTCAGTATTGATTGCTTAAAACTCTGCTAGGAAAATGGGAGCTTTACTCTGGGTATTTCCTTGGCTATAAGATATTCCCTGTTTTTTCGTGTTGTGTAACTCAATACTGCTGATCTTCCAAGCACTCCCAAAAATACCTTTATCAGTAATTCTCATGGTAGTTAATGAATAGAGGGTTTGCAGAGCATTACAGCCAAGATGCAGATTTCCTCAGTGCATCCTGAGGAAAAGTTACAATTGGAGGATTCCTTTTGTTGGAATAACTCACCAGAGGCACGTGCTGGTCATGCCACACCATGCCAGCAGCTATTTTGGCAATCTCCCTGCCCAGTGGGAGTTGCGTGTGTGTCAAAGTTCCTTAAGCCTCCTTCTTTGAACACTTTTTATTCCAAACACGGGTCAATGAGCAGAATTGCCATTTCTGGCAGAAAGTGAGATGATTGTGTGATAGAAACTGATGTGCAGCAACTAAGAGGTTCTGAGAAATGTTAAAGCTTCTTACGAAGTACTTGTGGTTGGGAAATTTCCATCACAGGCCTCTGAAGTTCACTCACTTCTGCAAACTTCGAAGGTGGGAATGTCTGGTGTGTTTTATCCCTTAGGCTCTGTAAGTCCCTCTTTTTTGAAGATTAGTGTGTGTTGTTGGTAAAATGAATGAATGAATGAAATAGCCAGGGCCTGGTGCTGCAGAGTGATCAGCAAGAACAGCTGAAGGTGAGCTCTGCAGGAAGTGTAAGGCAATGCAGTTACCTTTCTGATTCTGTTTTATTTCTCACTCCAGGGTATCTAGTACAAGAAATTAAAAAAGCCGGTATTTCACTTCCTGAAGGAGAGGTTGCTCCTCCTGCCCCCTTGCTGAAGCACATTTTAGAAATCCAGGTAACTTTACCACTAAATGGTTGCCAAAGTGTAGGATATTGGAATGCAATTGCAGACTTAATTACTTGTTCTTTTGTTAGGGCTTCAGCTGTAGGGGTGTGGCAGGGGAGACAGAACTTCTCGTCTGATTGTTTTCCTTCCTGCCAGCGTCACTTCAAAGCCTGCCAGTGAGGTTTTGATCTTAACACAAAATCCCTGTGAAGGGTCAAAGCCAACTCCTGGGCTGTGCGGTCATCCATCGGATTGGATGGATTGGCATATGACACTTTTCCTGTCTTTAGATGTAATCCCTCAGCCTCATTTATTGCTTCGGGACTCCCTGTGACTCTTTGTGCATCCGAAATTTCCAGGTGTGTGGGAGTTTTATATGCCCAAGGCTCTGCAGGTTCCAGTGCTGGTTGCCCAGCAGAACATGGTGCTGGTTTCTCTGAATCCTTTTTCTTGTGTTTTGTTAGAAAAGAAGCTTGTAAAACACAGATATACTTTTGAATAACATTCTGTTTTGCTGTAATTCTATTAAAGGAATAAATGGGTGTCTTCCACTCTGTGCTATCTGCAGTTCTAATTCTGCATTACTTAGACACAAATTAAGGGCAGAACAGACTTAACAGATGCCAGTGGAGGATCGAGTGTACTCAATACAAAGCACTCTGTGGCAGACTGAGGGATAAAACCTGTGGAGCTTAAGTTAATTAGGAAATTGGGACCATCATTGTGGCAAATAATGTGCTGACAATTAATTCTACTCCGTTTTCCAAAATCGTGTAACTGATTCTGTGTCTTAGGAACAGCTGCAGAAGCTGGAGACAGAATTGAGGGAAGTAACTAAAAACAAAGAAAAACTGCGGAAAAACCTGCTTGAGCTGACAGAATACAAGTACATGTTGAAGGTCACCCAGAGCATTGTCAGGAGAACATCTGAGGTACTGCTGGGGGGGTTTGCCAAGGGCTGCATGCTGTGGGGCGTTTTTGGCTCGCCTTGTTAGTGGTTGTGGCTCAGTGCATGACTTGGTTTGGGCTTTGCAGCCCTGGACATTGTTCATGGTGGTTTGTGCCGGGCTGGGCTCATGTACAGGGCAAAATGCAGCCCTGAGCTCAGGGGAGCTTGGTGATTCCTCTCTTTGTTGAATGTTGCTGCTGGTGCCAGTTGAAAATGAAGGTGTAAATTGTGTTATTTTGATGCATAAATTGTGCTAAGAAATTTACGGTGTAATTTTGCAGCACTGACTTCAATTGTTAAGAGCAGGGCACTTGAGACCACAAGGTCTCTCTCTTGCCTGAATTGAATAGGAAAGGGATTTTATATTTGTAATTAAATAATTTACTTAATTAGCTTTTCTTCTTTAGGATAATAACGGAATGAAAGCAGTTTTTTTTTTTCCTGAAAGCTATGAGTGATCTTTCTTTTTTATTTGCCAGTATGAATCTCATTTACATGCAAATTATGAAGAATTTCCATCTGTGGAAAATGAGCCATTAGTGGATTACAACTGCATGCACAGACTGAGTGCCAGGCTGGGGTAGGTACGGGCAGGCCACGTGTATGAGACAGCACGTCCTGTCAGCATGTGCTGCTTCAAAAGTGCTTCAGGAGCTGCTGTAAAAAATGGGTTGTCCTCTTAAAAGATGGACGGTAGTGTGACTGTAGTGATTTTAGACAAGGCAGGAGTCTGACCCCAGTGTACCTTCGTAACAAAACTGGGTTATTTGGAGGGATAAGTAGGACAGCGCCGAAAAATCCGGTCACAAAGCTTCCATCAAACCAAGGATGTGTGTAAAGGCAAATCTCCCAATCAGTACTTCCTCGTACTGTTTGAACTCTTTCTCTGTGATAAACACACAGTGTTTTAATCACCTGGCAGTGTCACTTGTAAATGTAACATTGATTGTGTTGCCTTTGAAACACTGAGTGGATACTGCTGCCTGCGGCTTCGTTATGAGAGGGTGTCTTGGCCGGAAAAAAATTAAGAACCTCACTATCACAGAAATAACTAGTTTAGATATAATTCTAGTTGTGTGCTCAGGCCTGCGGTCTGTTTATTTTCCAAATAGAAATGTTATATACCAGCTGGTATTTTCTGTACCAGTTCCTTCCTGCTCAGGGTGGTGTTCCTTCTCCAGCTGTGGCAGACGTTAAATTATCATGACTCTGTGATCCTGACTGATGATGTACTCCGAGTTTCTAATTTCTTTTCTTGTGAATTTTATCTTATATTTCAATTTTTTCTTTTTCCATAGATTCATATCTGGGTTAGTTCACAGAGCAAAAATTGAAGCATTTGAAAAAACCCTGTGGAGAGTGTGTAAAGGTTATCCCTTCCTTACGTATGCAGAGCTGGATGAGGCTCTGGAAGATCCAGATACAGTGAGTAAACATTGTAATCATCAGTTTATTTTGTTTGTACTTTTCATATGATCTGGAAGAATTGCTGCTCAGGTCTGCCTGCAGTGAATGGAAACGATTTCCCAGTGCTCTTGGAGGAAAAACTATTTTAAAGAATTAGAACTTGTAAGACTTGGAAATTCGAGGTCTCAGTGCCAATGTGACTGTGGGAGTGGGAATGAACTTATCATGGCTCAGCTTCAGGAGGGCAGAACTTTACTGTGGAATAGTAGTGACTTTATGATTGGCCACCTTGATCAAAATACGTGGCATAAATGGCTGCTTGGATATTTATTAACTAGGTCTGTACAGTGCATTGCATTTTAATAGCCATTTTCCTTCTTCATTCAGTAGTTAAGAAAGAGTCAAGTACAGGAGGTTTTTTTCTCTGAACTTATAAAATTCATCTTTTATAAATCAAGTCTGGCAGCCTAATCTGTCACTTTTTTTTTTTTCTTTGATTCTAATTTGTTACCTTTTTTTTAGACTCCTTTGTTACTCAGAATTCTGAGATGGTAAAATAAAATCCCTCTTTTATTTTCCCTGAAAACTTCTTCTGTTTTTCTCCAATGTACAAAAAATGCCCCCTAAAAACCAGAGAGATACTGACACACTTGCATTTCATTGTTTCATCTTAGATCAGTGCTACTAACACAGATTTTCCTAATTATTCAGCTTTGTTATTTTGCTCTAATTAAATCACAGTGGAGTTGCTGATTAAAACAAGCTTCATTCACTTACCTTTTTCTGGTTTTATTAGGGTGAAACCACAAGGTGGGTTGCTTTCTTAGTGTCCTATTGGGGTGAACAACTTGGCCAGAAAGTAAAGAAGATTTGTGACTGGTAAGAAGTAAAACTAATATATATATATATATATAATTTCTTTATTACCTGGGTTATTTTCTAGTTGGTTTTTCCCCCTGGACCCCTTTCTTGTAAGTGTTGATATTTAGACAAGGTTTTTGAAGTTAAATTTGTTCCCTCGTTGCATCCAGCTCTGTAATTATGCAATGTACAAACAAACACGAGTCATTTTCCCCGCACACTTTACTGTAGAGTACAGGCAAAATACTTGCTCTCTCAGTCAAATCTGTTCCATGGTGTGTTGCAGATTTGACTGTGGCATGGGGGTGGGTGATTTCTTGTGGTTTAGTTTGTTATTTAACACAAACCTCTGTGTTTTGTAGCTATCACTGCCATGTGTATCCCTACCCAAACAACACTGAGGAGCGCCGGGCAGTTGTCGAAGGGCTAAACGTTCGTATTCAGGATCTTACTACTGTGAGTAGAGAACAGATTTCCTTTTGCTGCAGTTGTAGCACCATAGGAAATCATTTGATAAATCACAGCATTAATACACATTTCTAAAATACATACAGCTTTGGAGCTGAATATGACAGTGTGTCAAGGCCCTGGTCTTGCGTTGTGTGTGTCTGTTAAACCTCAGGGCACTTGGCATTACCTTCTATTTTCAGCAGAGGTTTGCTTGCCCTCATAAAAACATGGCCCAGCACTGAACACTTCAGGGTGCTCTAGTTCTGGTCAACACAGCCATTATCACATTTTCAGTGAACTCTTTATGTTTTTTTACTTGGACAAAGGTGCTGAATAAAACCGAGGAGTACTTATACCAGGTCTTGTGTAAAGCTTCGGAATCAATCTATACCTGGGTTATCCAGGTGAAGAAGATGAAAGCCATTTACCATGTACTCAACCTGTGCAGTTTTGATGTCACAAAGAAGTGTTTGATTGCTGAGGTTTGGTGTCCGGTGGCTGATCTCCAGAGTTTGCGCCAGGCGTTGGAGGAAGGTTCAGTAAGTCAGCGCAGTGCTCACTGATGTGTAAACTTTGGTCTTGAACTAACTCTGCAGATAAGGAAATAATTATTAAAAATAGGCTGAAAATAGGCACAGGCAGATCTGTGTCTCTGTGAACTTACATAAAACAATTTTTTTTGTAAGCAGAGCCTTTATTTAGTGTTGTGTGTAGTGGGTTTTTTTTTGTTGAATAACTTCTGTGTTGGACCCGAGTCCAGCTGGCCTCACGGGGCTATTTGGAGTTTCATAGAAGGTGCAGTTCCCTTGTGTTGGTTTTTGTTTCATAGGAGAGAATTTCTAATAACAAACCTTTGTTTTATAGTATTGACTGATGAGTCTCATCTGATATTTCATGTGAAGAAAGGATTAGACACTGTACATAATCAGTGTTTCTAGAGGAGGCACAAGCATTAAACTTTAGTGGTAATTCATGATCAGTGAAACTGCTGATAGAGCAAAGGTTTTCAGTTTGATCAGATTAACAGAGATCTTGTATAAATTTATCTTCTGTCTATAATTAGAGGAAGAGTGGAGCTACAATTCCCTCATGCATGGAAACCATCAGGACAACGCAACCTCCTCCAACTTTGATACGTACCAATAAATTCACCTCAGGGTTCCAGAACATTGTTGATGCTTATGGAGTTGGAAGCTATGGGGAAGTTAATCCAGGTTGGTCCTTCTGAAAGCTGAGCTGGGGGCTGTGCTGTCATTGCTGCTTGCCTTAATACTTTGTTGAATTGGACACCAGTAAAGGCAAAATGGTGAAAACCACTCTGCTTGTTAGTAGCTGTTCTAAAATTTCAGTAGCTCATCAAAAGTACAAAGGATGCTCCAAGCAGGAAGATGGGATTTGATTTTGCTGAGTTATTTGAGCATTAAAGGTGCTGATAATAGCTGTAAAATATCTCTTTTGTATGTTTTACTTTGGGTAAGATAAGACATTTAGGGGGGAAAAAAGAAAACTTTGGTAATGGTTATTGCTCTTACTGAAGCGTGGAGCTCATCACTTGAAAAATTCAGCTTGTTGAGTAGCTTAGTTTAATATACTTGTGTGTCATGCTGTACAGGAGAATGTACATTATAATACAGACCTGAAATATCCACAGGGAAAGAACTCTTTGGTTGTATTTTATTTCCTGGGCTCATACTATTACCCTCAGAATTGTCATTGCTAAGGAATACACAATAAACAAGCTTTAAACTGATGTAAATTTACAGTGTGGGGAAAAGGTCTCTTAGTTGGGGGTGAAATGTCATTCAAACTTAAAACTTTGAGAGATGAAAGTGATGGAATTGCTTAGGCACAACTCAGACAGAACATCCTCAGCTGTGCTGTGTTCCTTGCAGCTCTCTACACCATCATCACCTTTCCCTTCTTCTTTGCTGTTATGTTTGGAGACTTTGGGCACGGGCTGCTCATGTTCCTGTTTGCACTCCTGACAATACTGTATGAAAACCACCCCAGGTTAAAAAGATCACAAGATGAGGTAAAAGGAATTACAAGTTATTTCCTTCTCATCCGCCAGATCACTCAAATAGTCACTATGTTCACTGGAATAGTCACTATGTTTCTGAAAAGTATTATTTATTGCACATATATTAGACTGGGTTTTTTCCTTTGTTTCAGGATTTTCTGTGTTTGAAGTGCCCTGAGATTAATGGGATATCTTAAACCAGTCACTTTTTTTTGAAAGAGCAGAAACAATCAAGTTGTAATGAAAGACTAACAAAAATTAGTTGATACTTTTGGCCTTGTCTTTGCTTCTGCCAGGGCTGCTCAGTGGTATGAGTATTTATAGAACGTGGTCACAGGGGCAATGTGAGGAGAAAATAATTTTTCAAATTCTATCTTTTATTGTTTGTAAAAAGAGCTGCAGTTTGAAATTTGCTAAACTTTATTTTAGCTCATTTTTTAGTCGTAAGGGGTTGTAATGCAGGAACACCTGCATCTCTCATTAGAATTACATTTAGTTAAGAATGGCTGCAAATGTATAACTTCTTGTAAACTAGTCTCAGGACGGAAATGGCTGTAAAAGACTATTTGTGTAATGATGCCAATGAGAAAAGTCTCAGTGTGTGTCACGAGAGCTCGTATTCCTTAGTGACTGGTCAGAAAAAATGTTTAGATTTTACAAATCTTTATGTGTCCAAAAACATGCTTCCCCTACAAATGTCTATGTAACCATTGCTCACAGAGCAGATGATATTCTCTATTTTTAATTTTTTCCAATCCTTACAGATAATGAAAATGTTATTTGAAGGCCGATACGTGATTTTGTTGATGGGTCTGTTTTCTATATACACTGGATTGATTTACAATGACTGTTTTTCCAAGTCACTAAATATATTTGGATCTGGATGGAATGTTTCTGCAATGTTTGAGCAGAAGGTTTGGCGGTGAGTAGCATGTTTGCTACACCATTAAACCAGAGGTGTACTTTCTGCAGCAGTTTAACCCTCTTTTAACTCTCTTCTTATGGTTTGTCTTAATAGATTTTCCAGGAGTGTCTCTCTCTATGTACATCAGATTTTGAGAGGAATAGAAAACACAGGGCTAGTTCTGAAGGAATTTGTCCTAGGTCATGCTTCTGGAATGAATAGCTGAGCAGCATTTACTGTAAAGAAATTAACAGTTAATGAAGTAAATTAATAGTCTTTGCACAGCTTTTCTTGATAGTAAAAAAAAAGGCTATGTGAGTTGTCAAACCTCCTTTTTCTCAGTGGGATCAGGTCATTGATTTGAGTTTTCATGGCCCTGTGGTATTTAGGAGTTCACAACTTGCATCCCGTGTTGCCTCAGAAACAGGAAGTAGTTTAGTGTAGTCAAGACCTCTGACTGGTTAAAATGAGAGCAGGTTGTGTGTGCTGTGTTAATTGGAACATATATGAAGTTAGAGTGGAAATTTCCCTTGCAAAAGTTAGCAATTATTCCTTGAGTGTTTGCTAGTCAGTTTTAAAAAACTCGCTAAAAGCAAATAGGGAATTTTTAAAATGAAACTTTCAGTTCTGGAGGAGTGAGGAATAAAATCCATAAACTTTCCTTTCAAAGGCAGGCAGTACAAATTGAGCCCAGACTGGGAGTTTCTAGTTGGGTTTTTTGCTATTGTTTGTATTGGCCAGGACTTTTGTGCTTCGAAATCATTTTATTCTTTGAAAGTGGGACAGTGGGTCAGGTAAAGGAAAGCAGGAGCAGTGTCCTGCAGAACTGAAAGTGTATATTGTCACTATGATTAGACAGTGTCAGATCTGAGTGTGTTTTTCTTTCTCTGCAGCCTTAAGGATCTGGAATCTAATAAATTTTTATCACTGGATCCAAATGTTTCTGGTGTATACAATGGAGCTTATCCCTTTGGAATTGATCCGGTTAGTTTTATTCTTTGTAATTATCCACTTGTGATGATTTGGACATTAGATTTTGGTATGTGTATTAGGTAGATAAATTTTACTATGAAAAAATACATTTCTGTTTGCATTCTCCATTCAAGAAAACCTTTTCTTTTGACAAGTCAAAAGTTTAACTATTTTCACAACACTCAAATTTCTGTTGTGATTCCCATTTGAGGTAAAATTCTGGTTTCCAGTAAAGAAAGGATTCTGGTTTATTCCTTCTACTTTCTGTTCTTTAATGCTGGTTATGTGTTTTCTTGTTCAGATATGGAACTTGGCAAGCAACCGCCTCACTTTTTTAAATTCTTTCAAAATGAAAATGTCGGTGATTTTTGGAGTGACTCACATGACTTTTGGAGTTGTATTGGGGCTGTTTAACCACTTGTAAGTACAAGAAGTTAAAATAATATTAACATTTTTGTCAAATCTTCAATTATATCACTTAATCTGGTAAGAGAAACTGGAATTAGTTCTTGAAAACAGAATAATAGTAGTTGTGAAAACTGTTCTTAAAAAAAGATCTTCCTTCATGTAAATGAGATGATGGATCAGTGTTATGCCAAAAAAATATGAAGACATCAATTAATACAAGACTTTATTTCACTTTAGTTGGTAACTAAAGGTACATGCCTCTTGTGGGCCTAATTTCTACTGAAATACCTGATTAAAATTTCACTGAAGAAGAAGAAATCGGTTCTGGATTGTAATGTCAGTCCTGCTGTTTAAAGGTGCTGGGTGCTGCCTTGTTTTATTGAAATGGTATTTGGGCCATGCTGATATTTCTTTTTAACACTTACTTTTAATCCCCCCTCGCCCTCCTTTTTTTTATCTTTTAGGCATTTCAAGAAGACATATAATATTTACTTGGTTTTTATTCCTGAGCTGTTATTCATGATGTGCATCTTTGGCTACCTTGTGTTTATGATCTTCTTTAAATGGTTGGCTTACTCTGCAGAGGACTCCGCGTCTGCTCCCAGTATTCTGATTGAATTTATTAACATGTTCCTGTTCCCTGGTGGTGGTGGTGAAACAAAGGGCCTCTACCCTGGCCAGGTGAGTGGTGTTCTTACACACTTCTGACATCCTGCGTTCCCTGTGCAGATAACATGTTCAAGGAAAATGGGATGGCTTTTCCTACTTCGGATTTTGTGATCTAATCTAATTTTTTTTCCCTCCTCAAACAGGCTCCTCTGCAGAGGTTTTTACTTAGTGTTGCTTTTCTTTGTGTTCCTGTTATGCTTCTTGGGAAACCACTGTATTTATATTGGTTGCACAGCGGAGGCCGAGGCATCAGAATGTGCAGGGTAAGTACTGGAAGGCTCCTGCATGTTTGCTCCGTGCAGAAGAGTTCAGGTGGTGTTGTATTGCACAGTCATGTCCTCACTGGATACTTCAGAGAATGGTTTGGGTTGGAAGGGACCTTAAAGACCCTGCCATGGGCAGGGACACTTTCCACTATCCCAGGTTGATCCAAGCCCTGTCCAGCCTGGCCTTGGACACTTCCAGGGATCCAGGGGCAGCCACAGCTTCTCTGGGCAACCTGTGCCAGGGCCTCCCCACCCTCACAGGGAAGAACTTCCTCTGTATACCTAAACCTGCATTTCCCCTCTCTGAGTTTGAACCCATTGCTCCTTGCCCTATCACTGCAGTTTCTGCTCAACTTGGAAAGTTTTTGACTGAAACACGTAATAGTACTTTGTTCCTCTAAATCTTTTTGCCTTTAAGTAAATTTTGAAAATGTCACGGCAGCCTGCGTGAAGACACGATACGTTTCCATTTTGTAGAGTGGCTACAGACCAATCCGAAAAGAAAGTGAAGAGGAACTTTCTCTCCTGTCGTGTCCTGATGTGGAGGAAGGCAGCAGCCATGCAGACAGCGGGCCCCGAGAGGGGGATGCAGAGGAGGTGATGCTTTTACTTAATCTCTAGTTTGTATGTCCTTAAAAGCAAATTAGAAGTGGGAAATCAGTAAGATAACCTGTACTCTGCGTGCCTGGAAGTTTGGAAGAAAATTAGCTGAGCCTTCACGGAGACATTGAATCCTGAATCCAATTTACTTATATTTATTTATTGCTATTTTAGCATTATTTCTTGGTCTTTTCAGACTACTACAGTAAACCACAGCCCATCTATAGCAGAGAACAGGAAAAGCGCTTTATTGGCAAATAAGACTCTGCTTTTTAAGGGTACCGGTTTTCTGAAATCGAATAGTAGGGTAAAAATTCTGGTTTATCTATGGTTTTATGTATTCTTAAAGGAAGGTGATGACTGCCCAGCTTCCTGCTAGTTAATCTTGGATTTTCATCTGGACAAAAGTCTTTTTATGTCTGCAAATTACATCTTGTGATGAGGATTATTGCTGATGGGGGTTGGGAGGCATGGGCAGCATTCCTAGTTCCCACCTACTGCTGCTGTTTAGTTTGGGCAGATTTTTAAAGGTCTTGGCAGATTCCACTGATTTCCTGTGAAAAAAAAATTGCTTTTTGTTCTCTTGTGCTGTGCTATGTTGTTTAAATTGATACAAATGTGTTTTTATCTTTTAGCTGAATTTTGCAGATGTTTTTATGAATCAAGTGATTCATACTATTGAATACTGTCTTGGATGTATTTCTAACACAGCCTCATACCTGAGACTCTGGGCATTAAGTCTTGCTCATGCACGTAAGTGGGGGTGTTTTTTTGATATTTTGGGTTTTTTTTTCCCACATTTGTCTTTGTTTTTAATGCTGGTTAGAGGGAGGCTGGCCTGTTCGAGTGATACTAATATGAAATTATCTTTTTCTTAATTTCAAAAGAAATGCCCTATTTAAACTAATCATGATCCATGGAAGCCCCCAAACTAAAATTGTGACTTTATGTAAAATATTGCTCTCACTACATGTGATTTTGACATTGATTTTGAAACCTTTGAACATTTGAAGGGTTTGGGGGCAACTAATTGGGGTGGGGGAGTTCTTGGAGTTCCCGTGTTCAGCGGGTCCTGTGATACTGGTTAAACTGGAACAGGTCGGAGTGGCTCACTGGGCGACTGTATCAGTATCAGCATTAATTACGACAACATTTTGGTTTTTTACCAGAGTTATCTGAAGTTCTGTGGCAGATGGTGATGAGGGTGGGGCTCCGTGTGGACACCACGTACGGTGTCTTGCTGCTGGTCCCTGTCCTGGCCTTCTTTGCTGTGCTGACAGTTTTTATTCTGTTGATCATGGAGGGGCTTTCTGCTTTTCTCCATGCCATACGACTTCACTGGTAAGTTCTTTTTTTTTTTTTACTTTAGCATATACTGGCTTGTTTAAGAGGAATTTTTGTGTCAAAATATTAGGTACCTTATTAAAAAAGTGTAAAATGCAACTCATGCTACTGAAATAGATTTATTTAATCATATTAAATAGATTATCGTATTAAATAGATTTAATCATATTAAATAGATTTATTTAATCATATTAAATAAATGGTTTGTTAGTTGGATGTGCTTGTTCCTCTGGAATATTTTCAGTAAATTCCAATGCATTTGCTTATGGTGCATATTAACCTCAACCACCTTCAGAGTTGATTTTGGTGCAAACTATGAGTACATTTAATTTATAGTAATGCAGCTTTTCATAACATAGAATATTAGTAACATGGATAAGTATTTTTCATTTCAGCCTGGTTATCACACTGTATGGTTTCAGTCTGTTTAATTTATTTGGTTCAACAGAACATTTTTATATTAGTGAGTGGGGCTGCCAACTCTTAAGTATTTTAATCCTTTCTTAGTCTTAATATCACAAGCTCTGCACACTGGAGTGGATTCAGAGGACATTTAGTTTGAAACCAGATGAAATTTGCAGTTCAAGAAAAGGCATATAGTGTATAAACATGAGGCAGAGCTGTGGCATGACAGCATTGTCCTCATGATACTGTATGTTTGCAAAGCAATGAACTGCAACCAACTCAAAAACAAATTAGTGAGCCAGAAGTAAGAAGTGAGCCATTACAGCACAATCCAGTGGGTTTGGGTCTCCTGAGAAACATGGAATTGGCCTGGAACTGCAATGGGAAGATGAAATAGCTGCACAGGAAACAAGGGAGAGGATTAGGGTTGGTTTTCTTCAGTCTCTTGTGTTGACACAGCTCTGTCCCTTAACAACTGATCTTTTTGGGTTCATGTACAGATTCTGTTTTTCTGTCTCGTTTCAGGGTGGAATTTCAGAACAAATTCTACTCCGGTGCAGGATACAAGTTTACGCCTTTCTCTTTTAAGCACATTTCTTTACATTTTAATAAAGATGATGTATGATAGTTTGGCTGCTGTCAGCAGAAATGTTTGGAATTGTCTGCAAATAACTGCGTGACTGGATCTTGCCTATAAATGGTTTCTTCTGGAAGAAAGTGGTTTTCACTGATTGCCTTATAATGCAGCCAAATAATACTGTAAAATATACCTCCCATAGAAAGACATCGTAGATCTGGAGCATCTTGTAAAGTATATGGATATAAAATGTACATTTTTCTTGATAAACTAATGTTGTAAATTAATTTTATTCTTTAAAAAAAAAAAGTTGTTACTGCTTGTCCTAAAACCTGAGTAGGCTTCTTTTTTTTTTTTGAGGCTGTTTATTTTCTTGAATGGTTACTTTTAAGTTAGCTGAAAGAATGTTCATCGTATTAAGCACTTGTTACTAATCGCATACTTAACCAAGCTGCATCTTGTGCACTTTGGGAACAATTCGGCAATGCAAATTCAACAATGAAACAGAAGCAAGGTATGTTTTCAGTATGTATTCCAGTATTATTATGAAGTGTAAATTTATACACAGCAATGCAACGTGCTCTTTTTTAGCCATATTTAAAATTGCACCGGAAACACTAACTCTTCATTCTGAGTTCTGCCCGGAGGTATTACTTTAAGCTTTTGGAAGCCACACTGATATTTATATTTAATGTTGTGGAGGAAGGCAGGATTAGAAACATTACTTCTTTTCTCTGTAGTGAGGAATAACTTCTGCATAGGGAATAAAGAATGGACCTCAATCCTTGTTTCTGTTTGCCTGTGAGGACACACAGACAGCACTACCTGATGGTGTAAAACCTAACTTATACCGAACACGGTAGAAAGAGGCCGTTTTATACTATTTTTGTATCAGTGTCAAAACGGGGATATATACTGCAGTCATCTTTTACCACCTTGTGCCATGCGAACAGCACAAGTTAAATTTTGCACTTGTTTCATACGAGTTGTCAATAAAAGCCTCGATTGCGCTGTGCCGAGCGGGGCCCGCGGTTTGTCCGTAGCCTTTTCCCTGTCCCAGGCGGCGCTGAGGGGGAAGGAGCGCCCCTGAGGGGGAAGGAGCGCCCCTGAGGGGGAAGGAGCGCCCCTGAGGGGGAAGGAGCGCCCCTGAGGGGGAAGGAGCGCCCCTGAGGGGGAAGGAGCGCCCCTGAGGGACGGCGGGCGCTGAGGGCAACGAGGGCCGCCGAGGGCAAGGAGCTGCCGTGAGGGGCAGGAGCTGCCGTGAGGGGCAGCCCGGGCCGAGGCCAGGCGGGGCCGCGGCCCCTCGAGGCACCTCCCGAGGCGGGCCCTGGGCGGGCAGCGGCTCTCGCTCTCCTCCCCGCGCCCCGTTGCCGTGGCCACCGTGAGGCGTCGGAGGGGTCGCAGCCATGAGGCTGGACGACGTGCGGCTGCGGTGGCTGCGGGACCGAGCGCTCTCCCTGCTGGGTCTGAGCGACCCGGCGCCTTTCGAGGAGCTGCTGAGCCGCGGCGAGGAGGCGGGGGCCGTGCTGCGCTTCTTCGGCGAAGAGGCGAGCGGGGCGGGCCCGGCGCTGCTGCTGCTGCTGCGGGCCGAGGGGCGCGGCCGGGACGGTGAGGAGGCGGAGGGTGAGGGCCGCGCCTGGCCCTGGGCCCCAACTCCCTCTTTCTCCTTTTCTCGGGGCCACGTTGTCATAGCCCCGTGACCCCTGCCCTTACCCCTTTCCCTGCCTCTCCACCCCTTGGGCTGTATGCTCCTGGACGCCTTCAACCCCACCCACTTCCAGAACTTTGCCCCCTCTGGTTTTGCCCTGGTGGGATTTGCACCATCCCGGCTGCAGAGGGGTTATGTCGTGCTTTCCTCCCATGCTGTGTTTGTGCGGATGCAGGCGACACGAAGGGGGTTGCAGGTGAGCAGCCGGTGGATGGCCCAGGTAACCCCTGTCCTGAGCAGGTACCTGGAAGAGCCTCCTGTGTGGCACTGGAGGGCAGTCGGTGGTCTGATGGCCAAAGCGTGGTCGTTGCAGGCCACAGGGGCTGAATGTGACCGGCTGATGTGGTTCTCTAAAGCAGATCCAGCAGAACCTGTACCATCAGCAGGTTCTCGTCCCAGGAAAGCAGGTCTGATTTTGTGGAGAGCGCCCTGGGCAGTGTGGCTGATTAGTGTTTTCCCAAGAGCTTCTGCCTCAGGATGCTCCTTTGAAAAGAAAGCTGTCCTAGTTTGGCTCTTTCATCTTTTCCAAGTAGAAGGAAAGAAAGAAACTGTCTGGGATGAACAAAATCAACCCACAAACAGATCTTCTTTGTCTGTGACATCTTTTACTAGCTTTATAATTTCAACTTTTTAGAGATTTTATTAAAATAGAATTAATATGTTCCCTTTAGTAGGAATGAAACAATTTACCTCGTCTTAAGAGTTGCAAGCTCTTCTCTTGTTTCTGATGTAGTGTTTTAAGGATAAAAGTGGTGATCTTGTAGAGAATGAAGATCAGTCCAACACTTTAACCGCAGTATTGTAGAGAAACCTTTCACAAAAAAAGAGGAAAAAATAATAAAATGGATAGAAAGTGTGTTATAAAGGGTGCATGACAAACCCCTTAATTATTTGCATTTCCTCTTAAAAAGTAGTTTCATCTTGGAATGTGTTAATCCACTTATTTTGCCATAAAAGATCAATTGTGTTGGAAAATGCTGCTAAGGATATTCTAAATAAAGACCAATTTCCTGCGGAACACGACAGTTCCTTGCTTATTTGGATTCAGTTCTCCATAAGTAATGCTGTCCTATGGAGAAATGGACAATTAACACCAAGGTTGGAGGGCTGGTTGTTGAAAGGTGATGCTGACGATGGAAGAAAATGCTCAATCATTTAGTTTGAGAGGAAAATTGGACAGATCCATCTCATACACAAGGATAATGTTCTTTAATTGAGTTCTCTGGTGTTGTTCCTTCTTAGGGGTGACTCAGGAAAGCAAGACATCCCCTCTGCAATCTGCAGACAACAAAAGTGTGTCAGGTGATGACAGTACAGAACACACCCCACAGGTACATGTATTTTTTACCATTTCATATATTTTATTAGTTTATTTGGACAGCAATATGAAGGTAATGGAGTAAACTAATGGTTTTATCCTTTCTCAGGCAAACATTTTCTTGCTGTTAAGGGGTGTGGCAGCAAACAGGAATAGTCATACGTCCTTTTTATTTTCTGTTTCAGCTACAGGAACAGAAAGTTGACAAAGTTTGTTTCTACGTGGCTCTTGATGAAATTCCTGAAGGATTTGTGTCAGATTTTACTGTGTATTTTCTGAGAGACACCAAAGGTGTGTGCCCTGAAGAGCTGCAGGCTCAGTGTTTTGGGTTTTGCATGGAACAGCAATTCTCATTGAGAAAATGTGTCTGGGATTCAGGATAGTGCACATCCAGCCTAATTAACTGGGTAGGAATACTGTCGGAATAGAACAGAAATCAGGAATGCTTGGTCATATTATGGCAGTTCTGCGCAAGATTTTCCTGGTCTGTCTGTAGAATAAGGGTTCAAATCAAGGCCACTGTTTCTTTGAACAGAAGACCATTTTCTAACTCTCAGGCTGGATTGTCAAGGCTTAAACCCAGGTGACACTGAAGTATTTTTTCTGCCCTTTCTGAAAAAGCATCTGCACTATTAAAACCAGCATTTGTCTTGAACGTGACTTGTATCAAGGCTTATTATGGAAAGGACTTTATGCTTTCCGTATCAAATAATTAGATTTATACTAATTCTTTGTGTAGTAGAAAGAGTTGCTGAACCTAAGGACCTGACTGAAGCTAATGAGATTCTTCCTCAAGTGATAAAGTCTGGTGTACTGACTGATGACACTGCCTTGATGCTAAAGGATGCCATCTCCCAGGTAAATGTGTTACAGCTCTTATATACAGAGTCTCGAGTGTTTCTAGGAGTGATTTGTCCCCTTAGTATTCTGCTGAGCATATGGACTATGCATAAGAAATAGTACTATATAATAAGTGACCTTCATATGCCAAAAAGAAGTTTTTGTTAGTCCTTATTTGATATTTTGTTTCCCGGATAGTTTGTAAAGATGTGGAGATGGGCATTATTTCATTGCCTGCCCCTATGTGAGAATCATTTAAGAGTGTGACATGAGACACCTTTATTTCTGTGTCTGTATCTTCAGGGATTTCCATAAAGATCTTCTGGAGCTATTCCCCTGCAGAATTTGAGGCCGAGAGAAAGATGCTAAAGGGGTGAAATTGAAGGAGACACACTGAAATTAAATTTCAGATCAATGTCCAATGCTTAAGTGAATTTCTAGTAAACTGACTTCTTTTTTTCTGTGGCACCTTTTGAACTCTAGGTATTTTCCCCAGCTCTCTCCCGTGGTCAGCAGCAGACTGAGGAAACTTCCTTCCATTCAGATAGTGAAAACACAGATTCTGAAGATATGAATTTACCTGAGTCTGAACTTGCAGAAAAGAAAGAACAGCCTGTGGAAAACTCCAATACTCCAATGAGGAATGAGACTATACAACGAAGGGAAGGTGAGTGTTCTGCCTCTGCAGCACTGTGGGGATTAGATCTCATGGCAGTACAAAGAGGTTTAGCATCCCTTCTCTGACAGGGACTGCTGCCATTCCGTTTTCCAGGAATATATATTTGTTTGCATTGTGTTAACTGCCAAAAAAATGAATCTATTCTGCCCTGTTCTCAGGCACTCAGAGCAGGTGGTTGGTTACCTGTCCTCAGGTAGCCAACAAGAGGGAAGGCAAAGGCCATTCCAGTGGTGCCACGTTACCAATGCTGTCGGAACGAGACAGTTCCTTCTATGTGCGTTTTCTTCCAATAGGAGATACTGAACTGGAGATGCCAGCTGTAAATCTGGATGGAGAAGTGCCTGTTCTTGCCTCAGATCCATCAGTGGTTCAATCTCTGGAAAGCTGTGCAATGACCTGGCAGAAATTAATATCCACAGTCCTGAAGGAACAACTGAAAAAGGTTCCACAGGTAACGTTGCCTGTAACAGCAGGATGCTTTGACTGCTGGAGACTTTGCTTCCTTTCCCCATAAGAATATCTTCGAATGGTTTGTGTTAATTTTTAATTCCTCTTCATGTTTGCTGTTGGAAAACCATTTACTAATTGATGAAAAGTAGAAGAAAAAGTAGTGAGGAACTATGTGGCTCTGGGAAGTAGAATATAAATAGAATATAAAGTAACTCAGTGGAGATCCTACCCCCACAGGATAACTAGGGGACTTTTGTTATCTACTCTTCTAAAGAGCCGTGAAATACTAAAAGCTGCAGTGATTTTTTTTTTTTAAATAGACAACTATATCTTTGATTGAAAGAAGTAATCTCAAACAAAAAAAATTCAATTTTAGCATTCTGATTCAGCAAACGCACGTATGACTAATACAACTAAACATACTGTGGGATTTTATGTCTGTACAGTTACCTGTGCATAAGCTTTTGGACTCTCCAGCTTCAGCTCAGGGATATATTCCCCGTGAGCAGTTCCCTTCAGTGTATACAAAAGTCTTGATTTCAAGGATCTTCTTGTGCCTGGGTTTTTTGCATGGTTGAGTCGTATCAGATTTCACTCAGCATAAAGTATATTGAAAAGAAAGAACAAATATAGTCCTGATTATAAGTTTTCACTCTTGCCTAATAATAATTCAGATTTTTTTATTTGATTCCACAATACTTGTAGGGTAACGGTGCACTTGCAGAGATTGACCTCTGGCGTGGAAAAAACGCTACTTTAAGTGATCTTGCTGAGCAGACAAAGCTTCCAGAGGTGCAAAAAGTCTTGGAAATATTACAGGAAGCTGAATCTGAGTGTGTTGGAGATTTACAGATAGCTTTGAGTGACCTCAAAAAATATCACCTGGAAGCTCTAGATAACGTTAAGTTTCTTTCAGCCCTCGAGCGCCATTTGAAGGTACGTGAACTTGAGAAAAGCTTGTAGTTACCTGAGTAGTTACCCGAGTTTGATTTCTCTGTTGATGTAATCACCTCTTGTTTATTTTTGCTTACTTTTTTTCAGCAATAAAGGTGTAATTTAGATTAATAAAATATATTTAATTAAAAAGAAAACTTGCTTATTTTGTTTTGAGTTACAGTTGTTTTAATATTTGGAAGTCCAGAGCTGTGACCACTTTGTAAATCCAGCCTTGGGAGAATTTGATAGCGTAGCTGAATTGGGGAAAATAAAGATTTCTCTACTCCATTTTTGAAGTAGTTTCTACCACAAATTGCAGCTGATGTCTCAGTGTTTAAGTTTTATTGAAAGTCATCCAAACATCCAAATAAAGAGTTGAGCCAAAACCCGTCTGGGGCCAGCTTTTACAATAAAGAGACTATTAATGAGACAGGACATAAAAAGCATTTGGAGCAAAAGATGCAGATTTGCACATCTTTAACCATGTGAGTTATTGAGGCACCAGGGTTACTCTTTTAATAATGTCACAGCCTTAACTTCAGGTATCTGTAGAATAAATATTGGTTTACTGAATACAAATTTGTATGTATTCATGACATCTTATTCACAAGATGCATTTCACAGAATTTAGCATATGGCACTGGGGCTGATGTTGTCCTGAACACAATTCCCTCCCTGCTCAATGCCCTGAGGATGGTGTGGGTGATGTCCCGACACTACAACAAGGATGAGCGGATGGTTCCCCTCATGGAACGAATTGCATGGGAAATTTCCACAGCAGTGTGCAAATTTGTGGATCTGCACACGCTGTTTAAGTAAGTACTGCATTCCTGTTTAACTAGGCTGCATTTATTAAAAGCTTTGCTTGTTTTATATCAAGTGCAGTAGATAACACTTTCTTCAAATAGGGGCCGGCATTTTTCAACCATCTGAAGTTGTATTGTAAGATCAATTGAAAGTCAATTTATTTTGTAGTTTTCATAAATTACTAAACCAGCCCCGAAGAAATAGGTGCTCGTCCTCTTTTGTCTCAAAAGGACATAAAACAATAAGACAAATATAAATACAGTGGTAAAAAGAAGTGGCATAAATGTAATCAAAATCACTCCTGAAATAGTATCTCCTTTCAGAATCACACTGAAAATGATAAGTTATGAATTTTTCCTAGATTTTACATAATTAGAAGCTGCTAAACTGGGTTATATTGATCCAGTTGAGATATAATCTTTTATCTGTAGTATTTCTATCTGTAGTATCTTAACTGTGTTGATTTGATTACTAGAGAAGATAGAGCTGCTGCAAAAAAGAAAATAAAAGAAGGCAAAAGCATTCTTGAACGATGGAAGAAATGTTATTTTACTACTTGTGCCCAAGTTGAAGAGTCGGGGAGTGAACGATTCTGGAAATTTGATGTGAAACGTTTCTTTGAAAAAACAGATTATATGGCTGCAGTCTGTCAAGATCTGTATGATATTTTCCAGGTAGTGATATAGACAATAAACAAAGGAATTGTGTGATCTTATTCTGTACAGGAGATTCTTTTGTACTGTAGGTGTTGACTTGTTAACAGCCTTTAATTGTGTGAGTGGGTTTGTGAAGACCTGAGAGGTGCCTTTGATTCCAATAAAACTGCGTTTGATGCTGGAGATGGAATAACTTCTACAGGTGTTGGTTGAGGAAGGATGTTACTGGATATGTTATGAACTTCGAGACTTGAAACAACTGTTTCACAGATTCGCAGTTTTCGTGGATTGCTACCTTAATGAGATGATAGAATACCATTTAAATATACTATAATATCAGATTTGCCTATCTGTGAATCAATTGCAGAATAACATATGAATGGAGAGATGCTGTGTTTAGGCTAATTTAAGTCAGGGTAATTAGCAATGTGGTCCATCAATAAACTGTGTATGTAAAAACTGTGTTTGTGAAAAGTGTAATAAAAAGGACTAATAACTGAGTATTATCTGTTATAACAACTGAAGCGTTTGGCCTGTAGAGTGTTGGTTTTCTTTTTGGTGTCTTGTATTAAAATATAGGAAATGTAAATCACAATGATCACAAAATGATCATTTGCTGAGTGGTTTATATTTTTTAAAGGAAAAATGAACAGAAAAATATGTTAGATGGCAGAAAAACATAATAAAAGAAAGCTTTCTGCTATGTTCTTCTGAATTAACAGGTCACTGAAGAGCTTTATAATATATTTATTCCTGAGCTGACAACTGTGACAGAGAATCCAAAGCGTGTGGAGGCACTGCTGAGAGGAGTAAATGGACTGACTAGTCCTATGAAAGAGCTGAAGTTTGACCCTCTGAGCATTAAAAACGCACGTCAGTGGAAATTAGTTATGAGAGGATTTAGAGAAGAAGTTTCAGTAAGTACCATATACTGTGATTCCCAAAAAAATAGTAAAAATATGCTTGACTACTATTATCAAGAAGTATTTTCACTTTACCTCCCTTTCTTGGTTTTGCAAGATGAATCTCGAAGTGACAGGATTTCTTGGCTTTCTTCCTTTGTTTAGATTATTGAAGAAAAGATCAAAAAATTTATTGATGAATCTTTTAAGACCCTTCGATCAGCAGAAGCTGCATTTGACATGCTGGTAAAGTTCAAACACATCCAGACTCGTGAAAATGTTAATGAGCACTTGATGATGAAGTTCAGTGATGTTTTGGACCACTACTGCAAAGAGGTATTTAATTTTGGGATTTCTTATGTAGTACATGGAGGTCTTTAACTGCTGAAAATCATCAATCTCTGTATATGTATAATACCTGTGTAGTGTCATTTACTATCTGAAATTACAGAATAAACGTAATAATTGCTCTCCCTTTTTTGGAGCTGGTTGGAGAAATAGTCTGATTAATTTGCTGAAAGGGTTGTGCACATCTGTATATGTGAGGCACTGTCTGGGAACTGGAAGGTATTTGCGTGTGCTCTGAATGCATCAAGGCTTGTGGCTGTTCCTTCACCTTGTGAACAGCAGTTCAACAGGAGACCTTCCCGAGAAAATTCGCCTTTTCTGCCCTACAGCTTTCTTGTGCTGGACAACAAGTTCATGGTGTGACTGAAAGGTTTCAGAGATCAACCCTGAGGGCAGAAATAGTTCCTGACATGTGGAAGCCTGTGTGTTGGAAAGCTTTTCATGTCAGTGTTTCTCTTCATACTTCAAAGAACGTTGACTTTAATGATAAAATGTGATTTTACAGAAAATGCTGCCATAATAGTATTTTCACAAGGCAGAGAAAGGAAGACAAAAGAATTGTTTTTATCCTGCTGCTGGAATTAGCTTCAGACTGATTAGCTGTGTTCCAGACCATTGAACAAGCAGTGGAGAAATGAGTCTATGCAATGTTTTATTCTCTTCTAGGTTGAAAATGTTAAGCAAATCTTTGTTCAGAACCTCAAGGATCCACCTCTGTACAAGAATCACCCTCCAGTGGCTGGAGCAATATTCTGGTCCCGATCCCTTTTCTATCGGATCAAACACACCATTATCCGATTTCAAGAAGTAGAGGAGTTGCTTGCTAGTGAACATGGACAGAAAGTATGTTGGTTCCTTTGATATTTGATGAAGGAAGAAATACTTTCCTCATACACTTCTTCTAGAGGTGTTAAAGTGCTCTTATGTCAGGGGAATTTCCAAGTCTTTGCACACACCAAGCCATGTTAGTCGTGAAAAGCTGGTTGGGACCTTCCCACTGTTTCCCAGGGAGACAGTGATGGACTCAGTGTCAGAATTCAAGAGCCTAAATTTTTGAGTGCCTGCATTAATTACAAGGCACTACTTGTCCTCCTGTCTAATAAAAAACTGAAACCATATCAAGACACCATATTAAGACAGGTTAGTTGGTCTTTGAAATGAGTTACAGAGAGTTTTCCTTTCTAGGTAAAACAAATATATCTTCAAGTGGCCAAGAAGATGAAAGAGTATGAAGATCAAAAATACAAGGAGTGGAGAGAGAGGACAGAACAGATTGTCCCACAGTTACTGAAAGATAATCTGCTGACTGTCATCACTGTGGAGGCTGCAACAAATGTTCATCCCCAGACTTCTGAGCAGGTGAGATGTGGGAAGAGGGTGTACCAGTGTTCTCTGGGGAAGAACTGAAACCTACCTGATGGTCAGTGAAGAATTTTCTAAAAACAGCATTTTAAACAAAGATTTTGAAAGGAAAATTTCAAAAGTTCTGAGCTGAGAATTGTTTGTGGCCCTTTCGAAGACATAGTTCCTGAATCACCTGGCAACCGAATGAATGTTGTTTTTCTGGATGTTCTTCTGTGCTATAGTTCATATATATACGTAGTTTTAGGTTTTGGTACAGCATCTTTAGGACATTGCCACATAACTTGAGACTGAAGCTATGTAGAGGCAGGTTCCCAGCAGGGATCATGCAAAATCCTGTTCTTACTAAACTTGTCTGACTGAATTTCCTCTGGGATTTCTGTTGTAGCTGGTTGCAGCAATATGTAAACAGAGGTGATTTGTTTCGTTTCTTGTAATTAATTGGCTTTCACTGAAGAGGTAGTTGTGTCTAATTCCTGAAATAAGAGTGCTGAGGCTGCTATAGAATTTTAAAGGCATTTTCACAAGCTCTGAATGTCAGTCATTCTGACTTTTACCTGCTGCCTGATGAAATGACTCCAAGAGCTCACCTTTATCTTGTAACAGTTTGGTGCTCATCTCCTTGCTGCTGCTCTTTTTTGTGTTGCAGAGCTCTGTAACAGAGGAGTCTGTCACCACCAAGAAAAGTCTCTGCTTCAGAGTGAATTTTTCTCCCATACTCCAAGAGATTATCATTGAAACAAAGTACATGGAACAACTGGGGCTTCCAGTCCCAGAAATAGCGAGATATGTGGCATTGCAGGAAGACAAATATCTTAGGTGAGGCTGTAACAGAGTATCTGCTCACATACAGGCTTATGGCAGCATTTCAAATGGTTTCACTCCAAACCAGAATGGGCCCTGAGTCATCAAATCTTGGAAATATGAGAGCTCTTAGTGACTTTTTTTTAAGGGTACAATTACTAATGATCATGTTACACTGATAAGCTTTTCTCTGGCACTGGCTGCATCCTTTACGCTGTAGGACTGTTAAACAAATTAACTTCTTATTAAAATAATTTGTTTTGCAATGAATTGTTACTACCATTTAGATTTCATTTAAATTCACTGTTGCTCTCTTCCTGGACAGCCTTGAATAAGTCAGTTGTGTCCAAATTATCACAGGCATTTACACACAGATGTGCTGGTAGGATCTTTAACTGGATATTAAAGTTCACCTGTTGAGTTTATTTGTGTGGCTGAGGCTGCCTCAAAAACTCTCTGATCAGGGACAGGAGAGGTGTATTCAGCTGCTGTTGGAGCCATATGAAACTTTTGTTTTCAGTGGGAAATGAATTACATTTATAATCATTAGATAGTCCTGCAAATGTTTTATTTTGAAGTCTGAATGGAATGATGGAAGTTCGCTGCTCTTTGATGGAGATCAGAGCTGTATTTCAAGGAAATCATCATATTATGTTGCTGCTGTGTTTCTTCTCATTAGATATACAAGCAAATTGAAAAACATGCTGGGTTGCTATCACAAATTAATGGAAACACTGAATGAAGCAGAAACCAAACTTCTTGATGACTATATCCAAGAACTCTGGAGAATATTGAAATCAGGACACAAAAGACTCACATGGAACTCCTTAGGTAATGGAGATACTATTTTAAACTGGCCTTAGACACTGATTTTCGGTTAAAAAATCTCCTCAGTTCTGCAACCTACTTTTTAAGTCATATGACAGCAATGTCTCCCTAAGTGATACATCCTGTTGCCACAGTCAGGGTCAAAATAGCAGGTGAGACAAACTCTGATCCAGGAGGGTATTTCCTGTGTTTTTATTATATTTAAAACACTGGAGATGGTTAGAAACCCTTAGATAAGAGCTGTAAGGGAGTTAGATTAAGGATTAGGTGAGAAAACATCTAATCTCTCTTTCTGCAGAACCTTGGGTTCATTCTGAGAGATAAACCACATCTGATGGTAGCAGTTTTGGTGCATTGGTGAAATATTTGTTAGAAGAGAAGAAACCAAATGGTTGTTATTTGTTTCAAGGTATTGGTGAATTTATTTTCCAATGTACACAAGCCATTGGGAAGCTTGAGTCACTTGTCCATCAGATTCAAAATATTTCTGAAGACATAAGCAGCAAACTTCTGTTCATAGAGTCAGCAAATCTCTTCAAGCTTCCACTTTCAAAAAATGGTGATGAACTTCCTGGTAAGTTCCCAGATCTGTCACTTGAGTGAGTGAGTGATGGACCAAATTTCTTTCAACACTTTCTAAGTTGTAAAAAGGTTGCTCTCACATCTAATGGTTGCTATTAAATAATGGAATCCATATAAAATCAGAGGGCTGAAATATTAATAAATTAATCCTTAATAGGTGAAGATATTTTTAGCAGTATACAAGATCAATTTCATGTTCACAAATAAAGCCCAGCTAATTATTCCAGTGTATAAATCTGTTAGATATTTTGCGGTTAATAACGCTGGTTTTTGTATCTGTTGCAGAAGCAAAAGAATTTTTTGACTATATTAAGTGTGAAAGAGCAAAAGATGTGGAACACATCGTTAGAAAGTATTCTGCAATTCCACCATTGCTAATAGAAGTGGAAGGACAAGTTGCCAATACAAACACTGGCAAATCTCCAAAATTTACTTCCTATTATGCATACTGGGAAAATAGGATTTATCAGGTGTTGACACAGTTAATTGTGAAGTAAGTCAATTGTTTGCTTTAATGGATTTCCAGTCTTTCATCTTCAGATTTCCCTGGATCTGTTGATCAATGTGTGTGTATTAACATTCTGTTTGAACACCTCAGTGACTTACAGTTTGTGACAAATTTATTTGTACAGTTTTTTTCCTGTGAATAACAGAGAACTGATAACAAGGTACAGGAGAACCCCAAATTCTGAGGAAATGGACATGGGCATATTTTTGGCAGAAGAGAGAAATAAGATACATTTTCTGCAATGTGTGTAGTTGCACATCCCTGGTTTATTTCTAAAACCAAAGTTTTGTTTTACTAAAGAGCACAAGTTTGAGAACTTGGTGTCTGGGTGCCTGATGTCTCCCTGTCCTGCAGGGGACACCAGGACAGGAACAAAGGTTTGTTGGGTTTTACTTCACCTGTTTTGCAGTGACTGAGGCCAAGGAGGTTCCTGTAGCAAGATATTATATAAAGGCTTCTATTATAAGCAAGATATTGTTGCAATAGAGTGTTGCAGGGTTATAAAAGCTTCCCAGCCACCTCTAATTCCCATGATCCATGTCTTTGTAATCTGGTCCTTGTTCAGGTGACGTTGTTGTGCCTTCTTGTCAGGGCTTTTGCAGAGGAGTTGACCACACTCTCAGGATCATTTTGCACCAGAGTGTCCCTATTCATTCCTTCTGCCAGCTTCTTTTAATCAAGCTTTTGAATTAAATCAGTTTAGTGGGATAATGTTGCTCCCAGACCTGTCAGTGTTTCCAGCTGAAGTTGGTGGTGACGGACTTCAGACAGCTCAGTTTGCAGATCCGAGCACACACCTGACAACTGCAGTCTCTGCTGGGCATTTCCGTGGGGACAGCACCTGATTACTTCTATCTTTGACACTTTTTTTTTCCTTTGCTAGGAATTTACAGGCTTTTAATGCAGCTATTCTTGCAAATGTGCCACTGTTACAAATAAAAGCAGTTTTCTCTGTTCCTGAGATCACCTTCCAACCCAGTGCCAGCGAGATTGACAAAATGACGGCACAATCCATCCAGGACTGTGTTGAGGTCACTAAGGTGATTTTTGATAAAGATTTTTTTTTTGTTGCCAGAGTTTGTTTGTGATTATAGTGAGCCAGTCTTGCTTTGTGTTTGGGCAAGCATAAATATCAATGGGACGATTCATATTGCTTTATCTTGAAATGAGAATATCCAGTACATTGTCCTCATTTTACAAACTGATGACACAGGGAAAAAAACCCCTATAAAGCTTCATGCAGTTTTTACTCAGGCAAAATTATCTATTACTATTTAGCAGTTTTGCCAGTGTAAGGACATGATTTGGTTTTATAACTCAGCACATATCAGAAGGAAATACTTTTCAGATTGCACTGCAGATGTTGCTTTCTGATGTATGAATAAGCTGGTGGAATCAGGAAAGTGAGCATCCTCCTCTACATTACGTTTCTCCTTAAAAGCAGCAGAAAACCAGTTCAGGAAATGTTGGAGAAGGGCGTCTAGGACACATCTAGGACAGTAAATATCTAGATTGAAATATGCAGCTTGCTGGCAATGATGCACCATTATTTTCATGCATAAATATTGAACTGCTTTCCTGAAAAGAAGCCAAATATTGCCAACAGTGTTCTTGCCCTGTGCTGATGGAGAAATGATTCTGCCTGAAATGAATAAATTAGACTGTGTGCTTCCTAAGATTTGCTTTTCTGCTCCGCTTCCATATCCAGCCTGTTTGATCCAATACCTGTTTCTCTGTCCTACTTTATTGTAACTCAGCAGAGATTTTAGAAGCAGGTTGAATAATGCATGGAAAGGTTTTGTTAGGATGAAATTAACTCTTCCCAAGTTGATGGGAAAGTGTAATGCTGTCAGAAAAACAACTGATTTGAGAAATAATTCACTCCACTTCCTACACTGTGTCCTAGCTAATGGTGAATTTCTTCACCAAAACGGTTATCAAGCGCTGGCAGGCTGCCTGGGGAAGCCGTGGAGTCACCATTCCTGGAGGGATTTAAAGGATGTGTAGATGTGGCACCTGGGGACATGGGTTAGTGGGGGTCTTAACAGTCCTTGGGTTAATGGTTGGACCCGATGATCTTAGAGGGGCTTTTCAACCTGAATGATTCTATGAATGATTTCACTAAAACGACTCTACAAGGAAACTTTTTCAACCCTGTCTTGAAAACTCCAGCACTTCGTCCGGTGGATGCACGGCACGTGTATCGAGTGCCCTCCTCAGCGCGTCAGGAAAGATGAAGTTGTCACTTTCAGCTTCTACAGTGACGTCTCCCAGAGCCCCCTGATGATTGAACAGGCTGTTCTCATCACTCAGAATGTCCACAAAGTCCTGGCTTCCCTCAGCAAGTATTTGAACCAATGGAACAGGTACGAGCAGCTGTGGAAATCAGACCAAGGCACAGTCCTGGAGAGGTTGGCTGCAGAAAAGCCTGCTTGTGTCACCTTTGATGAACGGTTGCAGTTCTATATGAAGGTAGCTCAGGAAGTGACTCAACAGCCCTTGATTAAAGATGAGCAATTTATCAGGCTTCAGCTGGCTCCTTTAGCCTTCACAGTGCAGGAGAATGCGAAAGGCTGGATGATTTCACTTGGGAAGTTGCTTAATGAGTCAGCAAGAGAGGAGCTTGTCAGGCTGAGGGACGAGATTCAGGTAAGTGTTTTCAGTTTGTTTTTTTAGTATCTTTATCACATAGTCTGAAAATGAATCTGCCTGTTACTTGCTTGTGTTTTGTGTTTGACTCATTCTTATAATTCTGCCTAATTGCTTTGTCAGTGTTGATTCTGGAAATGATCTTTACTTTTTACAGAGATTATCAGAGAATCTTAATAGACCTCCTGATACCCTGGACGATCTCAGAGTTGTCCTTGGCTCATTTGTAGAGATCAGAGGCATGTCCTTCGAGGTGGAGCTGAAGTATTTGGACATCTTGGAGAGATACCGAACTCTTGCGTTGTACAATATTCCAGTAAGTGCACGTCTCATCAAACAGCTCAGATTTGAGCTAAGGGCACAAATGCCTCACATGTGAATGAAGAAATGTTTTCGTTTTAAGACATTTAACAGACTTACAGTATCTAAGGGATGTCTGGAGATTGTCTAATCCCCCCTTCTCAAGTCAGTGTGTCCGCTTTAAAATGGACATATGGCGTGTGTTTGAATCTGATTCAGGTCACTTCAGTTCTGGGTTTGTGTTTTGCGAATTTATAAAGTCACATATTCCTCACGTTCTCATGACTCCT
Source organism: Cephalopterus ornatus (assembly GCA_013396775.1). Lineage (NCBI taxonomy): Eukaryota > Metazoa > Chordata > Aves > Passeriformes > Cotingidae > Cephalopterus > Cephalopterus ornatus. Next base: position 111,317 of record VZRE01001175.1, read on the forward strand.
TATTTCTTGTGAGGGATGCTCCTTGTTTTGTTCTAGGTAGCTAAAGAAGAGCAGGAGAAGGCCGACAAGATTAGGGAAGAGTGGGAGACTCTTTTCCTGGAAGCAGCACAACTCAATCGCAACATGGATCGTAAAGGAGGTGTAAAAGAAACATTCACAAAGGTAATATTTGTAATTAATACTGAAAAATAGATTCCACAGAAATGGAAAGGAACACAATTTAAACACTGTTCTCTTTAGGTTACTCAACAACAAATTAAGGACTACAGCAAAGAGACAGAAGATTTCTTTCAGAAACTCATGACCGAGGGGCCTGGTTCTGTTGGGGATGATCTTGATAAAGGTAAATGGATTGATGTGTGTGAAGTGATGTCTTGAAAATATTAGTCTTTGGATAATTCAAATTTTATGTCAAGCAAGGAAATTGTGCTTTCCTTATTAACATACAAACTCATCAACCAGGAATGTGAACTTTTTAATACTAGAACTTCTTCAGACTACATGCAAATGCTTATTTATTTCCCATGAATCCTGGGATTATTTATCTAGAAAAATTCCTCTGCTTTCCCAGGTTTGGAACTCATGGCCAATTTTGATAAAGAATTGGAGAGACTGGAGAAAAAGTATCGGGAACTGGGCAGTGCTGAGAAACTTTTAGACTTGCCAGTAACAGTGTACCCGGACTTGATGAAAGCACAGAATGATGCAAAAGGTCTAAGGCAGGTCTATGAGATTTATGCATCACAAAAAGTGAGTATCACACTGTGTCTGCCCAGACACACCCATGTTCATGCACAGACACACAGAGAGGGGGCAGAGAGGACGAGGCTGCAATGTCCTTTGGTTACTGTCTACTGTTCAAAGCCTTTGCATGAAATAAGCTGTGCCCTGTACTTGGCCATCACTGCGAAATGATTTGAATGATAACACTAACAGTGTCTCCACAGAACCAAACACATTCTCTTATCAGATAGGAACAGACTTCTCCCTGCCCCTAATAATTATTGGATGGCACTTTTTTACTGCATGAGTCTCCTGATCGTTTCAGTGGAACTACTTTTGGATATAATATGTGTACAGCTGACAATGGGTATCTCAGGCTTTAAATGGTTTGTAAGAAGTTTGATTTTTCCAAAATAAAAATGCCCTGTAAAGTATGCTCTTAAGGATGCTTTTCCTGTTCTCCATAATATAAATGTGTCTTGGACACGAACCTGTCTCTTCCTCTGTTTGTAAAATGTTAATACAATTCCATCTGCATCCTGCCTTTCATCTCAAGATCCTACTGTGGTGAAAAGATTGGTTTTTGGGGGGGTCAAAATATGACTTCTTTCCTTCCCAGGCAGCTAAAAAGGAGTGGTCTCAGACACTCTGGATAAACCTGAATGTCCAGCTTCTCCAGGAAGGAATCGAAGGATTTCTCAAAGCCCTCCGCAAGCTGCCCAGGCCAGTGCGCAGCATGGCCGTGGCTGTGCAGTTGGAAACCAAAATGAAGGCATTTCGAGACTCCATCCCTTTGCTGCTTGATTTGAAAAATGAAGCTTTAAGAGAAAGGTTTGCTTTGATTTATTGAAAGCCCATATTTTGTGTGTTTTGATAGAACTTTTAATTTCCCTTACTGGGGTCATGCCGTGTCCTGGAGTTTGGAACTTTACTTTCTGCTTGTGTAATAGCATCCAAGTGACTGTAATGACTGGGATACTTTATGTATTCAAAGCAGTAGTTCTTGTTTAAACAGTGGAGTGCTAAACATGGTTTCATTATTATATGTTAAATTACAGTTGGTTTTTTAACTGTATCTGGTGGTTAGTACAGTTGATGTGTCAATTTAAAACAGGCATTGGCAAGATCTTATGGAGAGGACAGGAACAAAGTTTGAAATGAAAACAGAAACATTCACTTTGGAGAACATGTTTGCTATGGAACTTCACAGACACAAAGATGTTATCAGTGAAATTGTTGGAACTGCTGTTAAAGAACTCAGCATTGAGAAGGTAATGTATTAAATTATAAAATCAGAATAAAATTGGAAAGGGAAGGATGACAACAGTCCGAGTTTTATCTGGGATTTTTAAGTTGTCATGACAGCAAGTTTGGCCATCTTCAGGTAGCTGCCATGGTGAAACTGATGGCAACTGAGATCAGTAGCTCCGTTAAGAAGCTCCTGCGTGGCACAGAACCCCAGCAGTGCTGGCCTTGGTAGCAGTATATTGGATGGCTGCTATTAAAATAAGCAAGTTTGTCCTATGAAAAAGGATCTGAAGAGGGGGATCCATTCTGTTGCCCTCATCATGCTTTGAAATAGACCATTCTTTACAAACCAGAGTTAGAAAATCTCTGCAAAAATTTTGCTGAATTAATTGTTACATTTTTTTGCTTAAGATTATAGTTCTCCAGTTTTTGAAGATTAAAAGATGCATCATTTATGCTCACATGCAGGGAATGAAGGAAATAATAGACACATGGGAACAGATGAAATTCACTGTACAAGAATACATCAAAGGCACTGAGAAGCGAGGCTTTATCCTGGGACCTGCAGAGGAAATTTTAGAGATTCTTGATGACAACAATGTCAGCCTTCAGAGTGTTTTGGGCAGTCGTTTTGTGGGTCCTTTCCTTTCAACTGCTCGCCAATGGGAAAAAACTCTGTCATTGATTGGTGAAGTAACTGAGGTAGGAGGAAAGTGCTGGACTAAATAATGAATTTTTATTATTTATAATCAGAATTTTCAGTTGTATTTTTTTTTTCTCTGATGGTAACATTTGATTCTTAGATCTGGATAGCAGTTCAGAGGAAATGGATGTACCTGGAGAGCATCTTTGTTGGTGGAGATATCAGATCACAGCTTCCAGAGGAAGTAAAAATATTTGACGGAGTAGACAAAATGTTTAAAGAGGCAAGTAATTGACTTGTGATCAGCATAATTATTTAGTGCATTTTCCTTCCCATTCCATGGTTATTTGTGGCCTTCTGTGTCATCTGTAAAACCGAGAATGGTATAATTAACTAAATATGAGTTTGGGGAACCCAGGAATTTGTGTTTTACTTCACATCTGTCATAATCAGAAGACTTCTGATTTATCTACGGTGGGCAGAGGTGTGATCCTTGGCTGGCAGCATGGGGTAGGCACAATCTCCTTTTCCTTTCATTGCATACATCTTTTTACCTTTGCCTTGATAATAAGAGGCTTAGATGTGTTTCTATATATTGAGGACCCACAGACATGCTGAAAAGGCTTTCCTAGTCCATGCCACTGTTCCCATGCTGAACACATACTCCCAGTATGAACATGACTTAATTTTCTGTTTCCCATCTGCAAAATTGTGAGAGTACTGTGAATCTGAAACACGGTGTTTAATCATACCTTGAAGTACCACTGTGTGCAGGAGTGAAGTCAGGTATGTGCTTATGCTGGCATGGCTTGGGATATAGACTTGTCTTGGTAACACTTGTTTTTACAGTTGTGTCTCCATAAACGCACTACCTCCATGTTTTTATCCAACACTGCAGCAACAGAAACGATGTTTTAAAACCTTTGATGCACTTCTGTAATAACCTGCACTGCTCGTGCTGCTTGTGTGCTTTGTCACTAATTAAATATAATTTAGTATAATCTATTGCTGTTCAGTATTTTCTAAACTTCCTTTTCTCCCTCTGTAGATAATGGATGAAACTGTAAAAGACCCGACAATAAAAAACTGCTGTGAGGTCCCAAATCGTCTGTCAGACCTCCATCACATAAATGATGTGCTGGAGAAATGTCAGAAGAGCTTGAATGATTATTTGGATGCCAAGAGAAATGCTTTCCCAAGATTTTTCTTTATATCTGATGATGAGTTGCTGAGTATCCTTGGCAGCAGTAACCCACTGTGTGTCCAGGAACACATGATAAAGGTACAGTGTCTGGCTTTCCACAGTGCCTTGTGATTTTGGGTGCTTTAAGAAGCGTAGCAGACTATACTGTGCATGCTCCTAAGGGTGCACTAATATTTTTTGGACACAAAAAGCATCCTGGAAGCATCTTGACTGAAATCTGATGGATAGTCTCTCTTGGCCAGTAGCAATTACAGTAGAGGAACATTGGTGGAGGAACATTCAAAATACACCAGAATGATCTACCATTAAAGAACTTTCCCGTAGCTCCTCATAGATCTTTATTTTCTAGGAAAAAAAATCAATATCATTTGGGCCTGATTATCTTCTTGATACAGTTGGGATGCTGGGCTGTATGTCAACATTTGTATTTGATTACTTAGGAGTCAGATCCATGTCTCCTTAGAGTCCGTGGACTTTTCTTTCAAGATAAAATGGGGCTGGATGCACTTACATCCTGGAAGCTAAGTTTCTAAAATTCCAGTGAATTTCTTTGCTGGTGCCTTTCAGATGTTTGATAATGTGGCCTCCCTGAGGTTCCAGGATGGTGACAGTGGTGAGAAGATTGCAACAGCCATGATCTCAGCTGAGAAGGAGGTGATGGAGTTCCAACAGGCTGTCCCTGCCGTGGGCAGGGTGGAGAACTGGATGACAGCAGTGCTGGAAGAAATGAGAAGGACCAACAGGCGCCTCACCAAGGAAGCCATTTTTCGCTACTGTGAGGACAGAAGCAGGTGACACAACCAGTGGCAAGGATAACACAACCACCTGATGTGTTATTATGAAGCTGTAGCGATACAGAAAAATTAAGACTCAGTTTTTTAATTCATACAAATTTAGCCTGTATTTCTGCACGTGGAGGGATATGAATATGTGCATATGCACTATTTTAACTAACCAGGAAAAATGTGTTACCTCTCATACCTAATTTTCTAAATCTTGAGGTTCTGTTTTTACTAGTGTGTGCTCGGTATGTTTTTCTCATGGTGAATTCCAGTTGGCAATTGTGCACATGGAATAGGCAGCTTTTCTATCAGAGGTCCCTTTTGAAATCCCACAGCATACCTTGGTAGAAGTCTGCACATCTCTGAAAAGTTTGGCTCATGTTGTAGTTGTTGGAGAAATAGGAAAACAGGAGGAACTTTTTGTTTGGTTGGTTGGTTGGTTTTGCTTTTGTTTTTTCTTTCCTGATCAGTTCCTTAAAATAAACGGTAACTCAGCCTCCCTTACTGTATGTGCTTTCCGTAGAGTTGACTGGATGCTACTCTTCCAAGGCATGATGGTACTGGCTGCTAATCAAGTGTGGTGGACTTGGGAGGTAGAGGATGTCTTTCGGAAAGTGAAGAAGGGAGAAAAACAGGCAATGAAGCTTTATGCCAAAAAAATGCATCAGCAGATCGACGAGCTGGTGACCCGGATCACGATGCCTTTGAGCAAAAACGACAGGAAGAAGTACAACACTGTCCTCATCATCGACGTTCACGCCAGAGACATCGTTGATATATTCGTGAGGGACAGGTAAACCTACTGCTGAGCCCAACCTGCTGAGCAAATGCCAAGTGCACAAATGGTATTTCTGTGCTCTAACTCTGTGTTGTGTAGCATCCTGCAGGCTCAGGAGTTTGAGTGGGAGAGCCAGCTGCGCTTTTACTGGGAGCGGGAGCCGGACGAGCTGACGGTGCGACAATGCACCGGCACCTTCTCCTACGGCTACGAGTACATGGGGCTGAATGGGCGGCTCGTCATCACCCCCCTCACCGACCGCATTTACCTCACACTCACTCAGGTACACACGTGCACTCTTGTGAGCCTTGCTAGCAAGCCTGGGAAGTAAGATACCCCCAAGGATTCCCCAAGTGGAAGGGTTGTAGGAAAATTTTTTTTCAGAGTCAAGAACACTGGACTTAAAAGAGCATTACTCGTAATGGTGTTTCAAACCCCGGGCCTGAGGGAAGACTCGCCCTCCGTTCTTCTCAGGGCTTCTATCATCCCTGGCCCCCTGCTCTGTGACGTCTTTGGCATGTCTGCAGGACTTATCTTTTTGTCATACCAGAGAGCGTTTCTCTGGAATGCAGGAGGAGAAAACGTCTAAAACTGTCTTTGGGAAAGATGCCTCTTCTAGGCAGGAAAGTCTTCCTAAGCGAAACAAGCTCTGATTTCCTTGCCATAAATCTTCCAGAAGGGTCTTCCACCCTTACAAAGCCCTTGCCATACTTTTACACAATCACATCATCGTTCTATTGCCTCCTCCTGCCATCTCCTAGATGCCAATGTGAACACTGATATGCTTGAAATCAGTGGTGATATCATTGCCTCATTGCCTCAAAGATAACGTAGAATGCATTCCCAGATTAGGTTGAAAGTTTTGCTACCAACCGAATATAAATTTAATCCAAGCTTTGCTTTGTTTTTTGGTCCATCTCCAAAGGCTCTATCAATGTTTTTGGGAGGAGCACCAGCAGGGCCAGCAGGTACAGGGAAAACAGAAACAACCAAGGATCTGGCCAAAGCACTGGGCTTGCTGTGCGTAGTGACAAACTGTGGAGAAGGCATGGACTTCAAAGTAAGAGTTAAAGATCTGTGTTTTTTGATAAAATGCCACTTTCTGCTCTTTTTCAGTGCCCAGGATAGGGACATACTCTGAACTGCTGCATAAGTACCTCCCTTACATATACAATGCTGTTGGGTAATGAAACTTAGCAAAAAATGTCTATTTTGAATAAATTCCTGGAGGCATTTCAGGTGCTTTCAGTCAAGGGAGCAATGACTATATGATTTGTGTTTAAGCTTGTGATGGGCGTTCTGCACTTGGCAAGTAATTATTGCAACACCTTATGAGAGGTTGCCTGCTCCTGCATATATAAATATCTAGAGGTTTTGCCCAGTAATTAGGAGTTTTAACATACTTCACATTTTTTTTATGCTGAATGTTTTTATATATTCATCGCTGAGAGGTTTTTCTTGTTTTCTTTTAGGCAGTTGGTAAAATTTTCTCTGGTCTTGCCCAGTGTGGAGCTTGGGGATGCTTTGATGAATTCAATCGTATCGATGCTTCCGTGCTTTCAGTCATTTCTTCTCAGATTCAGACTATTCGAAACGCTTTGATGAATAAGTTGAAAATATTTCAGGTAAACATTAGAAAAGAAGAGTAATTGTGAAGGCTGAGCTTGATTTTGGGGCCAACATCCGGGGTTAGACCCCTTCATTAGATCAAAGGGCTGCTGCTTCTATATTCTATAATTTGTCTGTGCTGAACATTTCAAACTCCAGAGTATCTATTCACAGTTTGAAAGATGTTAAATCCTTGCTGATTTCCTCATCCTTTGCTTGGTTCTTCCTTTGTGAAGTGAGATAAAAGTGATCCTAATAGCATAATAGTAAGTGGGATAATAGCATAGTAGTAATTAGGAAGAGGAGTAACTTAACTTGATGTGGATTGTGAGGCTCTGTTTGCTGATGTTTATTGGAATTCAAAACCCTCAGACAGAAAATTTGATTGAGGCTTGTGAAATGTCCTGAAGTTTAGATCCAAGATCCATTCATCCCACTATTTGTGTCTGGATGATTGTGAAAAGCTAAATATTTTAACACTTTGTCCTAAGTGGGTGCCTCAGTATTGCTGTTTTTCTCTTTGAGCCAATAGTACCATTTGTTTCAGTTCCTAATTCACATTGTTCTAATGTCTTCTTTAGTTTGAAGGACAGGAAATTACACTTGACAGTCGGATTGGCATTTTTATTACAATGAACCCTGGCTATGCTGGTCGGACTGAGCTCCCTGAGTCTGTGAAAGCTTTGTTCAGGCCTGTGGTTGTTATTGTACCAGATCTTCAGCAGATCTGTGAGATAATGCTGTTTTCTGAAGGGTTCCTTATGGCAAAGGTAAGAAAATTTTATTGGTGCCCATACCTGTGTACACACCCTGATTTGCACATTTGTGATTATCTAACTTAAATCTCAAACAGGTCCTTGCCAAAAAGATGACAGTGCTTTACAAGCTGGCAAAGGAACAGCTTTCTAAACAACATCACTATGATTTTGGACTGCGGGCTCTTAAGTCAGTGTTGGTGATGGCTGGAGAGCTGAAAAGAGGATCAGCAGACCTCAGTGAGGTAGATTTTCTGCTTAGTTACCCTGGGCAGGTCATGTTTTTCATGAGGAAGGGGTTGTGTTTTACCCATCTAGTGTAATTTGTCTGCTTTGGAAATAGGAGCATTGGTGTTACTTGTCTTATTATTTCACTTGGTTCTTACTGAGTTCCATCATGCTCTCAGCCAGCAAGTTGCCATCAGAACTCAAGTCAAAGTAGGGAAATCTATGTAAAATGAGGTATTTTACTTCTTGTTGAGTCCAGGATGCAAATAGCCAGAGGAATGTCTGTGAATGAATAGCAAAAGCTGCTTTTTGAACAGTGAGTGCTCCAGCTCAGGGAAGCTGTGACATGGGCCGCTCCAGCCATCTGGCATTTGGTTAATATGGTACAAAAAGGCACTGTGTTATCTTAGCTATTGATCTACTTAACCCTTTTAAAATAACCTTTGTTGTTTCCACTAGTAACTGATGCCAAGAAAACATTCTCAAAGCTATGCTCAAATAATCAGGCCCTAGTTTTTAAAGGTGTTTGAAGTACCTCATTTTGGATAATTGATTAGCTGTTTGGTAAATATTGATTTTGCTATGTTTTGTCTAGGAAGTTGTACTAATGAGAGCTCTACGAGATATGAATCTTCCTAAATTTGTGTTTGAAGACGTGCCTCTCTTCCTTGGCTTAATCTCTGACCTGTTTCCTGGCCTGGATTGCCCTCGGGTTCGCTACCCTGACTTTAATGATGCTGTAGAACATGTGCTGGAAGAACGGGGCTATGTTGTTTTACCAGTCCAGGTATAAAAAGTGTTAATTGCTTGAATTTTTGTTGTAAACATTAGGCTGGAGGTACACTGTTGCACTGTGGAGTGGCTCCAGGAGAGCTGATCTGATATAGAGCAGCTGCTAATCTTGTCCACAGAGGAGTTCTGACAGTAGTCTGCTAAATCAATATTTATTTTCCAGGTGGATAAAGTAGTTCAGATGTATGAGACAATGTTAACCCGGCACACAACAATGGTGGTTGGACCTACTGGAGGTGGCAAGTCAGTTGTCATTAATGCTTTGTGCCAGGCCCAAAACAAGTGAGTATAGAATCTGATACATGGAAATCAGGCTGTGAAATGGCACAGACTGTATTGCTCAGCCCTGTCTAGTCATGACAGGGTCAACAGCTGCCCAGAGTATTTGCTTGGGTTAACAGGAGATGGTATTGTGTGATTTTTCTGTGCTTTTCCTGCTGTGTTTTTAGGCTGGGATTATTGACAAAGCTTTACATACTGAACCCTAAAGCTATGAGTGTGATTGAGCTGTATGGGATCCTTGACCCCATCACACGAGACTGGACAGATGGAGTCCTGTCAAACATTTTTCGGGATATCAACAGACCTACTGAAAAGAAGGAGCGAAGGTGGGCAGCTAGAAATTGTTATGATGCTTTTTAGATACTGAGTTTCACATCAGTCAGAAATAAATACTTGATACTGCACTGTTTAAAACAGAAATTCTAAATAAATAGAAAATGTCCAGGGGTTTTTCTTTCTCCTCTGAGTTTCTAGCCTCAGCGAAATGATGGAATTTTAAAGAATGAGTCAGCCCAAACACCTGGGCTGACACCATTGATCCAACAGGTTGTGCAGGAAATATTAATAAACTCAGAGATCAGGCAGTGCCCCATGGCTCTTGTACACAGGTACATTCTCTTTGATGGAGATGTGGATGCTCTCTGGGTTGAAAACATGAATTCTGTCATGGATGACAACAAGTTACTGACTCTGGCAAACGGAGAGCGGATCAGGCTTCAGTCACATTGTGCTTTGTTGTTTGAGGTAAGAAATGACTGGACCATTTAATACATGGGATGGGTTAGAGACAGGTGGGGCTTCAAAGCCTGAAAAGCAGTTACTGTGGCTGTTCTTTGCTCAAGTGTGTGATTATCTTGTGGGATTATTTTATAGGTTGGTGACTTACAGTATGCATCTCCTGCCACGGTGTCTCGCTGTGGAATGGTCTTTGTAGATCCTAAAAATTTGAGATATGAGCCCTACTGGCAGAAGTGGGTCCAAGGAAGAGAAAATGAGGTGGGATTTTCTGCACTTGTTCAGCAAGTATTTGTGTTAAACACTGAATTTCAGATAGTCTGATTTTCTGACAACATCTAATCACTAGACCTGCAGCAGAGGGCTAAAGAGAATTCCCATCTTTTCTAACTTCTGGTTGTTTCTGAGAACTGAAGAACAAAGAGTTAACAGTGAGATTGCTTAGCTCCTTGTTTCTTACATTTAGTTTAAAAACTCAAGTCCACAGGGAGCTGAAGTAAGACAACTTTACTTGCTGTCACCTGGTGATTGCTGATCTTCACCTGCTGGAAGCCCAGTCCATACAACAGCATCACATTTCTTCAAGTACCTTGTCTTTGGTAGAAGTGATTCGTTCAAGAACAATCATACCTGGTCAGCCAGGTTTTGATGGGAAGTGCTGCTGTCAGAAATTTGCTTTCCAGGTTTCTGTGTGTTGAATTCTTGTCCTTTTTGTCCCTCAGCAAGAGAGAATTGACTTGAATCGTCTCTTTCAAAAGTACGTGCCCTACCTTATTGACATGATTGTGGAGGGAATTGTGGATGGCAAACAGGGACAAAGGCTGAAGACCATTGTTCCTCAAACAGATTTAAACCTGGTAAGAAACAGAGAATAAAGGCTGAATATGTTTAACTAAAAAGAAAATGGAATGATGGAGAAAGTAAAATCTTCCCAAAGAAAGCACAGGAGTAGGGTCTGTGCTGAAATGTGAGTTTGCTTGTGATGAGCACCAAGAGACACAAAGCCAGTTAGCTCCTAACAGTGCTCTTCTACTGTCCTTAATACACACAGCAGTAGATTCACCTGCAAGGACAAGAAATCAGCAAACAAACAGCTGAAAACATACGCCCGGTTTTCATTTTTCACACATCTAACTGACAGTTTTGTTTAGAGTTTTGTCTTTTTTTTTCCAACAGGTTGTGCAGTTGACTGTGATGCTGGAAATCCTGGTGGTACAGTCTGAGAATCCTGATGTTCTGGAGTGTTTTTTCTTGGAAGCTTTGTATTGCTCCTTAGGTGCTGCTCTTCTTGATGCCGGGAGAATTAAATTTGATGAAAACGTTAAACGTATTTCCTGCATGTCCACTGCTAAGGATGATAACACCCTGGCTAAGGCGGGGGAGCTGCCAGGTAGGATTTTGTCATAATTTAATCTGAATCCCATTGATTATATTTGGAAAGTGTTAGTGTCCGTGAAGGCAGATCACTGTTCTTCCTTCCAGCTGCCTAATCCTGGCTGCAAAATCTGCTCTTTGAGGGACTATCACTGAAAACCAGCTAGAGATATTGATGCTAGAGCTGGGTGACTCTCAGCTACTGGTCTGTCCTCACAGAACAGTACTTTTCTATGACAAGCTGAAGAGATAAACAGTGAAAGGAAAAATAAAATGTGAAACAAAAGCCACTGGAAGGTGCTTAAAAAGCAACAGTATGATCCAGGTGCTGGACTAGGAGAATGCTGGTTGATGCCTTAGTGGGTTAATGACAAGCAAACAGAACAAAGCATTGCCCAGCTTGGTCCAGATTCTTACCCTTCATTTTCATCTCATTCAAGTTGTTTTCTTGTGAGATATTTCAGTGTCCCAGAAAAATTGCAATTGCTTAATGATTTGCAGGTCAGCTGCCAACTTTGTATGACTTTCATTTTGATGGATCTCAAAAAAAGTGGGTACCTTGGATGCAACTTGTTCCTGAATATATTCATAACCCTGAAGTGAAATTCCTTGACATTCTAGGTGAGTGTAAGATAAAATACAGTGATGATGTACCTTTAATTTGTAATGTGTCACCACTGAGTGCATGGCAATTAACATGAGATATCCTCTTTCTCTACTGAAGGTCATCTACTCAGGTTCAGTTTCTTGTGAAGGAACACATCCATTTCTTTAATGTTCTTGTCATAGTAGTTTATCAGTAATAGAGTTGATGTTCACAGTGTAATAAAGGAATGAGGAAAGGATGAAAGCTTGTTTCAGTTAATAAGGCTTATTAGGAGCCAACAATGCCTTTTACAAACCAGAATAGCAGACAATTCACAGTTTGCTGTACCAGAAATTCTAGGAAAAACATCAGCTCCGTGATTCAGATACTCAGTAGATAAAAATTGTGTTCTTAGGGCCATTATTGGTTGTTACTTCAAGCATTGCATAATGGTGACAGGTGCTTTTCATAGTTCAGGACAAATTAAGGCCTGTTACTTTACAGTAATACTCCAGCAAGCACAGGTTAACTTCACTGACACAAGAGATAATTCTGTGATCTCTGAATTTGCTCCTAATGCCAGGCTATTCACATGGAAAAAAATTCATCTCTGTAGAGTTCTGGGAAAATGCTTATGATCCAAATAAATCCAGATTATATCCTTGAAACAGGGATTAAATGGAGCTTAACCAAACCATGACCCTCCATATAGGATGATAACTTCCTTTTTAATATATCTATAGAAGGAGAGATCCCAATGATAAAAGCTGAAAGGAGTTGGTTAAGCAGTTAAAATTTTCCTTCAACACTGTGAGTTGATAATTCAGATTATGTCTTTGTGCAACAGCACGTTAATACTTTGAGAGTGTGATCCAGCACTATTCTATAAATATAAATCCCCAGCTGTACTGCATTTTAATTTAACCAAGGATCGTATCTGCACTCTTTTCCAGTGCCCACAGTGGACACAACTCGCACGTCTTGGTTACTGGAACAGATGGTGAAGATAAAACGCCCAGTTGTCCTTGTAGGTGAATCGGGTACATCCAAAACAGCAACTACACAAAACTTCCTGAGCAATCTGGACAAGGACCTCAATGTATGTAGCAGGCATTTTGCCTTGTTTGTAAAGCTGCATTTTCATTCCTTGTCCTTGTGTTAAATCTGCATTGTGAAGGCTGAGCCTGTGGGCAGGTGACTCGAGTAACGGGATTGCAAGCTCCAGACCCAAAGAGTGGGAATGATTTGAGAATCCTTCAGGATCAGAGATGTTTCGTCCTGTTCTACCACGTACAGATTCAATTTTATAAAGTAAAAATGTATTATCAAAGGGCTAGGAATGGGGTTACTTTTCTTTGTCATCTGTAATTCAAGTGAGTAATGGACCAGAGAAGCATTTCCTATACACCTGACAGTTTAATGTAAAGACTATTTTTGAATGCTCTAGTGAAAAAACAAAGAACAGGTAAAAATCCATTCTTATCCATATCCTCCCTTTGCAGCTGGTGCTGGTAATTAACTTCTCTTCTCGTACAACATCCATGGACATTCAGAGAAACCTGGAGACAAATGTAGAAAAACGAACTAAGGACACTTTTGGCCCTCCCATGGGAAAACGTCTCCTGGTGTTCATGGATGATATGAATATGCCAAAGGTGAGCTGCCGATAGTTTGAAAGGTAGTATAGAAACATTTGGGGTGGCACTGGTGTGGTCTCTTCATGCACAAATCCAGTGAATCACAAGTCAGAGGGATTCATGGTAAGTGCATCACTGGATCCCAGCTCAGGATCATTGGAAGAGTTGGATTTGTGTGCCAGAGGGGTTGTTTCTGTCTGTTACAATATTTGTCCTATATGTAAGAGAGATCCTGTTGGATCATCTTTTTATGCCATTAAAATCGTGTTTCTGGGGCCTGATATTGGCTGCAGGTCCCTTTCTCTTTATAAATGGGGCAAAGTGTGTGCATTTAGTTTATCTCAGAGGAGAGGTGCTTTTCCCGTAGGAGACTTTGGAATGAGTGTTCACAATCAGTGCTAGAGCTTTACAAAGTGTCACTTAGTCCTTGTAACGTTCTGAGTATGGAGCACACTATTTCCACATTTTTAGCAGGAACTGGGGTGCTGATGTACTGTGCTCTAAATACCTTGACTCTTGTATCCCAAAGGTGGATGAGTATGGCACCCAGCAGCCCATTGCCCTGCTGAAGCTGCTGCTGGAAAAGGGTTTCTTGTACGACCGTGGGAAGGAGATGAACTGTAAATTCCTTCGAGACCTGGGATTTATTGCGGCCATGGGCAAGGCTGGAGGAGGTCGGAATGAAGTGGACCCTCGGTTCATCTCACTCTTCAGTGTTTTTAACATACCTTTTCCCTCTGAACATTCCCTGAATTCGATCTACTCCTCCATCCTGAAAGGCCACACTGCGGTAATTTCACTGCTTTTAAAGGATTGCTCAACAGGTTCATTAGTTTTAAATAGACATTTATTTCTATGTTGTTGCATAACCTGAAATGTTCTGTTATCGAGTTTTTTTCTATCTAGAACCTCATGTGACCCTTTCCCTTCCTCTTCTCTTTCTCAATGGGTTTATACTGTTTAAATGAGTTCTTGAGTAATATGTAAACATTCAAGTCAGCAGATAATTTATAAACCCAGTGCTTTTCATAGTTTGAAACCTGTGAATGATTTGATTATAGTTGCTGTGAGCACATACAAAAAGATCAGCAAACTCTTTCCTGAAAGAGTGTGAAAAATTTGATATAATGCAGTAAACTGCATTACTAGCAAGGCACCTGCTACATCAGCTAATAAAAGAGCAGTTTAATTTTTCTGCTATGGAAATGCAGTAGAAATTCCAGTCCCTGAGTTTGATGTTATTTTGAGCACTCGGCAAGTTCCAGGATGAAGATGGAGCCTGCCCAAAACATTTAAATTGCAGAATATTCGTCCTACAGAGAATTTTTGACTGTATTTGAAATATTCCAAGCAGGTTTAAAAGCTGGAAAGCAGATTGTATTTAATAGCATTGAGTTCTCTCTGGGCAGTCTCATGAAAACACCTCTTCTTTCTCATGTTTGCAGACATTCACTGAGGCAATATCAGCCATCTCTGACAAGATCACTCTGTGTACTTTGGAGCTTTATAAAATGATCATTAGTGACCTACCCCCGACTCCTTCCAAATTCCATTACATTTTTAACCTGCGGGATCTTTCCAGAGTCTACAATGGACTTGTTCTTACAAGTCCAGAGAGGTACGAATAGAAAAATTGGCTTTCAGTGGTCCTACACTTACTTATTTGGGTGAATCTGGGTGAAGATGAGGTATTTTGGTACATGAAATCAGTCCCATTTGGTTACTTTTCATTAAACCTCTTCCACAGTGAGAAAGAGAACATCCTAAATTGTGATCTTACTCTTGGTGACAAACACTGATGTCTTTCTAGATATCTAGAGGTAAAATTGCAAGCAAATTAGTTATTATGAAAAGAGCAAAATCAAAAGAGTAAAAAAGGAGAAAGAAGGTCAGTCCAGTATTTGGTCATTGTTATTAACCATATGGCCTTAGGAATCATGTCAGCTCACTTGCGCACTGTGGTATTTTGATGTTAATTCAGGTTTCAAACAGTGACCCAGATGGTGAGAGTTTGGAGAAATGAGTGCCTGAGGGTTTTCCATGACAGGCTGATTAATGAAGAAGACAAAGCATTGGTGAGTAATTTCTTTCAGTTTTTAGTAGTCACTAACTATTACTTTGGCAATTAATTTGCAACAGCAACATTCCCAACTGTTGGACTGAGGCCTTGCAGTCCAACTGCAGACTTGTCTGATCAGTATATTGTTCATTAATTTAAAACATGACCCATGGAGGTTTTTTTCTATGGCAGATTAAGAAATCAGATAAGGAATGGAAAGTATCAGTTGGTTTGCCTGTCCAGGAAAATTGGTTGGCAGCAGTACAAGTGACAAAGTGTGAGAGCAGTGCAGGAGAAAACTCAGGAAATCACTTCTAGTCAGTATTTTCCTTCAGAAAGGATTGTATCAGAATGTGACTGTACAATCAAGTAGGAAAAAGGATAGGAACTGAGTTCCTAAACAGTGGACTCAGTTTTGGCTGTTATGCAAACTGGAAAATTATATATATATGCTTCAAATTACATCTTAAAACACAAAAGAGAATGATGCCAGTTTTATAGCCTGAGAATTAAGAGAGAAATTGGGGTTAAGTTTACTTATGTATAAGCAACTTGCTTTGCTTTGGAAATTGCTTGATGAAAAGAGATAGATTAAGATGGCTTCAGATTTTTCTGCTTAAAACTTTCTCCTCTAACATACAAAGATACATCTCCAGCTCAGTTTTCACAACTCAAAATATTTATGCAGACTTAGAAGCTTTGTGAGAAATCTTGCTGAGAAAGAAAGTTTATTAATAAGCTGTTTACACCAATATATGAGAAGGTGGAGTTTTTTTTTTTTAACAGGCTTATCCTTTTCTGTGTTAATGTTTTGCAGTCCATTGGCTTGAAGGGTTCTTGAATTACCCATTAGATCCTCTTAGATCATACACAGAACACAAAAGAGGGCTGTAGTTTTTGGATCTTCTAGTGACAGACTCATTTCATATCCTTGAAGGTACAAGGTCATATAAAGAGTTTGATTGAAGAGCATTTCCCAGATGAACTGGAACATGCCATGAGGGATCCAGTTCTTTTTGGGGATTTCAGAACAGCACTGAATGAAGCTGAACCTCGTGTTTATGAAGATATCCAAGACTATGATGTAGCAAAAGCTCTCTTTCAGGTAGTGCATCAGCTTGGAACTGTGCCTGAGTCTGTCCCTGTGCCTGAGGAATGGGCAGGAGCCTGCCTCAAACTGTAGGAAATCTGTTCCCTTCCTATGTGCATGTGGTATTCTGTGTGCATCGATATCCACTTGGGGTCTGCAGTAATGAAAGCTGAGGATCAGCTACAGAGTGAGCAGTGTTTTCCAATAGTTTATTTCCCCCGAGGAATGGGAAAGGAATAACGCTGCTGAGTGGGTTGTTATTTTACTAATGTTACTAATTGTTGCGTTGATCTCCTAGTAACATTCTGTTCACCTTTCTCTGAAGGAGATTTTGGAGGACTACAATGAATTCAATATTAAGATGAGCCTGGTTCTTTTTGATGATGCTTTGGAGCACTTGATCCGTATCCATCGCATCATCCGCATGGACCGAGGGCACGCCCTGCTCATCGGAGTGGGCGGCTCAGGGAAGCAGTCTCTAACCAGACTGGCTGCCTACACAGCTGGATGTGAGGTAGGTGACCCTTTGTCCCTGCAGTGAAAAATGACAAGGACAGGAATATTGTGGTGGGGATTAAATTGGGGACGGGGATGAGTCAGTCAGTCAAGATCAGATCAGACTGGCAGCTCTTCCCTGTGGAGAGAAACCCGGGGTGAGGTGATTTTCTGCCTGGAGGTCCAGGTGATGACTGTGGGTGATCTGGGTTTGGCACTGGGGACAGAAAACAAGGATGTGTTTGGCAATGAACAACTAACAGTCCCTAACTACTGCCGTTGATACTTCAGTGTGTTCCAGCAGCACTCCAGTGCTGGTTGGAGAACCTCGTTGTGATTGATACTGTGTTATTTCAGACAGGAAATACTCCTCTTAGAGGTATTTTCGGTTTCTTACAAAGGCTTGGAAGGGAAGAACAAAAAAGGAGGATGAACACAAAGCAATTTTGAAAACTCAAGCCTGCAGGGTTGTACAAATGTCATTTTTAAAAAGAATGTAGTGCGTAATTTTGTTGATACTTACACATTTGCTGATGATAGGGGCCAAACCAACCCCCTTGATTAGTCATGAGTTACCATCATGTCTTGGGTCCATCTGTGTCTTCTCAGTATATGTTTTCATCCTTAGGTATTTGAGATCATCTTGGTTCGAGGATATGGAGAAAATAATTTCCGAGAGGATTTGAAAAATCTGTACCAGAAGCTGGGTATTGAGAACAAGCCAATGGTGTTCTTGTTTACAGATGGCCACGTGGCAGAGGAGAGTTTCTTGGAACTCATCAACAACATGTTGACTTCAGGTGCCACTGGCAGGCTCAGTTACTCCTGATCTGTGTCTGCTTGTGACTCATAATCTCAACTGTGCCCTTGGCACAGCTATTTCTGGTGCTCCCTGTGCTTGAAATCATCTTGGCCTTAATAATGGCTTTCTGGCACCTTCTTACAGTCATTTCTGTGTGTCTGGGAAGGCTGTGGGGTTCATTCATGCTGCAGGAGTCTCAGATTTCTTCCAAGGCTGAGGTGTAACTTCAGCTGCATTTGGCCACAGAACCACCTTTTGGCCAATTGGCTTTTGAGTGGCATTCAGCTGAACTGCAGCAACTGCTTATATATATACTTATATATATAAGCCCTAAACTGTAGTTTAATATCTTGTAGTGTATGGAGCAGCTGAAAATGAGCAGCACCTTGCCCTGTGTGATCACCCTCTCTGTAAAAGTTCCTACACAATCTGATTTGAAGACAGATGTATTAAATCTTATCCCTTTTCTTTCTAGTTTTCCCTGTTCCTGGTCTGTCATAGGTAACTTAAACAGTATTTGCCACAAGACTGATGAATGGAAATGTGAACTGATGGTTTGTAGACACTACTGAAGATTTTCTTTCAGAGTTAAAAGCACTTTATGCTCTTGTGAAATTTTCTATAAGTTGCTGAAACCCAAACAAAAATACATAAATTTTTCCTCTAAACCGCCTTGGATCATTCTAATTACAGCCTTTCTATTTTCCCTGGGGTCTGTGGGGAGGAGGAGAACCATAGAGAGATTAATTGGTTCATTCAAAACTACTCAGAATCATTTTTGCAGAACTAGGATTAAAATTTGACTCTGGTTTCTCGTCTGCCCTGTCCCCAGCCATATGGTTTCCTCTTCCCGGTTGTTCTCACTAACTCTCTTCTGTCCTTATGTTACAGGAATGGTGCCAGCCCTTTTTGCAGATGATGAAAAAGACTCCATCCTAAGTCAGATTGGTGAGGAAGCTGCTAAAGCTGGAGTGCACACAGCTAAAGAGAGTGTCTGGCAATACTTTGTAAGCAAATGTGCAAGCAACCTTCACATCGTCCTGGGAATGTCCCCAGTTGGGGACGATCTGAGAACGTGGTGCAGAAATTTCCCAGGTATCAATTGCACTCTTTAGTCCCTTCCCTGTGAAATACAAATTTACAGGCAAGAGAAAATCTCCAGTGGACAGAGATGTCTGGCAGCTGAAGCCAAGCAGAGCAGGGTTCATGACTGAGGATTTGAAGTGCATGATTTTTGTTTTTTCCGGTTAATTACAACGTATCAGGGAGCATGATTGATTAGCATTTATCAGATCGGTTCATTTTCCAGCTGAACAGCTGGAAATCAATTGGTCATCCTCATTGAGCTGTAATTACACAGCCTATGTCTGCAGCCTCTCTTCTGTGGTTTGCAGGAGAATGTGTGGTATTAAATCATTAGGAAACCAGAATGGTGGTAAGAGAAAACATTTTTGTATTCAAAACCACCTGAGCTTGGTGGATGTTACCCTTCAGCAGGTGACTGAAAGGAGTCCTGGGAAGTGGAAAAGACACTGGAAAGATGCTTATGGGTGGGAATGTCAGCCCAGGCACTAAAATATCTTGTTGCAGCTCTTGACTGTATAATGGAAGAGCCTAAAGAATGGAACAGCGGGGTTGGCAGGACACGGGCAAAGCTCATTGTTTACTGTCAAAATGGAAGTATTAACTTTGTGGTGATTTCTGTTGCTAAGCAGGAGGCAAATACGACAGATTTGCAGATTCTTGATGCAAATAAAGTTAATCAGTGGACTGCTTGTCAGATTAGGGGCTAGTTTTACCAAGGAATTTTGCAGATAACGCCATCCTTTTATTTTAAGGTCTTGTCAACAACACTGGTATTGACTGGTTCTTGCCCTGGCCTGCCCAGGCCTTGTTTGCAGTTGCACAGTCCATTGTGGGTATGTAAGATGTCAGTATTTGAACCCCTTAACCCTTGGTACAGTCTAAGAAATAAATTCTTTACTTTGCAGTTATTGTACAATTCACAACTTGTTACCCTTGTTACCCTGAGTCTAAATGGGTGATGCAAAAACCGTGTTAAAAAATGTTGCTGGGTGGTAGTTTCTTAATCAAATTGTTTTTTAACATTGCTAAAGTTCAAGTTCCCAGCTCTGCAGACAATGTGGAAGGGAACCTCCTGACTGTGCCTTGATTTTGCTTTTTTACCCCAGAAAGCAGATTTGGTTTTGTGCCTGTCTTAGATGTACACGAGAAGGATGGTAATTGGTGTACTCTGAAAAAAACACACAACTTTGAAATGTTTTATTTCTTCTGCCCAATTTTAGGAAAGAACACACGTATCCCACCGGAGAGCTGCAAGTCAGTGATTGAGCACATGGTCATGGTGCATGAATCTGTAGGGGATTTCAGCAAGAGCTTTCTGGAGAAACTGAGACGTATCAATCATGTCACACCAAAGAATTACCTGGATTTTATCAGTACTTACTCAAAATTGCTGGAGGAGAAAAATGAGTTCATTTTAGGTAAGGCTGTGTAGATGTCTTCTGGTTTTTAATAAGTGATTTAAATATTTTAAAAATTAAAAAAAACTGCTGGTGAGAATCCCACGTATTACCCACAATATGGAAAAATCCTGTTAGCAGCACTATCTGAAATGCATCTGATTTGGACACTGACCCAATATGCTGGCCACATGTAAATGTTCAGGCTCTGTCAAAACAGCGGGCTCTCCACAAATCCTTTCGGGCACGAACCTGAGCCAGAATCTCCAAACCAGACATTACTCTGCTTGGGGATGAGTCTGATTAAATCTGATACCTGCTCAGCCTCAGTCAAGGTTTGACATTCTTCCTCAAGCAGCAATTCTTATTCATACTTCAGTGGCATTGAAATATGTGAAGAGGATAAAACATGAGCAGTGTAATATGGAAAGCAAGATGTGGCACAGGGCCACTGTGTGTCAGCTCAAGTGACATTAACATCATCTTGGAGGGGAGGCTGAGGAAAGGAAAAATCTCTCAGTGCACCTCTAAGCACATTTCCCCCTTGTGAGATTGTCTGTTCCTGGGTGATAGGACACAATCCATAAATCATTTCTCCTTTTTTTCCTACCCAGCACAATGTAAGCGACTGGATGGGGGCTTAGTTAAGCTGAAGGAAGCTGCTGTACAGCTGGCTGAGCTGAACCAGAAACTTGCTGAGCAAAAGATTGTGCTAACAGAAAAAACAGCTGCCTG
The DNA here is from genome assembly GCA_013396775.1 of Cephalopterus ornatus. Classification (NCBI taxonomy): domain Eukaryota; kingdom Metazoa; phylum Chordata; class Aves; order Passeriformes; family Cotingidae; genus Cephalopterus; species Cephalopterus ornatus. The sequence continues at coordinate 132,356 of VZRE01001175.1, forward strand.
TGAGGCTTTGTTACAAGAGATTGCAACAAACACAGAAGTAGGTGGGTACTTTACAGCTGCTGAAGGCTAAGGTGATGAAACTGTAAACACAGGCAAGCTGGAAACACGAAGACTCTGAGTTGATGGCAATTTCTGACTTTCAGCAAAGAGTAAATCTATATTAGTTTATTAGTATATGTTCTGTATACAAATCTGAATAATTCATTTATGGTCCTGCCTTTTCAATTCCTAGCTGAGGTGAAGAAAAAACTGGCTGAAGAAAAAGCTATAGAGATACAGGAGCAGAATAAAGTTATTGCTGTGGAGAAGGCAGAGGCTGAAGAAGCTTTGGATCAAATCAAGCCTATTTTAGAAGCTGCCAAAATGGAGGTTGAGAAGCTTGACAAGGCTGAAGTTACTGAACTCAGGTGACTCATTTGGATGTACAGTAGCATAAACTCTAGGAAATTCACGGAAAGACCCTTATTTGCCTCACCTTTCTCTCTTGCCTGTGAAGTTCAGGACATCAGTTGTGTGGGTGCAGAGGACATAACAGAATCCTCTGATTCCTAGCCCAGGATTTCACCTTAAGCCAGTTCTTCCAGGCCTTTGTTTGCTGTCTTCCCCATATTTCTCTGCCCTGTGTCTGGTGCCCTGCACTAGAACCTGCTGTGGGTTTTGCCTGAACAGTGACTGTCCAAACCCATTCATTCCTCCTCTGTTTTCTTCTGTGTGGACAGGATCACATACCAGTTATTTTTCAGGGTTGCTTTCATAGCATGAAAACGTATTTCCCTGCTGAATTAACTTCTCCCTGTGTTTTTACGATGCATCTTGTATTTGGGGGTCGATGTAAAGGCACATCCAGTCCTTGGCTCTCCCTGAAACAGCTGTCCCCAAAATAGCAACGGCTCTCCCTTCCCTGCCACAGTTTTTTAGTTTCCTTTCTTTTATAATCACAGGATTTTCCCAATGGGCAGCTGCTTCACTGCCTTGGGGAAGAATATTGTGGCTCAGGGTTCTAGGCCTTCCACTGTTGAAATCCTTTAGTATTTCATGGATCAAATTGTCTGAATACAAGAATTTTGAGCTTTTGAGTAGTTAATAATTTCTTGTCTGAGCTGGGTTTTTTTCACTGCATGTTGCATGTCTTATGTACAAGCTCTTGTACGGCAATTCCTCTCTAACAGCTAGTTCTCGTGTCTGGCATCATGTGCTTTGTCTCCTCCTTTTTCTCTTCCACTGTCTCCTTCTCCTGTTTTCTAGATCCTTTGCAACCCCCCCCAAGCAGGTGCAGGTTGTCCTGGACTGTATTCTTATCATGAGAGGTTACAAGGAGCTGAACTGGAAGACGGCCAAGGCAATGATGGCTGACACAAATTTCCTGCGGCAACTGTTGACGACGGATTTTAGAGGAATTCCGTGGAGCAATGTGAAGGCTATGAGAGGTGAATTCCTGATCTGTATACTTGGAATGAACATAGGATCCTGTTAATGTGATTAGCCACGTCAGCAGCAATCCCTTCCAGTGTGGTTTGGGAGGGTGGGATTCACTTTGTGCTAAGGGACAGCACTGCCCACGATGCTGCAGGTGTTGCACTGTTGGGGTGACTTGATTTTTCAGAGTTCAAAGACCTTCTGCTTGTGTTCCATTCAGTTTAAACACTTACCTAGGTGTTTAAACCTTACCTAGGATCTTACAGGCTCTGGTTTAAAGCAGGCAAGGATAGCTGAGTAGACCTGCTGTCTCCTTTTAGCTGCTTAGTAGAATTAGGCCTCATCCATGTGCTGGTAATTAAAATGGGATGTTACAGAGTGGAAAGAAGATAAACTATATCTAAAGTTTATGGACCAAACTTTGCACATGCTCTTAAAGTTGTAATCCACAGCACTTCCATTAAAAGGGGAATTTGGGTCTTGGAGCAAAATTGCTCCTGACTGCTGCAGAGAAGACAAACTATGAACTGCAGACATAATGAACAACTCCTGAAAATGCTTCCTGTATGGATAAAGAACTTGAGAAATCACTGGGAATATTGTGCTTGTATTGTTAAAGTCCAGTAGGTTCATCTTAAAGTCAGAGTCTCTTTAATATTCTGACAAAGGTTTCATATTGGCTGTCACAGCATTGGCTGATATTGCTGGTGGGTAAAGCTATTTCTTTGAGGATTTCTCACTGTAATTCAACTCAGTTGCAATATTTTTGTGTTGCCAATTTAGCTCTGTTAAGGAATCTTAATACTACCTTTGCTGAAATGGAAGTTATTAGCAGAGCAGGACTGGGAATGTTGAAGTTTGCTGAAGCAGTGGTGACCTACTGTGATGTAGTGAAAAATGTCAAGCCCAAGGAAGAAAAGGTAAAATGTGTTGGATTCAAACTCAGGGGAGGCTGAAGCAGGATCCTGATGAAAAAGATAATACTTTACTTGTTAGTCTGCCCACTTCTCCTCTTGAAGTGCTTAAAAAGAGGTGTTTGGGAGAGCTATTGCAGATGGAGTGAGGCAGGTAGTCCGTCATAAATGGCTGTGTTGTGTCATGATGTTGGGATGTGGGCTGCCATCCATGCCTGTGCTTGAAGGAGGAGGGAGGAACATGTTCAGTTTGGACAGAGCAGAATTCAGTAGAACACAAAATCCATGTTCCTTAAGCACAGACCTTTTGATTAACTTTCTTTAGGGCGACTGGAAAGTTAGCTGTATCACCAAAGGAAATCTAATGTCCAACAGGTGACACTGGGAAACTTTTGTCAAGAGAAGGTTATTATATAGAGCTGACTACTGAGAAAGTAAACCCACCAGATCATATGTGGAGCCATATATTGTTGTTATTAAGCAGACAAACCTCCCATTTTGTCAGGGTATGAGAGTCCTATGGACACTTTGAAATAGCCAAAAGAAATCTGACAACTTGAGATTCCTGTCCAAAAACCCTTCTTTCCTCTGACACTCATGTTTCCTTCAAAATGTGATGTAGGTGGCAAGGCTAGAACGGAACTATCTGTTAAGTAAGCGGGAACTGGAAAGGATACAAGCAGAGTTGGTTGCTCTCCAGGCTGAGCTTAAAGCTTTGGATGACAAATATCAACAGGCCATAAAAGAAAACCAGAAGTTACAAGAAGAAGCAGAGATTATGCAGAGAAGATTAGAGGCTGCTGACAAGCTCATCGATGGCTTGAAATCTGAGAACGAGAGGTAAGTCTGGATTCAAAGAGGGACATTTTTGACACCAGAGGGTCATGTGTCAGGGATAAAATCTCTCAAGCAGAGACATTTTTGGAAATGTCACCTCCTATGGTGTTTGTTGCTGAGAAGAGCTGTTATCCATTCTAAGCTATTATCCATTAGCTCTTGGAAAATAACTCAGATTAGAAGGAAGAAGGTTCAGATCAACACAGTGTCTCTGGCCATTGTAATAGTGAGAGAACAACTGATTCTAAATTTGGGGGTCTGTCTCAACCTATATCTGAAGTAGCAGCAGCTGGAAATTCTGCACATAAACCTCATCTCTCTGATACAGACTGACCCAAGATTCCCTTCTAATTCTACCAGGTGGACAGAGGAATTCAAGGAATATGAAATACGAAAGGTGAAGTTGCTTGGAGACTGTCTGCTTGCTGCTGCCTTTCTGAGCTATGAGGGAGCATTCAGCTGGGACTTCCGTCATGAAATGATGTATAAGGTGTGGCAGGAAGATATCTTCTCCCGAGAAATTCCATGCAGTGAACCCTTTAAGTTAGAAAGCCTCCTGACTAATGAGGTGGAGGTCAGCAGGTACGTCCGGTCAAGAAACCCAGTGACTACTGAATGTGAGATGATAAAGTGGGAGTCTGGAGCTGAGTCTGGAGCACAGACCAGAGAGAAGGAATCCTACTTTAATGTCAAGAGGAGGCAAATTATTTTCCATCTGGTTAATGAAGGCCATTTGTTGTGACAAACCATTGCACTTTACACTCCAGGGACATTAACTAAACTCAGACACATATAATACCACTTTTAGGAAATTTTTAAAGGAGTTATCTATAAAATGTGTTCCCATAACCCAACAGGTGTCTTTTCATTGACTTCAATGAATTTGGTATAAAACCCATGCCCAGATAACCCAGCATCAGCTACTGCAGAATTATTCACCAAAGGCTACAGTATTTTGAGTAGTGTAGTTCCAGACCACTCAGACAATGGGTCAGGCTGAGTTTTGACTCTATTCTCATAATCCCATACACTGTACGTTTCCTTGTGTGTCTAATAGTGTTCTCCATGAATTGCATAATTTTACTGACAAATCAAATGTGCTGCTCTCCCATGGAGTTTTCATCCCAGCCTGGTCTTTGGTCTGTTCTGTTCCCAGATGGGTTTCCCAAGGATTGCCTCCAGATGAGCTCTCTATCCAGAATGGCATCCTGACAACGTATGCAAGTCGCTTCCCACTCTGTATTGACCCACAACAACAGGCATTACATTGGATTAAGAAGAAAGAAGAAAAAAATAACCTGAGGGTAAAGATAAAAGATTGTTTTACCTCATTACTGATTGTTCTCAAAGCTGCATAAATTCCTGTCACTTTGAATGGGGAACAAGTTATAGAATTATAGAGTCATGGAATGGTTTGGATTGAAAGGGACCTTCCAGTTCCACCCCTCTTCCATGGGCAGGGACATCTTTCACTATCCTAGGTTACTCCAAGCCCTGTCCAGCCTGGCCTTGAACACTTCCAGGGATGGGGCAGCCACAGCTTCCCTGGCCAACCTGTGCTGAGGCCTCACCATCCCCTGAGTAAAGAATTTTTTCCCAATATCCCATGTAACCCTGCCCTCTTTCAGTTAAAGCCATTCCCCCTTCTGTTGCTAAATGTCCTTGTCAAAAATCCCTCTCCATCTCTCTTGAGGCCCCTTTAGGCACTGGAGGTGCTATAAAGTCTCCCTGGAGCCTTCTCTTTTCCAGGATGAACAATCCCACCTTTATCAGCCTGTCTGTACATGCAGAAATATTCTCACCAAAAGACTGGTGTAGATTGTGGATTATCTCAGCTCCAGGTTGGAATTTTCATGTATAACGATAAACAGTCAGAGGCACGGTTAGAACTTTGAAGAGTAGTTCTCCAAATGGAAATTATTTTCAACTAATCAGAAAAAAAAAGCACCTTTACTGTTTTGTACAAGTGCAGTTTATATCATCTGTGAGAGGAAAGACAAAAAGCAGCAAAGAGCAAACTTCACTAGTGCTGGCAGCTATTGCAAAACAGCAATGTTCAGCAAATTGAGTATTGGTTCTCCTTTCAAATCTTCCCATTGTTCTCTTGCAGATGGCTTCCTTTAATGACCCAGATTTCCTTAAGCAACTAGAACTGGCCATAAAGTATGGAAACCCTTTCTTGTTGCACAGTGTGGACGAATACATCGATCCTGTGATAGACAATGTCTTAGAGAAGAACATCAAAGTTGCGCAGGGGCGAGCATTCATTGTCCTGGGGGATAAAGAGGTTGACTATGATAGTAATTTTAGATTTTACCTGAACACCAAATTAGCAAACCCGAAGTATTCTCCCTCTGTGTTTGGCAAAGCCATGGTTATCAATTACACAGGTGAGCTCAAGTGTGGATTTAGTAACAAAGAAGTGATTATGCTGCAGTGCAAATTTAGGGCCTGGGTTGTTGTCTGAAATCTCAATGAAGCTCTCAAAAAATCAGTCTTCCTTATAATTAGCATCTGATTTAATACAAAATCCTTCTCACTTCTCTCTTCTAATCTGCAGCTGAGGTAAATATCTCTTCCTGTACCTGTCAGGTGATGATGCTTAGGTACAATTAAGATAATAGTCATTAACCAAGTCACTCTGTTGCATTGCTGTAGTTTTATGAGATGCTGGAGATTAAATAAGTTGTATAAAAGCTGTCCTGTGTTTAGAAACAGAGTGTGCTGTGTCCATGTGTTGTACCTGTAGTTACCCTGAAGGGCCTGGAGGATCAGCTGCTCAGCATCATCACGGGCTTTGAAAGGAGGGAATTGGAAGAACAGAGAGAACGTCTCATCCAGGAGACAAGTGACAACAAAAACCTGCTGAAAAATCTGGAAGACACTCTCCTTCATGGACTGACATCTTCCACAGGAAACATGTTGGACAACGTGGAGTTGGTGAAAACCCTGGAAGAGACAAAATTCAAAGCTACTGAGGTACCAGCTCTGGGCTTTTTGGAAGGATACATAGTCTTTCCTTTTTCACTGTGCTTCATCAAACACAGAGAGGCAGGCATTGAGCAGCTCTGATTATTGTGATATAATAGATACCCTCTGGATCAGCACAGCAATTCCAGGTGTATAAAATCCCTGTTTCACAGGTGATCGAGAAACTGAAGCTGGCTGAGACAACAGCGGCAGATATTGATGTCCTTCGGGATGGCTACAGACCAGCTGCCAGGAGGGGAGCCATCCTCTTCTCTGTGTTGTCTGAAATGGCACTTGTCAACATCATGTACCAGTTCTCACTGGTCTCCTTCTTGGAGGTTTTTGGATTCTCTCTTCGGAAATCCATGCCCAACCCGATTCTTCCGAAGAGATTAAAAAATATCATGGATACACTGACTTTGAACACCTACAACTATGGCTGCACAGGTCAGTGCCATTTAGTGGTGGGCTGAGACTATGATGTGCAAAAAAAGGCAAAGCCATGACTTCAGTTGGTTTTAGTAAAAGAGGCAGTGAATTCCCTGGTGTTCAGAGCCCAGCACTGCTCCTGGTTCACACTTTACTCCCTGCTATTTCTGTTAAAAGAAACTACACACATTAATGATGTAACTCTTGCAGAAATGCTTTTCTTAACACAGTTACAAAGATAAATCACTGTGGAGCTCACAGGTGCTGTATTGACTCTGTAAGCCTGATCCAAAGCCCCGTCTTTGATCACCCTGATCACAAAATCATAGAATCATTAAGGCTGGAAAAGACCTGTAAGATCATCAAGTCCAATCATCAGTCAAATGATCTTTGTGAGGTGACCAGATCATAGAATCATAGAATGGTTTGGGTTGGAAGGCACCTTAAAGCTCATCCAGTTTCATCTCCTGCCATAGGCAGGGACACCTTCCACTAGACCAGATTGCTCCAAGCCCTGTCCAACTTGGCCTTGGACACTTCCAGGGATGGGGCATCTCATCAACCCCACAACAGATGCAGGACATGGATTTAAAGATTGCTTCAGTTCAAACAAGCTTTAGCAGCTGATTTGGAAAATACTGTCCTTTTCATGCAGGCTTGTTCGAGAAGCACAAGTTACTGTTCTCCTTTAATATGACTGTCAAGATAGAACAAGCTGATGGAAGAATTCCACAAGAAGAATTTGAGTTCTTTTTGAAAGGTAAAGTGAATATTTATATATAAATATTTAGCTATAGCTAAAAGATCTTTTGAAGACAGACCTTTGACTAGATATGATTTACTAAGAGCCACTGAGGAAAGCTGCTCTGCGTTGGTTTATGCAAACTGGGGATTCTGCTATTTCTATTCTTTTCTCTCTGTGAAACAACAAAGAGGCCAATCTTTCTCTGTTGACAAATATGACATTAGCTGATGGTTAGGATGTTCCCTGAGGGAATAATCTGTAGTTACTTTCTGACTATGTATTCATATGCATGTAGAAATGTTTGCAAAGGTAAAACTCCGGCTTTTGCAAGCACTTGTAAAATGCCGTCTTTTCTCCAGCAGAGCAGCCTAATCTTGCAGTGTTTCAGAAACAAATTTCCACTTGGTTCCTCTGTGCTTGGGACTGTATGCGTGGCCATCTGTTGGAGAATTTCTGCCATGGACATTCACTCTGGTTTCCCAATGTGACCAGGCAATGTTTCCCTGGAGAAGAGTGCCCGAAAGAAACCCTACGCTTGGCTTCCAGATCAAGGCTGGGAAGACCTGATTCGCTTGTCTGAACTGTTTCCTGAGACATTTGAATCTCTTCCAGATGATGTGGAAGACAATCCAGATGAATGGAAGAATGTATGTGCCTTTTTGCAATCCTGTTCTCTCTCCTAGTTTTGATGCTGGTATGAAATGTTCAAGTGTGGTGTAACGTCCCTCAGCGCTGCACAGGGAGGGCATCACCGCGGGCTCCTTCCACCAGGGCCTTGCTTTGCTTCTTGACCTCAGTTAGGGATTGGCTTATTTGCAGAAGAATTGAAGATTATATTATTTAAAAAAACAAACCAAAAAAATCTTCCCTGGTAAGCTGTAGATTTTTTATTTGTCAGTCAAATGCCTCGGAGGAGTTACTTGCTCTGCTGAAGTCAGTGGAATTTTTTCTCTCGATTTCAACAGTCAACATTTCACTGGTATTTTTGTGCTACTAAACTGTACTTTGATCTTCTTGTGAGTTCCAGTGGGTTCCATAGTGACAAACACAGATTTCCTTTGTTCCTCCTGCAGTTTCATTCCATATCTTTTTGCTTTATAATAAGTCTACTTGTAAGCATACTGTTAATACTTATTGCTTGGGATGCTGTTTTCTGTATCTTAAGAGAATTACTTGACATAAAATGAAAGTACAAATGTGTTTCTGGGCTTGAATACTTTATACTGAAAAGTTGGATTTTTTACATTCACCTAACCTTTTAATATATACTTGCAGCTGATTGACTGACTTTGTTTTCCTTGTATCTCTTGGCCCCTCCTTCACAAATTTGGTTTTCTCTTTCCTAGTAATTTCCCTGACAGAGCCATTTGATTCTTTTGCCTTGTCTGCGGTCTTTTCTTGCCAGTGGTATGACACGGATGCTCTGGAGCAGACCCCATTCCCAATGCAGTATCAGGACAGTCTCACAGACTTCCAGAGGCTCCTGCTTTTACGGTGTTTCCGGGTGGACCGGCTGTATCGGGCGGTCACGGACTTTGTGACGGTGACAATGGGGGAGACGTAAGTCATGCTACTCTTTCAAATCCAAACCACACCACTCAGGGGCTTCACACAGAACTGGAGCTGTAACCAGCTCTCTAAATGGTTTTGGAATGTGCCTGAACAGCGGAGCAGGAGTTGTGTCTCAGTGATTTCCATGTGCAGTCTGGGGTGAGCGTTGCTGTTCGTGTTCCTTGTTCCCACACAGAGGCTGCTCCATGAAAAGTTGCAGCTTATTGGGCTTCTCCCCTCCCCAGGTATGTGCAGCCCCCTGTGATCAGCTTTGAGGCCATCCTGCAGCAGAGCAGCCCTTTCTCACCCGTGGTTTTTATCCTAAGTCCTGGCTCTGATCCTGTCAATGACCTCATGAAACTGGCTGAGAGGACAGAGTTTGCAGCAGAGAGACTCAAATTCCTGGCCATGGGACAAGGCCAAGAAAAGGTAAGTTGGGTGGGAGGGTGGGAGTGTGCTGTGTGTAGCAAGTCTGTGAATTGCAAGCCATGCTCCCAGTGCTCTGGGACTGATAAAATCTTTCCAAAGGTCTGCACCATTTGAAAGGGAGTTACTTCATGGTTCTGACATACATTTGTCAGTCTGGGAATAACATCCTGAACTCGAAAGGGAATATTTGGCTGACTGGCTGCTCTTCTGGTGTGCTTGCAGCAGGAAAACCCGCTGCACGAGCCCATCAGAGGCAGTTTGCTCACAGGGTAAAGGGAGAGTTATTCACAGATGGTTCCTCCCTCTCTCCAGATCGCTTTGCAGATGCTGGAGGAGGCAGTGGTTCAAGGAGAATGGCTCATGCTGCAGAACTGTCACCTCTTGGTGAAGTGGCTCATCCATCTGGAAAAGGCCCTGGAGAAGATTACAGAGCCTCACCCAGACTTTCGCCTCTGGCTGACAACTGACCCAACTAAGGGCTTCCCAGTCGGAATCCTGCAGAAGTCCCTAAAGGTACTGTGCAGTGAGGAAACCCCAGTCAGGAGGGCATGTCCTGCCACTGGTACTCAGCAGAACAGGTTGGCTCTGGATGCCTGACCTGAGTGCAGCACCCTGACCCGGGCTTAGGAACTCACTTTTTGTCTTTATAAGCGAAATCCTTTATTCATCATCCTGTTTATCTTTTGGGTGAAAGCTGCTCAGGTTTTTTCTGAAGCAGTTATTTTGAAGTAGAGGTTTGTGAGTAAACCTGGATATGTGACAAATTCTCTTTAGATTCAAATGCTGCCACAAGTGAGGAACATGTGGAGAGCCAGAAAGAGCCCCGTCAGCCCTGACACTGCAGTGCAGAACCGAGGCCTGGCAGCAGTGCCCATGGAGCAGACGTTGGAATAGGATAATGGTTTCCTTCAGGCTGCAGCGTTTCTCACCAGAGGCTGAGCTGATTCTTTTGAAGGCACAAGCCAATGATTCTGGTCTAATGTCCTTTTCCATGGTTGCTTTACTGCTGCTGCGGTGACCTGTCCTGTAGACATGGTTATTTCATTTCACAGCTTGGAAGGCAGTGGGATGACAGACCCAGCCCCTGTGACAGCTCTGGGCTGTTCTCCTCCACCCGTGGGGCTGAAGGGAACTGAGTGGATCTTTAAGCCTGCAGATCCACACTTTGTGGGTCCTGACAGGAGCAGTGAGAATGGAGGTTTTACGGCACTTTGGAAAAAAAACTGTGGCAGTTTGATCAGCACTAAAACCATATTAAAGTAAAGCCATTTTACTGTAGGGATATAGGACACACCAAAATGTGTAAAGTACTGCTATTTCAGAAAATCAGATTGTCAAGTATGGGAAAAATTAATGTCTGGCCAATAACATGACTACTTCTAAAATAATATCACATTTCTCTTTACATTGGTGTGTTTACCTTGATAAACTTAAAAAGGTCTGTTTCATGTCTTTACGTAAGAAAAAAATCCATATTGATAGGAACTTGGAAAGCTACTTAAAATGTTTAAGCTTGCATTGTATAGCTTACTTAATGTGGTATATTAACAGCTTATTTTCCTCAAGTTATCCAGAAACTGATGGCTTCCCTAATTATTTTGATAGGTTGTTACAGAACCACCTAATGGTCTGAAACTGAACATGAGAGCCACCTACTTCAAAATTCCCCAGGAAGCCTTAGAGCAGTGCCCACATCCTGCCTTTAAGTCCTTAGTCTATGTCTTGGCATTTTTCCATGCCGTGGTTCAGGAGAGAAGGAAGTTTGGAAAGGTTGGCTGGAATGTACCGTACGATTTTAATGAATCTGATTTCCAGGTAAGAAAACAATTACAATGGCTCTTATATTCCTGAGTAGCTCAGATTACTTTTGAAAAGAGAATTTATCCAGCTTTAATCCTTTCTCACAATTAGATTTTGCTTAGTATTTTTTTCCTGCTTCAGTGGAGTCATGTAGGCTCCTGATCTTCTATAATATCAATTTGAGCCACTAAAAATTAAATTCCCAATCCTTCATGTTTATGTTGCCTCTCTCATGGGTTTCTTTTCCTAGGATGATTTTTACTTAACTTTTTAATTATTTCAGAAAGAAATAATTTTTAGTTTTCAAACAACAACTACATTAAATAAAATCTATGAATATCTATATCTGATTTATGAATCTTCTCATCTCACATGTTCCAACAACTTTATTAGGTCTGCATGGAAATCCTTAACACATACTTGACAAAAGCTTTTGAACAAAATGATGATCAAATCCCTTGGAGCAGCCTCAAATATCTTATTGGGGAGGTGAGTGCCTACAGTGCCACTTGATGCTAAAAGAATCCAGATATATGAAGTTTCCTCTGTGCCTGGGCTGCATCAAGTAAAGCTGGCTGGGAATCATTCCTGGGCGGGCCTAAACTCCAGTGTAACCCTGAGCAAGAGCCTTAGTCTCAGTCTTAGGAAAATAGGGCCACTGTGTCCAACTGCACCACAGGGAGTTATGGTGCTTAATTAATTTTGAGAGCCCTTGGGATCCTGTGCTGAAAGGTTCTGAGCAGCACAAGTGCACAGTGCTACAGCACAGTGGAGTGTCCCTGGAGCTGTACAAAGGGGTGTTCCCAAAGCTCCTGCAGGATTCCACCTGCTGTGTAGCAGCTGCACTGCACTGTCCAGCTGCTGGGACATGAAATCCTGAGGAAAACTGTTACTTTGCAGCACTTAATCCCAACTGAGCATGAGCTGGTCCCTCAGGAAGGTACTGCTGCACAGAAATCACTAAAAAGGGTGATCAGGAGTGCCCAGAGCAGCTCTGTCCAGGCCAAGGCCAATTACTTCCTGGCTGTCCCCCTGAGAGGGGCTGGAGAAGATCCCTTGGTATCCATAAGGGAGACAGTGTTACACCAGAGCTCCTGCAAAAGCAAAGAGTATTTTGGACCTTTCAGTGATTTTTTTTTTTTTTTTAAGCTGTATTTCCTGCTCCAAAAGCCAGTGCTGTGATACTGATGTCACACTTTCCAGGTCATGTACGGAGGGCGCGCCATCGACAGCTTTGACCGGCGCATCCTGACCATCTACATGGACGAGTACCTGGGGGATTTCCTGTTCGACACCTTCCAGGTGTTTCATTTCTATAAAAATGACAAGGTTGATTATAAAATTCCACAAGGGACAGTCAAAGATGACTTTGTTGGTAAGAAACGCTTTTCCTGCCACACACATTAGGATTAAGTCTCCTTCCAGTATCCATTCTCTCCATACATCCGTTGCTGGATGTGAGAAGTTGAATGGAACACCAGGCACTGCCAGTGTGCGGATTGCAGTCTTATAATCCAATGCTTTATATGAACTACCCTTTGGAATGTGAGCTTATCAGTGAGCTCCTCAGGTCTTTTAAAAAACCAAACCACAAACCCTCAGTTAAGCAGCACGTTCATTTTGTTAGGTGATACATTTCTGTGGGGGTCTGGGTGTGTTTAAAGTGTTTATTCACTCCATGAGTTGTTCAACACCAGCTCCAGCATTTGATTTTTTTCCATGCAGAGCAGTAACAAAATTGCTGTGTTGTTCTCTGTGCCTGGTGTCTGTGGACTCACAGAGCCCATGCGGTTGTATTCCAGAGGCCATAGAATCTCTGCCGCTTTCCAACACTCCAGAGGTGCTTGGACTTCACGCCAACGCCGAGATCGGGTACTACACGCAGGCGGTGCGGGATATGTGGGCTCACCTGCTGGAGCTGCAGCCCCAAACAGGTCTGAACTGGGCTGGTAAATAAGAAATCGTGGCTGTGCCCTGGGGACTGACACATCAGCCATGCCACAGCACCCTGCGGGTGGGGAGTGATCCCAGGGAAGGGGGGGCTGTGTCCCGGCCTTGGGGAGCAGAGGGAGCAGGACAGTGGGACTGGGAGGTGAGCAGAACCACAGCACAGCTCTGCCCTGCCGGCCTGGAAATAGCTCAGTGCGAGCCCAGAGGCACAACTGGAGACATGCAGGGAGTCTGGTGGGCAAATGTCAGAGCAGCATCAGAGACTGATGCCAAAAGGTGTCTCCACTCTCAACCTTCTCTCAGAGAATTAATCATGGAATGGGTGACCAATACAGAGCCTCACTGAAACTTTTTGGCTGCAGGTGAAACTGGTACAGGAATTAGCCGAGATGAATATATTGCAAACATTGCCAAGGATATAGAAAACAAATTACCCCAAGTATTTGATCTTGACCAGATACGGAGAAGTTTTGGCACAAACATCTCCCCTACGACTGTGGTGCTGCTGCAGGAACTGGAACGTTTTAATAAGCTGATCGTTCGCATGGGAAAGTCACTGGCTGAGCTACAAAGGGTAAGTAAAACCACAGCACCTCGAGGGAACCAGCTGGGTGTTACCTGCCCCAGGCTGGCACTCAGAACTGCACCATCTTTCCAGGCCTTGGCTGGGGAAGTTGGAATGAGCAGTGAACTGGATGATGTGGCTCAGGCTCTCTTCAATGGGCAGATTCCCGGCATCTGGCGGCGGTTGGCTCCCGACACACTCAAAACACTTGGAAATTGGATTATTTTCTTTCAAGATCGGTACAACCAGTACTCCAGCTGGGTAAGCAAGTGCCTCCAGAAAGCTTTTTGTTTTGTTAGTCTGCACAATGTGCTGTGCAGGTTGGTGCAGAAGGCAGTGACCACTCACTGCTTTAGGTAAGTGCCTTGAACTAGAGCCAGTCATTGCGTGACTGTGGCTGCCAGGCAGACTGCCCCCGGCTCACCTTTCAGAGCACTGGCCCCTTCTGTGACTGCAGGTTAACGAGTGTGAGCCCCCAGTGATGTGGCTGTCGGGCCTCCACATTCCCGAATCCTACCTGACAGCTCTCGTTCAAGCCACCTGCAGGAAAAACAAGTGGCCACTGGATCACTCCACCCTCTACACGGAGGTAACCAAGTTCAGGACGGCAGAAGAAATCACTGAAGAAGGGTCTACTCAGGGTAAGTGTTTTTACAATTATTTGGCAAAAATATTAATGAAGTAGTTAATTGGTGAGAGTATGTTACTTTGGTTACACCTCAGCAGACATACCCCTGGGTTTGCATTTCACAGCCCACATGATTTCCAGCTGGGAATTAGCTGGGTTCTGGTTCCTGCAGAGCCTCTGTGTGCAAGAAGCACCATCTTCTCTCTCCAGCTCTTCCCATGCACAGGCAGGGATTTGAACTTACTCCTCTCCCTTGCTTGCTCCCTACAAATATACACACCTTGATTTCTTAATGCCTGAAACATTTACCAATCCCAGCAGGTAATATATTCAAAATATATCCAAACAAAAAATGACTATAACTATGTATTATTTATTGTGTAAATACCTCTTTATGACTCTCTATGACTAGCGCTGCTCTAGTAACTAAATATAAAAGACTCTCGGTATAGGGGACAGCTAAGCAAGGCTCTCAACGGAGAAGGGAAAAAAAGTCTCATTGTTTTTGTTAAATTAAACTTGCAGTTAAAAAGTCCCCGCAGCAGCTTACCTGGATCATTCTTTATTAATGCTGTACTTCTCCATCAATGGTATTTGTACCAGAAGAAGTGTCTCAACCCTTCACCTGCAGTCAGTGATCCAAGGAGCAGGCCTAGGGTTACAAACCTCTCTGGGGCTTGGGCAATTGGAGGGTGGAAAATCAGATTTATTCCTGGGACTGTTTATCATGTGTAGTGCAACTGAGACAATTTGATTTCCTAATTCAGGTGGATGGTAAAAACAAACCCCACAGGTAACTCACCCTGTGCAGCTGCAGCTTGTCTTAAACTGCTCTTTTCAATTAGCTCAGTTTACACAAATGCTGCATTTTCTGCCTTCACAGGCTGCTTTATTTCTGGTCTGTTCCTGGAAGGAGCAGACTGGGACATGGAGCAAGGCTGCCTTATCCAAAGCAAGCCCCGTGTGCCGGTGGTGGAGCTGCCCATCCTGAAGATAATCCCCACGGAAGCACACAGGCTCCGACTGCAGGTATGGCTCCTCGGGGACACGGTGGCCAATCAGTTTGTTACCTTCCTTCTGTTGTCACATCTCCACAGCTGGCCGCCCCTGAACACTTCTCCTTCCATTACCCATCATTACGGGTTTTCTTTTCTAAAGGGGTTGATGGCATTTGTTGCCTCTTTTCAGGTACTATGGGACAGGTATCTTGGGACACTTCTCACACTCCCCCTACTCTTTCAATTATTTCCCACCCCCAGTTAATGACATAAAGGACATTTACAGTTTCTGGGTATTGGATATTTAAGACCTCTAACAAAAAAGTGAATTTCTGAAGACAGTCATCTCTCCTTGAGTCCCTTCCTGTTCCCAGTTCCATGTAGTACCTCAGGCACTACTCAGTGTCCCTGTCCCCTCCGTGCTCTTTCAGAACACGCTCCGGACCCCCGTGTACACAACGTCCATGCGAAGGAACGCGATGGGCTTCGGCCTCGTGTTTGAAGCTGATCTTTACACCACCAGGCACATTTCCCACTGGGTCCTTCAGGGTGTTTGTCTCACCTTGAATGCAGAGTGACAGCTGAAGGAGGCATTACTCTTCCCCCAGAATCCAACCCTTTAGAGGGCCAGGGAAAAGACCCTCAACCCAGCCAGGGATTCGGCACCAGGAGTTGGGCTGTGTTCACTTAAGCACACCTGACTTTAAATAGTATTAATTAGCTTGGTTGTATTGTACTCTAAATAAACACATTTGAAGAGGAAAGTGTTTTTTGTACCTTGTGTTTCCTTGTGGAAAGGCTCCAAGCTAGTCTGTGGATGCAGAAGAGGGAATAAGTTGGTCTCACACGCACAAAGACTAAGGTTTGCCTGGATGGTTGTAAGAAATGTCTTTAATTGCCCAAAGCATCACTTCTGCGGCGCCTGGAAGCGGTGCCTCCCACCAGCCTCCAACAAGCAGGTCACTCATACAACAGACCACCATAAAAATACGGTGACAACAAGGAAAGTAACCCGCTGCTGGTTAATGCAATACACGGAAAAACAGTAAACCTCAGAGGAACAAACTTGGTTTAGCCCACCCTTCTCCAAGGACACAGCTTTCCCCTATCCCTCCCCACCACTAGTGAAACAAATTCCTACCACCGAGCCAGCAAGGCGCAACGCTGAGGCAAGTTTGGGGCTTTGGGACAGCGAGTGACAGAGGGCACAGAGGGGTGGGCAGGTCACACCCTCCGACCGGGATCAGCCCTGCTGGGAGGGTCATGCTGCGCGGGATTCCAGCGGTACCACAGTGGGGAACAGCTTGGCCATCCTGCCAGAGCCTCTCCGGGGACACTGACAGGGGCCCAAGGCTCCGGAGGGAGACACACACCAACACAGCTGCAGAAAAAGCTTAGGAGGGGCAGACTACAGCTGGCAAGGGGTGGGGACAGGGCAGGCAGGGAGCCTTCGTCAGCTGTCACAGAGAATACGCGTTCCAAATTTTTAAAGGCACATCATAAGCTTAGCAGCATTTGGGAGCCAGTGTTTCTTGCTGGTCCTACTCAGAGGCTGCAGACAAGAGTGAAGCAGAGGTGAGCTGGAGGTGCTGATCAGAATATAAGAAAAATGGTCAAACTTGTGCTCCTTTCCCCAAATTACATATCCTCCCAGCTCCCAATATGCCTTTCTTTCCTAGGAAAAGAAATAATAGAAAAAAAAGAATCAAGTAGTCTAACAGCTGTTGGGTTTACCTGCTGCTTACTAGAAAGGAGTAGGGGAATCTGGGCAAGTGCAAGGCAAATCCATCCCAATCCACAAGGATAGAAGTCAAGGATGCCAGGTTCTCCTGTATGAATAGGTTACATCACTCACAAGTAAATACTCACATTTTAGAGGGGCAGCTCAGGTTTCTAAGCTGGCAGCAGCCAGCACTGTCTGATGATGCCCAGAACAAGACTAAGGTCTTTAGGAAGCAAAAATAATCCCTTTACAAAAAAAGTGCAGGTTAGAGCATAAATACCCATTTCCATATTGGATAGCCAGTTACATTTCCTCCCTGGAAAAGGAGCTCTGAGCCATATGGAAGGTGCTACAAGTGCAGTGTACTGACTAGCATAAAATGTGTCATGAAGCCATTTGATTAAAAAAAAAAACAAACAACTCCAAAACCAAACTAACCCCCCCCAAACAACCCAGTGTTCATACTCTTTCTGTGAAGGTCGTTAACCCTTTAAATGGTGCTTCCCCCACCCATATTTTACTTAAAGCCACAAACCAAAGTATTTAGGATTAATCAAGTAGTGCTTGCTGGGACTCTGGGGATGTCCTTAGGTCATTAAAGTGAACGTACATGTGCACAACTTTCAGTGCTGCTGTGAGAGCGGCTGCCACGGAGCTCAGTGGTGGGTATGGCGTGCTCACGTACACAGTGACGACAACAGAACCTCTGACAGGTCTCATGTTCACAGCCACACGTGGGGCTGAGGTCTCCGTGCAGGCTGTTCTCTACCATTGCTCACTAACGCAGCCCGTGCCTCTGTCCACACGTGCAGTTACACTAAAGGGAGCAGCGCTCGGAAGCAAGCGGTCAGGTCCCCCTGATTTGGCCACAGCATGGAGTGGTTATATACCTTGCCATATGAACACAGTCCTAGGAGGTTTCGTAAGAGGAGCAAAATGTATTAATGATGTACCTGGAAGGAGTTTGGCATGCATGGGGCATCAAAAGAAACTTCACCGCAGGTGCTATTCACCCTACAGGATCACAGTGCATAACCAGCACAGAACAGCGTTTCCGTGGTGTACTCAGACAGTTCTGTCTGTCCCCGAGTGCTTTCTGACCACTTTGCTTCCATGGACCTGATCCACGGCCAGCGTTTCCACCTCGGGCTGAGCCTGGGAGGGCGCGGCGTGGTGAATGCGATGGGCCACCCCGATGTGCGCCTTGTGCGGCTTCTCCCGGGCTGGGCTGTGCGACTCCCCGGGCGCGCGATCCGAAGCGATCGGTGGAATAACCAGCGGCCTCTCCTTGATCAGATGCACCTCTGCTGTCTCCCTGGCCAACAGGAACGGCGTGGGATCGGGCATGGCATCCACAGGCTCCCGCAGCACCAGCTTCCTGCTCTCCGACCCTATTCTGTAGGCCTCTTCGAACTCGGGGTTCAGCGGGGTCGACAGACTCTTCTTCATCCTGCGCCGCGGAGTCTCGGGCAGTTTGTCTTTGGGAGGGGATGGTTTATAGCTGGACAACACGGGGCTGCCAGACGGGGTCCCCTCCGAAGTCCCGCTGGCGCTCATCAGCTTCTTCTTGGTCGCGTGCAGCTGAGAGGTCAGGAAAGCGATCGTGCTCGCTCTCTGCTCCAGTTCACTGGACAACATGTTGAGCTTATGGCTTTTCATTTTTAACTCTTCCAAGTACTTCTTTTCCCTTTCTTTAATAGTGTTTTCCAGCACCATTATCATCGCGTTCTTTTGTTCAAGTTCTTTCAACAATTCACTGTTTTCAGCCTCTTTGATTTTCAGCTGAGCTTCAAGATTTTTGCACTTACTTTTGAGTTCATCACTTCGTGAACTACCACTTTCTACAAGAACAGGAAAAGCAGAAATGTTTCATGTTAACAACAGCCACTATGTAAAACAGTGCAATAGGGTTCCTCTTGCCATCCCAAAGCCTTAAGGGGAATCCAAAAGACTAAGTTCAGCTAACACGCATCCCACACGATCCCTGATCCAGGATGTTACACTCAGGGAGTATTTTATTCCTGTGCTTCACCTGTTGTTAACATAATACGTGTAAAATAACTAGGATCTAGTTTATCTATATGTATAAGAAAATAAAAGTTTTGTGGTGTGGTGTAGTTACAACACCAGCTCAGCTAAGTTTTAAAAATAGTTTCGCTCTTCTGCCCCTAAAATTTGTGTCCTGTGTTCCCATAAAGCAGGCAGGGAACTGACTGTCTAGTGGAGTCAGCAGTTCCACACTCTATTCCTGGCTCTTTCACAGTTTTCCTGTGTGACCTTGGTAAAGAACTTGTGACATTTACTTCATAAATAACAATAAGCCTGGAAAGTAGAAAACTACGCTTATTATACCTTTAGAATTTATAAAGTCCAACATCCCAGTGCAAAGTACCTCACTTACTTGTAACAGAAAAAATAAAGACAGAGAAAAAGATGAGGAAATTGAACGTGAACATTACAAAAAAATGTCATGTATTCCTTACCTGACCAGTCTGAACTCTTTACTGTCAGCTCATAGGTTAAATCTGAGGAGAAAAGGTGTTTATTTTTGTTAGAACATCATCACGAACCCCATACCTGGTCCCATATCCCATACACTGCCTGGTGAGCAGATTTACAAGGACAGACTTCAGTAAACACGGAACTATCTCCTCCCACCCCCTGAAACAAGATCCCTTGCCAAGTAACAAATGTGTAAACCAGCCAAACTATCAGCTTTGCTGCTGAGGTTTCACTGCTGAAGTAGGAAGCAGTTACTCCATTTCTGGGGAAGGACTGGAGCAGGAGTGGGTAGGGTCACTCCTGATGCCCTCACCCCCCAGGGTACCTGTGCAGTGCTGCTGCAGCCGGCGCAGCTCCGCGTGCAGCCCCTTCAGGGTGTTGGAATGTTCTCGCTGCAGGAACAGCAGGTTCTTCTGGGCACTCTGCAGCTGGTTCTCCAGGGTTGAGGTGGCCATCCTGACCCACAGTCACCCTGCCAGGGAACACGTGGAACTGTCATGGCGAGTTACCTCGTCCATATGGAGATCCTCACTCCACCAGGATCAGCAGGAATGGCTGAGTTCTAATGTTGATGCACTGATGTGTGATCAGCAAATGCCACAAAAGGTTTTTCAGTTTCAGGACTATTTTGATTAAAAGTGCTCTAAGTTGACTGAAAGCCTAATTATACCATAGGCCAGAGCAGCACAGGGAACTCATTTGTTTGGAGTTAACACATTTAAGGGATTAACGTCAGACAGTCTAAGTCATTAATCCTGTTACAAGTTAAAAGTGGAGTTCCAAGGAATGGGTTAGTATGTCTCTGCCTTACTAGGGGGTTCCCGCTTACCTCCAGGGACACAGGGCTTAGTAACATCCCTGACAAGAACATGGAAGAAAGCGCTAAAATGCATCAGCACAGCCAGGCTGGTGGCACTGCCATGGATGTGGCTGCCACGAGGGAACCTGCACAAGGGAAGCTCTGGCTGCTGCTGCATTTCCTCGGCTGGGTGGGAGCAGGATTGGTCCTGCACACAGGAAACAAGAAAACTGACAAGGACAATGTTTCATTTGAAGAGAAAACAAACAGATTTTTCTTGCTCACGTTAGGAGTAAATGGAAACCTGTTACATCATTGGGCTCTCCTTGTGGAACAGCCTTATAAAACCAGGCCTGGGCTCCAGCAGTGCCCAAAGATAGAAATGGGTAACTGTAACAGTGCTGACAGGCATCCTTGAGGATCCCTGTGCTGCCAGTGTTTCCACTGCTCCTGATGAGGCAACAATGGTTACAGGAGGAAAGGCTAAATTCCATTATGTGCCTTGTCCTGAAAAATCATTCCAGTAATTAGGTTACAAAGATAAGTGAAGAGTCAGGACTCCTGTTGCCTGGACAACCACCTGCAACGGCATTGCAACCACATCCACACGCTGTACACAAGATGGGCCTTCACAGGCTTGCCTTGTTATGGCAAATGTTTTCCACTGGGCTTTTTCTGGTACATAGTTTTATGACAAAAATATGTTTCTACCAGTTTAAACTGGCAGAGCATAAGCTCAGAGAAAGTAACGTGCTTTTGTTATTCATAAACATAACACAGCCCTGCATTTAATTCTATACTTTTATTCCCCAAAAGAACCCAACTCTGTGCTCCTGCACCTTGGGAACGCACTGAAGCCCCTGGGGGTGTGATGTGGAAATCACACACACACAGAGCCTTCCTGATCTCACCTGTGACCTGAACATGTCTTCTACTGACTTATCTCTACAGAAACAAATATTTGATTGTAAAAAAAATAAAGGTGCAAAAGATGCTTCAGGAATCCACTTCTGTGCAAGAGCCCAACAGCTCTGGGTTACCTTGTAACAGAGATCAAAGTTCAGTGCTCAGGAACGTGGGTGGCGGTGCCAACTGCGCTTTGTCCAGGGAACGGGTCCTTTCACAATCACCATCGTTAGCAACCAAGCAAAAATTATGGACCAAAGACATTCTAAAAAGAGGCTTCTGGGGTGGCTAAACAAGAAATAAACCGAGTTGTGCATGCAGGATCTTTTTCACGGCTCTGAACTAGCTCACTCAAGCCGTGACTGCCATCCCCAGCCCGGGACACCCCATGGCTGCCACGCCGGTGTCCCCTCATGCCCACAGTGTCAGGGAGCTGTTTGAAGGGGGATGGATCCACAGTCACAGCAGTGGGGCACCATTCATTCTAAGGATCGGTGATATTTTAGCTGTGGTACATTTTCCAAGTGACACCACCTTGCTTGCAAAGCTGACTTCAGACAGATGGGAGCTTTACTGAATCATCCCAATTCTTAAATGTCCATTATGCTCTGACCCACTGGGTATGACAGCAGAATAAAGCCAGAGCTGGAGCTCTGTCACAGAGGCTCAGAAGGGATTCTTAATCAAGAAACCTATATTCCAGGGAGGTTGGTTAGTGGGATTTACAGCTACTCCCAGTTCCTTAACAATTCTCAACCTGCTGATTCTTGGTATGTAATGTGAAGAGCAACAAATCACATCCAACAACTGCTCCCAGGGGGAGCCGAGATCTGACAGAAAACATGGTCTTGGGAGAGGTTAGGCTAAAGGAAAAATAAAAATCTCTTTGGGTGCATCTCCCATTGGGGTTTCCAAGAGGGAATCCTACAGAGCAGTCCTGGGACTGCCCTAAGGTAATTTCATCTTGGGCTCTCTGAAACAAGAAGCTCAAAAAGAACGAGAGAAACAGTAAAATGCAGAAGTCACCAGTGCCCTTTATAGCCCAGAGGAGCAATTTTCACCTCCCACCACGGAAATCGTGGGACAGCTCCCAAAGCAGCCAGGCTCTGGCTGGATCCCTCAGATAAATGCTTCCAGTGCTGGGAAGAACGTGGAACTGCACACACCACACGAAGTCAGGTCACTATGGTTTTCCCCCCTTTACCCTTGTCTCCAATGCAACTCTGAAAAAAAAAACTTTGCTATGTTGGTATAGGGAAGGAACAGTGCAATGCAGAGCTTGGCAAAGTCCCCTGGGAATGCACGTGGCATTTGGGAAGGATGATAAAACATTTAAGGGGCACTGCAGCATTCAGTGGTGATGGGGACACACCTCTTCGGCTGCAGGACTGGCCCTAAACACCAACAGTGTCCAACCTGCCACAGCTCCACAGGCTTTATCTGGACAGTACACTGCATTCCACCCTTAAGATATCCCCAGTTTTCTCATTTTTTGGGACCAGCACACCACCAAATGTTTCTAAATATACCTCTCAAAGATTGAGACTCAACTCCTCCAAACAATGGATTCACAATTTCTCTTGAATACAGCCAAGGAGGAATAAATGGAATGAGTCAAACAAAATTCCCCTGGGAACACTAAGTGCAACACTTAATCCTGACTGCACCTACCTAAGCCCTCATCTTCCAGTAAAGCAGAGAAGGAAACTTAAATTATCATTCCTGCTCACCTTAAAAATGCTGTCTGTTTTACAATTGCATGTTCCCTTCAAAAGGGAACAAAAATAAATAAATCTTAAATGGAAAATGAAAAATATTAAATAAGAGCTTTCAAAATGCAACTTCTTCACCTGCTCACCATAAACAGTCGCTAACATTTGAAGAGCCCCTTGCAGGGGATGTGAAAGCTCCAGGCCTTTTCTGATCTTAAGTATTTGGAGAGAGTTCAAAACGTTCCAAGGCAACGAGCAACTGGCTGCGTATCAGGTGCCTCTGCACAAAATCAGAGCATCTCCATACCCTGCTGCAAGATAGGAGGAGGGAGATGCTCATCTCTGACCTCAGACACAGTCCAAGGGAAGCTACTGGAACGAAGCCCAAACAACGCAGTAATTTAACGTTTCCACTCCTGTTTGGTATCCACTAAACAGAACACAATAACCTCCTTTCACAGGGATGGGGTGACCATCATCTGAGCAGCTGCTCTAGCTCTCTACCAGCACATACCCAAATCTCCTTGGAACATGTATGGAAGGCAGGCATTTTCCTCTCAACTGCTACCTGGCCAGTGCCTCCTCCAAATGTGACAAAAGCTGCCAAAATGCCATTTGTTTGCAAAACAAAATAAAATTTCAAGAACTAAATAAGGACACAGGATTCTTCTCAGAAGAACCTTCAAAGTTTTAGCCAGTCCCCATTTTAAAGATTGCCACTGAACTGACCAAGCATTTCTAAGTAACACAGCTCTAATGCTGAAACGCCCAGCTGAGAGTCCCTCTGTGCTTTGCTTAGATCAGCTCTCCATCTCCAGACATATGCCCTCCCCAGAGTGTTTGCTCAGCTCCTTTCAAAGGACATAATAAAGGAGAGCCTGCAGTCTCCACACCCAACTCAAGGGCTTGGCTACCTTTCTGCTTGGACATTTGCTTTAAGTCCCGCCCCAAACTGATTCTATGACACCATTACACCTCTACCGACACAATCCAGCAATAACACAGTTTAGTACCAACCTGTTCACAGTTTCAGATTTCTGTTCAACCCTCATTCACCTGTGCATCAGCCTAAACCACTTCAACTACTCCAGTGTTGCTAAATCAAGGTTTTCAGACAATATGCTTGGCCTACACATCCACCTCTGGACATCCCTCCCCTCCTCCAGTGCCCGTTACTTGCAGCAACATCTCTATCCCTTTATCCCCCTCCTCCTCTGCCTTCTGCATTAAAATATAACAATGCTCACATGCCATTATTAACCCAATAACTTGTTCTCATGTTCTTTTTGTCTGTGTGTTTTAAGCCAACTAAAATTAGTAGTTCTTTCCTGGAGACAACGGAGGGGATGAAGGAACTGTGCCACTGTCCCCCAGAGGAAGGACATGATTTTGCTTTCTCAGCTCCTTTTCCATTTCTACTGCCTTTGATGCGGTTTTACTCAGTGGTGCCTCTGCCTGGCTTCCCCATCATTTTCTGATCAGAGATTCTGTAGACTCTTTACAGTGAATCTCTGAATGTCCCTGAAAGCACAGGTTACCTTAGTAAGAGACGAGTTTTTGTTACTCCTACAGCAGCTGGTGTGGCAGCGGGAAGAATAATGAAGTGGACGCCGTCCTGGTAGGAATGATTTAATTGTGGATGCTCCAAATGAACCAGCTGGTACTTTGCTCAGAACTTGAGGACCACTCACGGGCCCGACTGTCCACCTGGAGTCAGGACTGACAGGAATGGCTCACATGGAACTTTCTCTGTCCTTAAGACCACCCACCCCCAGAGCTGTCACAATGGAAGATATTAAAAGTAATCAGATGCTAAAATCACTACTGTGACAGAGACTATTAGAGAACCAAACCAAATGTTCCTGCAGTGGCATTTCATACAGACACAACTGCTGTGACCCACACCAGGGCTGTGGCTGTACAGTCGTCAGGAATAAACAGCCTACTCTGGCAGAAAGCTCTGGAAATGACCCAATTTAGGCCTAATTCACTTTCGGGAAACAAAGAAGGTGATACCTAAATTACACTGACTGCTTCAGAAGAACCCCTTTAACAATGATGAAGTCCATGTAATAATTTTTTAAAAGGGTCCATAAAAGCCCTCCTGAGCAAGGCTACATTGTCATGTAGAGGAATGGGTTCCTTCTGTTCTGCTCTCTAGCACATGCTCCTGACGAATGGCTCTTCTATTTTATTCACCCCTTCATTCAGAGGATAAAATAGTTTATTTTCATATAACCTCCCCATCAAAGCCACAGGACACAGACTACATCCCAATCACAACGAGGCAGCCACAAAACTGCGGACACATTTGATGATCCTGTGGCTCCCTTACATCTCAGAATATTCTGTGATTCTGTTAGTCTTTCTAGTAAACCAATTTCTTTTGTCAGAAGGAGAATGACAAGAAAATTAATATTCAGTTCTCCCAGACTAACACAGTATCAATGTTACACATAAAATCAAGCCCGATTCTATTTTTTTCAAAGTCATTAAGAAAGTTCTCCAGCTTCAGTTAAAGCTGAATCAGGACTTGAGCTGGAAAGGTGGGCTGTGGGAGGTTTGGGTACAAGGATCTGCTAAGTATAACTCCAGAGTCATGCTTAAAAATCACACCATACTATGGAACAGTCAAGGGCTTTTTGAGATATCCAAATACTCACTTATGAACGCTGCGTGTCCTCTTTTTATTCTATCCGCTATGATCAGTAATGTGCAACTCGCACCAGAAATTGAAGAAAATGTATTCATGTAATTTAAAAATGTGTCCTTTCTGATGCTTGCTGAAACACAAACCAAAAGAATTACTAAGCTGGTTTCAAATAAGTGACTTGGTTGGGCGTTTCCCCCTCCCCAACAGGACAATAACCCACCATCACACAGACGTGTGACTATTTTACTACTCAGCCCAGATGTGACTTTCTCTCACCCACCCCACTCACATACACTGAGCTAGAATTGAGCATTGCATTTCTGAAATGCTCCAAAATCACCTTCCTGGTCATTCAGTGAGCCAGGTCAGGGAACTGGTGCAGTTGAAAACAAACCGGCTTTTCCACTGGCTGTTTTCAGGTGACGAGTTCACTGTGCAGCACTGGAAATGTGCAGCGCTGGAAATGCCTGAGGAAGGTGCAAAAAATAAAAACAAAAAATAAAATCTGAAAGCAGGTCAGGGGGGTGGGACAGGCAGAACTGCTTCCTGCTGCAGCGCCAGCTCCAGGCACTCAGCTGAGCTCCTACTGCATGGAATTCCTACATGCAGAAATGATGGTTTTCAGAGTTTACCTGGAATATTTGTGAAACACATCAGAAGGCACTGAAGCCTTACAGCAAGCTAAATCAATCCTGACAGCTCATTTACAGAGAGCAGCTATTTTAACAGCAACTCTATAGAACTGCACAACTATTTCCAGGCAAGTATAACAGGCTGAGGGGACGCTTTCCTCTAATGCATTTTGTGATGCTGTTTCATAAGCCATTGATTTTTATTATTTTAGAACAGCAACTATGGTCAAACATACAAAAATTGGTCTCCACTTTGCTTAAAGGTTTTGAGAGCTGCTGATGAAGGAAGTCTGGCAGTGGTGATGACCTATGGCCAAGTCCTTTCTTAAGCAAGATTTTGTTTGTGTGTTATGCCAAGACAAAGGATTCCAAGAGAGGTGCTTTTACACCCCCCTTACATAACCCAGGTATCTCAGACTGAGACAATAAAGCCACGCAGCAAAAATCAAGCTTTCCTGAGGATGGAAAGCAAACAGGCACACTTCTATCACTGACATCATTCCCACGGTTTTTCCCCACACATAGACTCTGCCCGAGCTCGGCACCTCTGCTCCACAGAAATGCGATCTGCTGTGCCTTTTGTGCCCTCCCTCCGGGCACCGGCTTGGATTACAGGGAGCTACTGTTCCCTGGCATATTTTCAGCCTTTCTGGAGGCAGCCACCATTCTGTTCAGGGAAAAGCCATGACATTTAACAGTTTTCAGTCCAGCATTGTTTTTAAATAACACTGATCTTAAATCCCAGCTCTCAATCAAACGGTTTAAACCAACAAGCAGCAACATATTTTTAATATTTTAAACACAAACCAAAGGTTTTCCTGGAGTGAAGTGAGAACAAACATGTTCCCCAGTAGCAGGAAAGAAACAGCAATACAAAGAAATGGCTTTTTGTAATGATTATTTAAAAATACCCCAACAAACAGCTTAGAGAAGTTTTGATACACTCTGAGTACATAGTTTTCAGCAATATTTTGCCATGCCTCTAAATTCTAGCAGTAAACAAATCTACTGCTCCCATTTATAGAATGGTTCTCTTTAACATCAGCAGGAGAAATGACCTGGTAGATAACTGTAAACATTATTAGGCTAAATTATTCACTGATCACGTGGAGACAGACTAACATCCATTATCCATGGATGCTGGACATCCTGGTTTAGACGAAGGCATTTTTTACATCACTTAAAAATGAGCACAGAGATGGATCAGGCCCAGACTCACTGAAGATCCTACAGCCAGAAAGGAAAAAGATGCCAGCTGTCCTCAAGCAGGTGAAGGAATTGGAGGTGAGGGACAGCAGGCAGTAACCAGGGATTAACAGTCCAACTTGGCTCTACTCGATGTACTATTTGCCATCTTCGTGTGCTTTTCAGATATACATTAGTTTAGCGCACAAGAAGTGAGGGGAGGGTTTCTTTCAGCAGAGGAAACCAGAGCCCTGGTGATACAGTTTGTGCCTGAACAAAGGGCACCCTCCCACCTCAGCCCCACCCAGGCCCTGGACACCTCAGACCGTGTTCCCAGGGTCCCACAGGCTCTGCCAGACCCTCCCGGGAGTGCTGGCTGTGGCTACACGAGGCTGGCTCACTGCAGCCTGGCAGCCCCACCAGGAGTTGTGTCTGTGCTGTGCAACCCCTCACAGACACTCCGGGTTTCACCCTGTGCTGCTGCAACGTGAATGAGGCTGCAGGAGGACAAAGCACAGACCTTTCGTGCACCTCTCTTTCTTCAACAACAAATCCTTAGATTTTTCTTTCTTCAGCAGAGGTTTTGCTTTCTAACCTAGAAAAGAACTATGTCCTATACTGAACCATTTCCCCTAAAGCATCAAGTTATTCAACTGCTGGATTTTCGGTAAATTGCTGCTCAACAAACGCCACCACTTTTAGTTACTAACAGACACACGTACATCAATATATACACAAAGTGTCACTTGTCAGCAAAATAATTCTTAAGCACCAGAAAGTTTCCAAAAGACAATGTCTGTTCTCTATACAAAATAAACTGCAATTGCTACCTTTTTAAACTTTACTATGAAAAATGAGGTTAAACATGAACTCGATTAAAAAGAGTTACATAATAGTATTCTGTGTTTACCCAACACATTGTGAATTCTGAGGATATAAAAGCAATCCATCACAGCATTGCTACTTTAAACCACCATTTTTAAGCCACAGAACAGAAACGAGACACCTAAAAATCAAAGTCTAACACAGCGGCAAAAGTAAACCTGCAAACTAGTTTATGACAATGCATTCTTTCTATTATACTGTTTATAATGTTCAATAAACATTTTATTTTACTTTACACTAGGATCCACATTCTGGAATAAAAGCACTGGGGAGTTTGTCTCCTGCCTACTGCAGTTAAAGAATTGACTAATGTGGTAGAACTGGATGAACAAATATATATTGCCCTTAACACCTACAGCCTCTTGAATTAGGACACACTAAGGGACCGTGTGATTTCTGTAACTCAAGTTACAAAATCGGTTTAAAAGGCCTGAAAATACACAGTTTCATCTGAAATCTGATGTGAAAGGAACAACTGTAAGGAATGAAATGACTGCTGTTCCAGAGCTTGCAACAACTACTGGACTGAAAACTACACAGAGCATCTGGATTGGTCATGAGACCTTGGTCTTCTCAATGGGCACGAGGGAGGAAACTTCATAGATATATTAAGCAGAAGTATGACAACAGGATGAAAACAAGTGTTTATGCACCACTTTTTTCTACTTAAGCAGCCAATACTTTCCTCTACTATGACCTTCTGATCTTTGTTGTTTCAATAACAAGGACTGCTGGAACCCCAGTACAACCAAAAGCTGGAAAAATTAACAATATTACAAGTCAGCCATTATCTCTTTATAAAGTACTTGCTTTAAATTGTCAAACCAAAAACTGATGTGCAGTTTGTTTGTCTCCCAGAGGTTCAGTCATAATAAAGCACTACAGAATTACACTCACCAATGAGCAAGTTATTTCGGAAAAGGCACTGTATTTACAGTCACATCCATTTGTCTTTTTGTTTTTTTAATTAAGGAGTATTATTTATATCGCAAAAGCATCAATACAGCTTTTTAAGCTTAAGCATCTTACCATCTAAGCAAAGCCAACAAGTACCCTGGATGCTTCCTATGCACCTGCAATGCAGATCAAAATGGGCAATTCCACCCTGGGCGCTGCCTCAGCCCGTGTTCGTATTTACCTTCACTGCCTCGGCTTTACCCAATTTAACAAGGCAAACTCAGGCGCATTCCCTGCTGTCCAGGGCGGGAAGGGCCCCTCCTTCCTCCCCGCTGTCCCACCCCATGTCCTGCGTAGGGAAACTGCGTCTGGAAGCATCTCCGTGTCTGAGGACGCCCTGCACCTCTCCGCTGCCACATCCACAAGCGACAGGCGTTCTCCTCGGGAGGAAAAGCCTCCTCCTCTCAAACCAAGGTTATTCCCTAGCCGCTCCAAAACGTACACAACCCACCCGTCCAGCCCTTCGCACGCCCCGTGCTACTAACGGAGGCGACACCGTTGTCACTTTTTCAAGTGAAGAGGCGCGACGCAAAAGGAGCCTGCGAAGGGTGCGGGGGATGCGGTGTCACACCCGCCGCGGTGGGCGCGGGCAGCGGCCCCACCAAACCCGAGCGGAGCCGGGCGGCCGACGGGCGCAGCCACAAATACAGACACGTCCTTGCCCCCGAGCGGGCACAAGCGGACAGACGAGGGGTGCGGCGAGGGGCAGGGCAGCCCGCCCGCATCCTCTGCGCTCCAGTGACCGGCACGGAGCCCTCGATGCTCTCAGGAGGCGCTCTGGTCCAGCGCCAGCACCAGGCGCACCGGCCCGGGGCCGCACCCGCCGCGCTGTTCGCTGCCCCGCAACGGCCCCCGAGCCCGGGGGGGCTCTGACCGGCCCAGGGGGCTCTCGGACCGCGGCCCCGGAGGATGGGTGGCGGCTGAGGAGGGGTCCGATCGCTCCCCACCGGCGGCACATCCCCCCCGCCCCGGGGCGCGGCTGCTCCGGCCGGCGCAGGACCCGGGTCCGCGGCGGCGCCGCCTAACGCGACACC